>NIVC01000513.1:97500-370000 GCA_002269645.1 Macrostomum lignano | reverse complement strand
AGTGTCTGTCTGTCTGTCTGTCTGTCTGTCTGTCTGTCTTTATCTGCCTGTGTATAAGGTAATTAATAAAGCTAGATAGAACCCATTGAAGCTGATTGAACTTCATTCTGACAACTTCAGACATCAGATTACCTGTTCATTATTCCACCTTGGTGATGGGCGTGGGCGGCATGCAGTTCCCTATGCTCAGGAGAGCAGTGAGAACAATGAGTCACTGTACTCGCCCCAGTTCATAGCCTCCCTAAATTGGTCCGCGGAGATGTGCACAGGTATGTGGAGGACAGAGGATGCAGGAGAGCACTGCATACCGGTTCGCTGACGGAGATGAGGCTTTAAGGGTGTGGAGAGACAAGAGCCAAGGCGAGGGAAAGTGCGTCCGTAGGCAGGGCATCTTGGCCGGCTCAGCACTGCACAGTCATCACCAAGTTGCTAAAAATATTCAGTTATAACTGAAACTGGGAACGCCCTCTGCGTGAATCCTCATCGCGCATAAATACAGCACAGCCGCGCGCTGCAATGTTGTGCAATTCAAGACTTCAATTGAGCGTCAAATCTACAGGATGAGGCTAAACAGCTCGACTTCTCAGCTGGAGTTTTTTGAGTCGAATTCGCAGCACAGCGCTGGCGTCATCGTCAGGGCAGCTGCGAGGCTCGCTCAGCAGCAGAGCAGCAGTGACGGATTGGTGACATCGGTCTCAGGTGAACTTGCTGACGATGGGAGTTCTTGTGCGGTTGGGATTATTACCGATAAGAATTGGTTAAAATAGGGAGTTGTAATTGATAGGAAATTTCAAGGATTAGGGGAATTTCAAGAATGTGGGAATTTTAAAGATGGGGAATTTCTAGGATGGGGGAATTACAAGGATAGAAAAATTTCAAGGGTTGGGGAATTTCAGGAATAGGATATTTTAAGCATGGGGAATTTCAAGGATCGGGAAGTTTCAAGCATAAAGAATTTCATAGACATAAAGTTTCAAAGGGAATTTAAAATTGGAATTGGAACTTCTTTAAGCGAGGTCAATTTCAAGGTTGGGGAATTACTGAGCTTGTGTAGTTTTAGGGCATACAATTCAGCGTTAAATGCTCGACATATCCCCTTCCATTTCCCCAATCCGCCCTGAATGGACGCAGTCTCGGCCTCCTTCGCCGCCTTCTGCCTGCTGCTGCTGGCCCTCTGCCTTGCCGCCGTCTGCCTCGCCTGCGCGTCGAAAAGCTCCTGGCGACGTCGTACGTTCGACTACGCAGACGGCGTCGCCGAGGCCGACTGCGACGACGAGCAGAACGACAAAGACTATGAGAAGAATTTGGACCATTTTCAAGGCCAGCATTTCTCGTCAGCAAAATTGAATTTTGTCAGCATTGAAGAGTCCAAGTGCCAGTTGTTGAAGTCCGATTCGCCTGCGCTGCTGAGGCTGGACTCTTGGCAGGACCGGGTCAGGGAGATTCCTGGCGGTGCCGACAGTCGATGCTGGGAGACTTTGCTGTAGAAAATTAACGGCAATTAAGTCTTATGTACATGCGAAGGATGCGTATCGAAGTACTCGTACTTCTAATTAACACGATTTTAGTCCAGTTGTGTCACCTAGTTTAAGGTGCAACCTGGATGTCCAAATTAAGCAACCCGGATGTCCAAATTAAGCAACCCGGGTGTCTAAATGAAGCAACCCGGGTGTCCAAATTAAGCAACCCGGATTGCAGTTTTAAGCAACACGGGTGTCTAAATGAAGCAACCCGGGTGTCCAAATTAAGCAACCCGGATGTCCAAATTAAGCAACCCGGGTGTCCAAATTAAGCAACCCGGGTGTCCAAATTAAGCAACCCAGGTGTCCAAATTAAGCAACCCGGGTGTCTAAATTAAGCAACCCGGATGTCCAAATTAAGCAACCCGGTGTCTAAATTAAGCAACCCGGATGTCCAAATTAAGCAACCCGGGTGTCTAAATTAAGCAACCCGGATGTCCAAATTAAGCAACCCGGATGTCTAAATTAAGCAACCCGGATGTCCAAATAAAGCAACTTGGATGTACAAATTAAGCAAGTCCCAGATATCCACAGTAAGCAACCCGGATGTCCACCATAAGCAACCCAAATGACCTCTAAGCAACCCGGATATCCAAATTACGCAAGATTACATCGATGTGCCGTTTTTCTGTTTCACTTTTAAAGTAAAATGCGTGACTTTTCACTTTTTCAAGTCGGTTTGCTTGAAAAATACTGTAGATTTTATTACTGTTATTGAACTAGTTCACCTACTGTAAGTAGCGAGTATTACCTCAACAATTTAGCCAAAATGTAATTTTCCTGTTACAGGCATTAAAAGCAGTAAAAGCATTAAAGATAATATTTTTTGTTTTCAAAGTTTTCTGTAACCTTTAGATAATCTTTTTAGATTAAAAGAGGCAAAACAGATCAGAGTTACTTAAAAGAAATATGACATGAGACTCTCTTAAATCGTGTTGTGTCGTGTCTAAATTAAAAACCAGTATATCTGTTACTTCCCTAATGTGTCAAATAAGTGTTTCAATTCACTTTATACATGTGATGTTCTGATATTTTTACTGAAAGTAGCAGAACTGCAAAATGCATTGAATTTTAAACTGCGTTGAAATTCTTCTTTACCAATATTCTTTACTCAACAATTAAGGGATAAGTTCACTCTCGAAAGGGCCTGATAATGATGAGTTACAATATCTATTTGATCAAATCCAGATGATTCTTGAGCAGACTTCAGCGATTTTGAGGCTTGTTAGGTGTGACATGAAACTCCAGGACACGACATGGGACTTCTGCGAGTTTCTGACATAAGGGCAAGTCAACCAAAGGCTGCGGATGTCAAATGCTGTGGCCACGAATGTGCTGCTGCATGGGCTCATAAATCACCTATCAGACAGCCAGGATAACTGCCACGGCCCAGACTTCCTGTCCACGCTTGTGCGTCGGGCTTGACTCCCAGAACTACTTTACCTAACGGCTCTGCTTCGAATTCATTCAGTGTCAAAGATTTATGACTAAGTAGGAGCTCTGCTTTGAGTGGCTTTTTTCTTGAAACTGTACAAGTGCAGGTATACATTTCAATAGAAAGGCTCGCGTACACAATCTGCATACAAATTAGATAGATAGATAGATAGATGGATGGATAGATAGATGGATAGATAGATAGATAGATAGATAGATAGATAGATAGATAGATAGATAAATAGATAGATAGATAGATAGATAGATAGATAGATAGATAGATAGATAGATAGATAGATGGATAGATAGATAGATAGATAGATAGATAGATAGATGATAGATAGATAGATAGATAGATAGATAGATAGATAGATAGATAGATAGATAGATAAATAAATAGATAGATAGATAGATAGATAGATAGATAGATAGATAGATAGATAGATAAATGAACCTTGGTAGAGAGGATCAGCTATCGAAATTAGTTAAAATTAATGCATTTTATAGGCAGCCCGATCCGTCAATGCCTGAGCAGCATGCGTGACTGTGACAGTGCAGTTCAAGTGCTAAATAAGCCAGTAAGGAGTCGATATCTTTTGCTGAATCATACCCTCGTAGATTTGCTTTTGCAGTGTAATTTAATTATATTTTAAATCCTCGCTCTATCGGCTGCACTGGGCGCCGGAGGCTGTAGCGATCATTATTACAGGAGAATTTTGCAGTCTCTCAAGGTTGCTTGAACAAAGTTTCATTGGTGTAGAAAGCCTCGTCCAATTAATACGCAACGATGCGAGTTGGTGTTTTTTATTTCATTTAAAACAAAATCGTCTTGGCCCATTGAGGCAGTTGCTATATCGTGTCTTCATCAAGGTATTTTAAATTCGTGTGAGCATTCGTGCAGTTACCAATGACAGCAATAAAAAGTGCTTCCGGAAGCTTTGGAACTGGTAAGTGAGTCCATGTGTCCTTCATTTGTGCAAATCATATCGGCTGAAACAAAAATTTGAGTAGCCAACGTCAATTATAAATAGTAGATGTTCATCTCACTTTAAATATCTTGCTTATAATACAAAATCTTTCTAGGGGCACTGACTGTCGCATCTTTAGAGGATTCCTTTGGATTTGAATTTGTATTTGGGCGCCATTTCATTTGAGAAGGCGCCATTTCATTTGGGGGGCGCCATTTCACCTGAGGGGGCGCCATTTCACCTGAAGGGGCGCCATTTCACCTGAAGGGGCGCCATTTCATTTGAGGAAGCGCCATTTCATCTCAGGGGGTGCCATTTCACCTGAAGGGGCGCCATTTCATTTGAGGAAGCGCCATTTCATCTGAGGGGGCGCCATTTCACCTGAAGGGGCGCCATTTCACCTGAGGAGCGCCATTTCATTTTTGGGGCGCCACTTCATTTAAGGGGCGCCACTTCATTTAGAGGGGGCGCCCTTTCATCTGAGGGGCGCCATTGCATTTAAGTAAGACGCCATTTTATTTGAAGGGAAATAAGTTTAATTGACTGCATGAAAAAGCTTTCTTCCCGAGCGATTTCATCTGAAGGGGCGCCATTCCTTTAGAGGGGGCGCCATTTTGTTTGAGGGGGCGCCATTTCACATGAATTTTGACTGCACGCGGAAGCTTTCTCCCAGAGAGATTCCCTTTGCATATCATTTGTTTTTTAGCAACCATTCCCTCGCATTCCTTGTCTTATCAATCGACAGTTAAACAAAAATTTACGCGAGCAGAAATGATTTTAGTAGAAAACATTGTCCCATTGTTTTATTGCGTACTGGCAATTTTTTTTCGAGAATCCTCATCAATTTAAAAATAGCTATTTATTCGTCTAATTTAAACAAATACGCTCGTATTAACGCTTAAACGATGCTCGTAGGAAAGGTCAAAACTAAGCTTTTTAAGCCAATTTGAAAAAGTACAAAGTTTAGAAAGTTTCTCATGAACCGAGCTCCTGCTTGTACTTTTTGTTTAGTCTTTTCTGCTTCTATTTCGTTTACAAGCAACTCAAGATACACATTAGTTCATTTTTCTCCGTATCTCTCTCGCTCTCTCAGAAAAGCAATCTTGGGAGTCAACATGAAATTTGCGAATCAGACATTTTCAAAAAAGTGAAGATTGTTTTCGAAATTTCGTTGCTCTTATTTTCAGACATTTTTTTCGCTTCTGCATTGATCACGTACGAATTGCCAAGCAAAGCTGGCAGCCCCCAGCTTGCAGACAGTCTGCTTTGAAATATAAGCATGAAAACCTGAATTTTTGTTTTTTTTTCAGGCATTCGTTTTAGCGCCACAAGCACTCATTTTAGCGCCACAGGCATTCATTTTAGCGCCATAGGCACTCATTTTAGCGCCGCAGGCACTCATTTTAGCGCCACAGGCACTCATTTTAGCACCGCAGGCACTCATTTTAGCGCCACAGGCACTCATTTTAGCGCCGCAGGCACTCATTTAGCGCCGCAGGCACCATTTTTGTCGCGTTGAAGCAAAATTATTGATTTCCCAAAACAGGTCAAAGGTGTCAAAACCTGTCGATATACATGTATGAGAACGGTTTTGGCGCTCCCTATTGTTGATGTCCTCAAATGAGATGACGGCGCCTTCCCAAATACGCGTCCTTGATTGATTTTAGAGACTTTTCACACCAGTAGCAATAGAGGAATAGCATGGTTTCTTGATTTTATTCTGCTTTTTGCCTATCATTTTCTACGTGAAACAAACTTGTTGCTTAAAGACGACGTACAGTACTGTACACATTTTTTACGACAATAAAAGTGCAACTAAAATTTCTCCATCGCAGGTGAGCTGGAGAGAGTTGGACAGCCCTGCACTATCGGTAGGGCGCAGATGCACCGCAGGTACATCAATCTGCAGGCTGAGACTCGGCTGCCCCTGCAGGCAACACCGGAGCGGCCGTACGCCAACCTGCAGTCTCAGCTGATGGCGGACGAAATGCTGGATCCCAGACTCAATTACGCTTATCTTGGTTCGCCACTGAGCAGCCGGCTTCAATCGCACAATAATGAATTGCACGAACAACAGTTCAGGCCGACCGCCTGTCCCCCTCCAGCTGTGCAGTATGCCAGCTTGCAGTACGAATCCCCTGACCCAATTAGTCCCATCATCATCCCAGGCGGTGCTCGCGTCAGTTCAACCGTGTTTCATTGTGGTAACTCGTCCGCGCAGTTGGATTATGTTGAACTGGACTTCCGCGCAATGTCAGCTCTGTCCGACACGGCAAGAGAAGTGAGTAGTCGACGACGACTGCAGATGCATGATGGTCATTCGACTGGGTTGGAATCTCTGGCGGCAAATAAAATGTATCAGCTGAGCTGGCTACGGAGGCTGCGTCTGTCTTTTAGACGGCTGCTGCGACGGCTGCAGGTATGCAGATTTCACGTCAGAGAACGGCAATAGGAAGTCATTTTGTAACAATTTGCTTTTGAATTCAGCAACTGTAACTATAATCACCTCATTGTGGTTTGTTTTGCTCGTGGAATATAGAATTGATCTTGACTCGATTCGATTATTCATTAGTTGAGATTTGATATAAGAATTAGATCTGCCTTATTATTTAACTGTTTCATTGTTGGAACTCGGAATGTTTCACAGGGTTGGATTTCCTATGTACATGTAACCTTACCGTAATGCAAATGCACACAAAATTATACTGTACAGAATTGTGATCCGCATAGTTTTCGTTGTATATTCGAGCTAATTGAATTCCAAGCTTTGTCCTCATGTAACTAATAGACATTTCTATATGAAATATAATTTTCTTTGTCATTGAATTATTTATCCACCCATTGAAACATTAATTATTACTTAAGCTCTAAATTAATTTTTACACTTTTACTCGGGGTGGTCCGAAAGAACTGAAAGTTGCAAATCTTTGTGGCGAAAGTAGAAATTCCAATTAGAAGGGGCTGCATACAAGTATTTGGCGGCTGTATGTATATAACAGACAGCGGGGGTTCTGAACCCTGTACTAAATTTTCTTTTTATTTAATTCATAGACCTGCTGCGCTTAATATACGTTTGATCTTCAAAAGCTTTGGGACTTTATTATCTTTATCCGAAAAGCATCTTTAAAATTCTAAACTCTGCCCTTGATCAAACCCTTGGTTGCCAGCTTGGCTGTGATCGGCATGGGGCAAACCGATATGTCAAAATCAAATGGCGTTAATTATTTTAGCCGCTTGGAAACATATTTGAAAATTTTTAATTTATCAGCTATAACAAAGTCTTAATATTTGCATGTAAAAATACTTGAAAAAAGATCACTATAATTGATTTAAATTACATAAAAAATCACATTATAATTTATCGATTTATTAACTATTGGCGAAGTAGTTTTCTTTCTTTTTTGTTTCCTATAATTCTTACGACCAATTTCTCGATAATGTGGTAGGGCGGGGGGCCCATTACAAGCTCGAAAAATCACATCGTCGAAAAGCATCCACCATCACAAGCTCGAAAAGTCATAAGCTCGAAAAATCATATCGTCGAAAAGTTTAGCAACCACCATCACAAGCTCGAAAAATCACATCGTCGAAAACTGATTTAGCAGCCACCATCACAAGCTCGAAAAGTCATAAGCTCGAAAAATCATTTTTTTCGAAAAATCGAAAATTCTAGCAACCACCATCATAAGCTCGAAAAGTCACATCGTCGAAAAGGTTAGCAACCACCATCACAAGCTTGAATAGGGTTAGGGTTAGAGCTTGTGCCTTAGGGTTAGGGCTTAGGGTTAGGGTCGGGGTTAGAACTAGTGCCTTTAAGTTAGGGTTTAGGGTTAGGTCAGGGTTGGGGTTAGAGTTATGGTTCAGGGTTAGGCTAGGGTACTGGTGCCTTAGGGTTAGGGTTAGTGCCTTGGGGTTAGGGTTAGGGTTAGAGCTTGTGCCTTTTCGAGCTTGTGATGGTGATTGCTAAACTTTTCGACGATATGGTTTTTCGAGCTTATGACTTTTCGAGCTTGTGATGGTGGCTGCTAAATCAGTTTTCGACGATGTGATTTTTCGAGCTTGTGAGTTTTCGAGCTTGTGATGGTGGTTGCTAAACTTTTCGACGATATGATTTTTCGAGCTTATGACTTTTCGAGCTTGTGATGGGGGCTGCTAAATCAGTTTTCGACGATGCGATTTTTCGAGCTTATGAGTTTTCGAGCTTGTGATGGAGCCCTGTTTCGACGATGTGATTTTTCGAGCTTGTGATGGCGACCCGTGCGTAGGGCGCACTACCACGATTCAAGGACTGGTGACATCACTGCTATGACTCTTTGTGTTTTGTGTGTCACCCGGTGCGCCGTCCCATGCCCCATCCCTCGCCCCATCTTTTGCTGTTGCGCTAAGTTTTTGTTTTTCTCCGTTCCCGGTTTTATCGCATCGTCCGTTGCCCCATCGTTTGCCCCATTTCTTGCCCCATCCCTCGCCTTCCTGCCCCATCTGTTGCCCCATCCCCCTGTCCGGTCGACTTTGCTCCCTTATTTATAAGGCCTTTTGGGCCGCCTTTTTGCTTGTTTTCTTCTTTTGCTCGCTCTCCTTTCCGCTGCGTTGCTCTCTCTATTGTCTTCGTGTTTAGTCGGTCTCTTGTGTTCCGTTTTCTGTGTGCTCGAGTGGCATAAGAGCTCATAAAGTTTCAGTTCAACAGTTTTTTAGCCCAAATAGTTAGTTGTCCGCACCCGGCACCGGCCGAGGCTCTCTCGTCAAAACTATTACCATCTTTTAATATTCAACGCCTGCAATAATAATAATAGTAATAAGTAACAATTAAGCCAATAAATAAGTTGTTCAATTATCAAAGCTCATAACAGTTTATCTTGAGTTATTTGCCCGTGGGGCGTTAAACAACCAATTAATCTCATCTCCGAACGAGCTCTGAGATCTCAACGTTCCGTAATACGCAATTACGGTGGTGGCAGCGCTACTCTACTGATAGTAATCAGCTCAACAACTCAGAAACAGATTTACGGTGTCTAGACCATTGAGTCTAAAGTCTGAACGACCGTGCCGCTTACGACCGCTCGGCTACGATTACGACTACCCTCCCCCCGGACTGAGAACCCGGCAGTCGGAGTAAAACAGGAGGAAATAATTCGTTGTGATTCGTCTGCGCGATTTCCGGCTTTATTCGTGCGAACTCAACGTCGGCGGCTATTCAAACGTGGAATCCGCCCCACCTCACTGGTGTCATCAAATACGCATTTGTTTCCCGATCGATATTCAGATTGATATTCGAAAATTAACAATTAATTTACAATTAAAATCTCTGCTCTGCAAAAATATTTTAGAACGCCGTTTGACAGGAAAAAAAGTGCAACTTAGAACATTGCAAAAATAAAGTTTCAGCTCGATCCGTCCCTCTGACTCTAAATGGCACCGATTTTCGATGTGCTCCCATTTAAAATGCATGTGATTTTATAAGGCAGATCGATCATATTCGAGTTCGCTCAATTTGGCTTGACCGTTCGACATGAAATTTTACACACTAAAAAGTGCAACTAAGAAACCGATAAATATGCAGCTTCAGCTCGATCTGTCACTCTGGCTCGAAATGGCACCGATTTTCGATATGCTCCTGATGGGTTCGGCCTTTTTAAGCCTGTAGCTTCGGGCCTCAGAACTCAGAAATGAATCACTAAGAGCTCTGGCCTCTCACTCCTGTCAGATGGTCAGCCCCATGGTGGCTAGATTGTGGGCGAGCAGCAAGGTCCTATAGCTAGGAGAAGACAGCGAGAGACAAGCAGGGAGAATTTGAAAGGTAGAAATTAGCTAACCCACGGATTAACTAACTCGCTGCCACCAGTCCGTGCGCCCTGGCTCACCAAACCGGAGCTATCGGAATCGGACTTCCGACTAGAGGGGCACTGCACTTACCTGCCATCATAGTGTCTTTTAGCTGTCTAAAACCAAACCAATCAGAGGACCTATCTGCCGGTCGCCAAGGAATCCACAGAGACCGAAGCGCTCAGATGGGATGCTGTTGCTGATCTTGACTGACGATTGCCGCCGCTGCTCTTCGCTTGCCGATAGTCGTTGCTGCTCTTAGATCACTGCCAGGAGATATTGATGATGCTTCTCAGGGGGAACTTAGCTGTTGAAGCCGAAACTGCCGGGGAAAGGGGGATCAGGTCGGCAGGACCAGAAGAGGAAGCAGCAGGGCGCAGGGGTTCCGGAGGAGGCGGGTTACTCGAGCGCGGGTCGAGTCGCCGCCTTTTATAGCGATCTCACGCGGCCGATTTGTTATAACGCACGCCGAATTTTCCGATTGGCTGAGAGCTTTTGGTAAAATAGGCGCCGAATTTTCTGATTGGTCGAGCCTGGGGCAGTCAGGTCGACTCTGATTGGCTGAGCTCAAGACCCCAAAACCCACCCCACCAGGTGGCCTTTAGACCCCAGGGAAGTTGACAGGTGCGGTCATAAATCATAAGCAAAACATAATAAAAGTCACTTGTCCAGACATCCTGGCGCCAAAAGTGACAGCAAAACGCCCATAAATCCAAGGAGAAAGCAACAGAGCGAGTGGGGAGAAAGCTGGAAAGACATCTTTGACCCAGACAGGCTGGAGCCAAAAGTGACAGCTAGACGGCCATAAATCACCGAAAACAGAAAAAAACCCACAAATCTGGGGATCAGAACGAGGTTGAAAACGTTCATTCCAGAAGTTTTGTTCTATTTTAATAAGAAACGTTATTTCTTTCTCATAAATTTTACGCATGAAGGCAACAACGTTGTTTAGGACTTGAAGCTATATGAGAATTAACTTACTTATAAATAAAGACTTATAGCAGGGGGTCAACAGCCCTCGGCCCCAGGGTCAGATCCGACCCTTCCAATCCGGCCCCAAGGCCCTCGGTGATCTAGCATTGCATTAGGCCCCACTCAAGAAATTCTTGGATCCGCACCTGGCTGATGGAGTATGAGAGTTTGTAAAGGAAAATTATAACAATAAAAATTGTGCGATTGCACGAACGATGAGATGCACGATTCGTAATTCCTAATATACGATTACCTAGTATGCTTTAAGAAACAGTCTAGATGTACTCGTAAAATTAAAAAAGCGCTGTTTAAATTCACTACGTAATTTGCAGTTGCTTCGTTCGTTAGATCGAAAATAAGTTTTGGCAGCTCGAACAGATAAAATTTCATGTTGAATGGTCAAGCCAAAGTGAGCAAACTCGAATATCGATCTGCCTTATAAAATCACATGTATTTTAAATGGGAGCATATCGAAAATCGGTGCCATTTAGAGTCAGAGGGACGGATCGAGCTGAAACAGTATATTTATGGGTTTCCGAGTTGCACTTTTTAGTGTGTAAAATTTCATGTTGAATGGTCAAGCCAAAGTGAGCGAACTCGAATATCGATCTGCCCTATAAAATCACATGATGTATTTTAAATATGGGAGCACATCGAAAATCGGTGCCATTTAGAGTCAGAGGGACGGATCGAGCTGAAACAGTATATTTATGGGTTTCCGAGTTGCACTTTTTAGTGTGTAAAATTTCATGTTGAATGGTCAAGCCAAAGTGAGCGAACTCGAATATGATCGATCTGCCTTATAAAATCACGTGTATTTTAAATGGGAGCACATCGAAAATCGGTACCATTTAGAGTCAGAGGGACGGATATCGAGCTGAAACTTTATTTTTGCAATGTTCTAAGTTGCACTTTTTTTCCTGTCAAACGGCGTTCTAAACTATTTTCGCAGAGCAGAGATTTTGTTAATTTTCGAAAATCAATCTGAATATCGATCGGGAAACAAATGCGTTCAGCAAATTTCAAAAATCAACTAATTTCCAAGAACACTTTCTCCGCCCCACCTCAATAACAATATTTTATTTTTAGTTCAACCACTTTAACCTAAGAGTTTTTTCATCACAAAGGAACTAGATAACTAAAGATGTCAATCCAAAATCTTCAGCGATATGGTAAGCTTTGACTTTTGGTTATTTTGATTATTTTACTATTTCTATTTTTGTACTTGCCAAAACAAAAAGTGTCAATTCAATTGGGCTGTGTGAGCTTAAGCCTAGTGATAGGAGAAATTACATTATTGACAATTTGACTGCAAAAATTGTTTTAAAAGTATTTCTTGTGGCCATTTAGTCATTGCAAGCAATGATCAGGGACAATCAGTTGAAACTTACTAAGATAAGGTTTGTAACAACTTCACAGATATAATTTAAAAGTCAATCTAAAACTAAATAATTATAAATAAACTGAACAATTTTATGTTGTTAAATGTGTCTTCCATCACAATAAATGCATTTTGGCATTTATTTTTTGGGGGAAAAAATTAAGCATGATAGCATGCACTTCTTTATAGCCCATTACACTAGGCCTAGGCCCTATTATATTATCATTAGCTGTCTTTTGCCTAATATGTTTTATTCCAGACTCTGGAAGGCCAAAAATTTCTAATATACAGATGAGTTCTTTCAAAGTTGGTATATAATTTAACATGTAAACTTGTACCGATTTTGGTATAATATCTTTTTTGTTTAAAATAAATCACAGTGATTATTTGTCCGGTACTGGATAAATAAAAGTGAAGTTATTCGTCTGGCACAATATGGACATGGATTATTGGATATATAATAAAAACTTGTAAAATATAGGAAATAGGCCCTACTCAAAAAAGTAGTATATAGTTCACTTTTAGGCTAGTAGTGGAAAATATTTGTTACGATTAGATAGTGCTATTTCTCAGATCAGATCACAATTGGCAAAACCCCCAAAGGCCAAAGGCAAAATATCAAAAGTTTTATATAATTTTACTTCATTATATTTTGTTCTATATATATTGTTATATTGTGGTTTCATAGTAAATAGTAGTCATAGTACAATCAAAATTAATAACAACATTTACTGCTGTATAATACAAACACCAAAGTAAGGACTTAAAGTTATTATAATAACACTTGGAGTTGTAACAATAAAAAAGTGGAGTCATCACTACAGATTCAAACTTAGTACTAACTGATCATCAGGAAGATACTCTAACATTACACTAGTATACCTTGTTAGAAAAGATATGCAGAGTGGAATATAAATTCATGCAGCTCAGCTGGTACTGGACAAATAACTTCACTTTTATTTATCTGGTACCAAACAAATAATAGTTACGTTATTCATCTGATACTGGACAAATAGTCATTGCCAAAAATATATTCATATTAGGCTTACTTTTCTTAAGAAACTTAGCTTGAAAAAAATGACATTTTATAAGAACAAATTTTAGTATACATTCAAAGGAATTTTTCTATTTTTGTATATACTGGTATAAAGTTTAATATATATTATAATAGAATTCTTGTTCCTATATAGTATACCTACTATATAATTTAGACCTTAGGTTTTATTGCTTTTTAAGTCTTGATATGGCTAATAGTAGGTATAGGCTTATTCTTGTCATTATTATATTTATTGGAAACTTTATTAAATCCTACATTAAAAAACTTAAAACTAAGCAAAACTTGACTTAATTTTAAGATAATTTAGGATTTAGGCTTAATTAAAAATAAGAAATGGAATAAGAATAAGAATATTACAAGATAATTAAATCCCTATGTTTAAATAATGACTTCTATCCCAATTAGTCTTTTCTAAAATGTCCTAAATGCCTTTATCCTTCCTTCTTGACCTTCTAGTGTTCCGCCATACTTACAGCTACAGTTACGGGATCTTATGGCAAATATGGTAAAATAGGTGCCTATGGCAATTATGGATATGTCTACAGTAGATAGCTACTCTTATGGCTATGACAACAGAAATATAGTAGTTGTTGTCACATTCCATAGATTCTTGTAGCTGTAATTACTAATTTAAAAATAATAAATAATTGGAACAGGTAGAGTAAACAAAAATTACTTTAGTAAACTTTATTATAGACTTAAAAACTTATAGATTATACTTAATATAGTACAATAAAACACTAGCAAACTCTAACTTTTAACACTGAAAAGTTCAACGTTAGTACTTTCAGTAGTGATTAAGTATTGTTACTCTTTGTAAAAAAGATAAAATATTATAATCTTTCAAAGGCAATCAAGTGTTTGTTTTTTTCTACCTGAATTTGCAGTTGTTTAAGCACTAGGTTGTCTTGATTCAAAATATTTTTTGTATTTATATTTTTAGGGTCCCTATAGCAGCTATAGAATACAGGAAATTGAAATAAGCTATAGTTTTGCTTATAGCTATGGCTATGGCACATGGACCCCCTTATGGCAGAACACTACTTCATTCTTCTATTTTATTATTCTTATATATAGATAATCCATAGTGATGATTCATAAGACTTTTATGCTAGGTCTATATTAAAAATTAGTTTAATTGACAACTGTAATTCAAATCTTTGCAAGTAAGTAAGTTAGGTTAATCTAATATCTGTAATCCAATTTTTATTCAATCAAAATTTGAATCTCAAGGAAGAAAAATACTTGAAATATGGAACAAGTATCTGGTATACCTCTAGACAAAAAATGAACTAAAAGACAACGTGTACATGTGTAAATCTACAAGTTACATTTAACTTTATCTTATTAGGTCATAGTTTGTTTGTGAAATTCCCTAAAACATAGTCATTGTAAGTAGTCTAAGTGACAAATTAAGCATTCTTTATGCTTTGCTTTATCCTATTAGTAGCATCAATTTATATGACCCATATGTTCTGTCAATTATATTTTTAACATTGTTATAACCCTGTTATTCTTATTGATATTAATGCTTAAACTTTGAAAAGACAGTCAGGTGTGAATGAAAGAATGCTAGGGCTTTCATCAATTCCTGGAACAATAAAAAACTGAACTATAACTTTCTCTACACCTTTTTAGACCCATTTGCGGACGAGGGCAACGCCTCAAACGAGAGCGACATTCATATCCGGATCCAACAGAGGAATGGCAAAAAGACCCTGACCACTGTGCAAGGCATTGACGAGAAATATGATAAAAGAAAGATCTTGAAGTATTGTAAGAAAGAATTTGCGTGTAATGGCACCGTTGTCAGCAGAGAAGAATATGGAGAAGTGATTCAGATGCAGGGCGATCAGAGAGAAAGGATTGCCGATTGGCTCATTCGCAACAAAATTGCCGACAAAGAGAAAATTAAAGTGCACGGTTTCTGAATGATCTGCTTACAGGCTTTATGATTCCGGAGCTGCGGCTTTTGGTTCGAGTTGAATCGTCAAATCTAATGAAGGGTTTTGAAGTCTCATCACTTGGTGAACCTGGGGGTCAGTTGTCAAAAGTACAAATGCTATATTGATACTTTAAAATGTTTTCCTGCAAGACTTGTGAGAACCGCTTTGCTCTGTGTGTTGTTTTCAGTTGAAGTGTTTTGACGCTAAAAGCTCTCTATATTTTACTCCAGCTTGTAAAGTTTTTGTCTTTAAGTTTCAAATTCGTTTAGGAAATGAACTTCTGTTTGAAAAAGTAGCCAAACCAGTATATCATCATCAATGCTGGATAAGAAAGTTGGTGCAGTTCGATGTCATAGAAAATAACATTAGTGATCTTAATTGTGTTTTTTGTGTCCAATATAATATTCACGAGATTGATTTTGTGCAAACTTTCTAATCTAGCATTGAAGATGGAATAGAGGTTGCTCTTGGGAAAAACTGCTTAGCAACAGTGTGGCACTCATTCATATTAACTTAGCCTAATACTTACTGTGTCTATCACTATTATTCACTTTTATTTATTGTTATTACCTATCCAGCGGGGTTTTGAAACTTTTTGAAAACAACCAATTTGAATATTTATGTTTCAAATGTTTGGCAGGCATAAGTGTATTCTATTTTTGGAATTAATTGGTTGTTTATGTCAGAATCTGCTCGCTCGTCAGTAGAAAAGACATCTATTCTATTCTATTATTAATATTTGTCACCAATGTTAAATATATATTGACAAACTGACCCTTAATTGTTGGCGGGGAGATGCTATTAAAACCTGCTTCAAATGGTGTTTTGTTAAAGATGCATTTGTTGTTTTCAAATTTCAATTTGTGTGAGCAACCCAGTATTATGAAAAGTTATTAGATAGCTTGACACACTTCTGACTCGTCACATCGCATATTAAAGCCGGCTGGTTGTTAGGAATATTGAGAGCATGATCTATAATAAATAATAATTGATTACACCTGCCCTAAGATGCGACAGCTATTGCGCGGCGCATCTGAAGGCTGGGAGGGCTGTTCAGTCCAAGGACTGGGGGGTCGCCACCCACACCCTCAATTACCCCAGCTAATGCTGGCACCCATTTTAAAGTTGGGTGAACTGAAGCAACGCAGAGTTAAGTGTCTTGCTCAAGGACAAAATATTGTTTTGCAGTGGGATCGAGACTCGAGAGGTTCGAGACAAAGATAGATATAATTGCTTTAATGCGCGTATCTATTGCATTGGAATTCCACCATTGTTCCGGAAGTGAACCGTCTGAACAATCTCAGCGGTACTGATAGATCGTCTTACTTGCAGTAGTATAAGTGGTGAGCGTGTCCCCAGCAGCCCACTACTAGCTGCTCGACATGTAAAATTTTTGTACGTTTTTGTACGTGTTAGTCCTGGAAAGTTTGGGTAGCAAAAAAGTAGCCGAAAATCTTTACGCGCAATACGCTGGTAGTTTAATTACCAGTGATTTAGGTTGCTGAAAATATATCTAAGCCTGAAGATCATACACTGCAGGCGCGTCGCCACCGGGGGGGGGGCATGCCAATGCTTTGTCCCCCCACCCCAACCTTGTGAGTCGTTGTGGTAGTCTGTAATTTTTCTTCAGGGCGATAAAATGAGTGCCTGTGGCGCTAAAATGAGTGCCTGTGGCGTAAAATGAGTGCCTGTGGCGCTAAAATGAGTGCCTGTGGCGCTAAAATGAGTGCCTGTGGCGCTAAAATGAGTGCCTGTGGCGCTAAAATGAGTGCCTGCGGCGCTAAAATGAGTGCCTGCGGCGCTAAAATGAGTGCCTGTGGCGCTAAAATGAGTGCCTGTGGCGCTAAAATGAGTGTCTGCGGCGCTAAAACGAATGCCTGTGGCGCTAAAATGAGTGCCTGCGGCGCTAAAACGAATGCCTGTGGCGCTAAAATGAGTGCCTGCGGCGCTAAAACGAATGCCTGTGGCGCTAAAATGAGTGCCTGTGGCGCTAAAACGAGTGCCTGTGGCGCTAAAATGAGTGCATGCGGCGCTAAAACGAATGCCTGTGGCGCTAAAATGAGTGCCTGTGGCGCTAAAACGAGTGCCTGGTGGCGCTAAAATGAGTGCCTGCGGCGCTAAAACGAATGCCTGTGGCGCTAAAATGAGTGCCTGTGGCGTAAAAATGAGTGCCAAAATTTAGTCATGTACATGTACAATTACATGTTGGATTCCTGGCCTTGTCCCACCATAAAATCCATAGCGACGCCCCTGATCATACATACAGATCATACATGCACTCTTTTCTATATCTGGTTTCTAGTTCTGGTTTAAAAGTACAGAACTGGAAAACACCAAAGCCAACGCAAAACATGAACTCGTGTGATCTTGTAAGATTCTGTTAACGCAGTGTTCCTAAAGGTCCTTGCCTCGGACACAAAGGTCAACTGCCTCCCTTCGATGCCTAGCTGCTGCTCGAGCCGGCAGCTCCACGGAGTCCACGTGAGGGCATCAGTTGGATTGCTGAGCGCTGCAGATGACGTCTGCACTGAGAACTCTGTAGCAAGCCAGAATTCCTGAGAGCTCTGGAGCCTCTGGTCTACACGACTTGCTGGAACACACGTATTTTGCGACCTTTACTGATTACTATCAAAAGTAGTAATTTCACGTATGATGGAAGCGCTTGAGCGTTTTTTGTCAAAAGTGTCGTTTTAACAAGTTAATATGACTGGCGCTTTTAAACATAAAAATTTCTAGATCGATTTCAACAATTTGAATCTAAATTTAACCCTCCCGTTTAAATAAAATATAATAACTAATTTGTTTTAAGTTTATTAAAAACTCTGCCTTTAACTGATAGTTATTGGGCTATTTAAATCCCAATTGAATTCGCTGTGAATCACCTTTTTACAGCTTTCCTATACCTTTATCAACCTAATTAACTATTGCATCCAATCATTAATTACTAGTGAAACTGCCTTGCATTTCGGATTCTAACAGTTCATTTCTGACTGCTATGAATATAGACTCAAAAATATATGTGCTGGCATCCCTGGTGCTGGCGCCCCTGGTGCTGGCGCCCCTGGTGCTGGCGTCCCTGGTGCTGGCGCCCCTGGTGCTGGCGTCCCTGGTGCTGGCGCCCCTGGTGCTGGCGCCCCTGGTGCTGGCGCCCCTGGTGCTGGCGCCCCTGGTGCTGGCGCCCCTGTTGTTGTCAAGCGAGGGTGCCCAGCCATAGCAGTGCTAAGCGCCCAGCCCTAACTGCGGGCTCTGCCGCTGAAATAATGTGGCGGGTATACTTAGCCTCGGGGCCCCATCTGAAGTTAGGATCCCCCATTTTTGTAGAACAAGCTTGGGCTGCATCACAAAGATAGCAGGATTTTGGAGAGGCCGCGGGGTGAGTCTTAGGGCAACACATTAGCTTTAAAGCCTTGAAAGATATTAGCCCCCCCCCCCCCGGTCCTTAGACTGAACAGCCAGCGTATGCAGCCTTCAGAATTCAGATGCGCCGCGCAAAAGCTGCGGCTGAGCTGTCGCGGTTGCACCTCTACCATTAGGGCAGGTATGTAATCAAGTTATGGTGCATATTTGTAGTATTGGGATGATTGCATTAAAGTGACTTCTGCTCAATCGACGAATCAACAGATCCGTAAAAGTACGACCGCTTACAAACGCTCTCTAGTCTGCCCAACAAAACTTCGCAGCAAACGCCTGCTAGCTTGCACTAAAGAAGCATAACTAATAGCTGCTGAAAGCTGCTGCCACGACCTTCCCTGGCGTTCATTTGATTTGGAGTGGAAAAAACGGTCGGAAATGGATTCAAATTCCACACCATTCTGACACATGCAGTAGCAATGTCTGCGCCAATTACTGCGCACTTCTGACTTGAAGAAATGCATTTCAGAAAAACAAGCTGCACTAAAGATAAATTGTTTTGCTAGCATCCCTGGGAACCCTGCATGAAATCCTATCGCTTTCCCTGTTCACATTGTCAGTTCCAACAGAGTTACGGGCGCATGACGAACTGCAGCGCCGTCGAGCCCTCTCACAGAATGAACCGCGCCGGTTTCAACGCCAAGAACGCTAAAGTCCAAGCTGCCATGGCCGCCGCTTTTTGTGACATGGCTCGGTTTCTGTTAGAGAATGAAAACTGGCAGCTTCTCCGATGGCTGGGGCAGCAACCTGAGCAGGCTGGACTTACATCTCAGGGCAATGACGATCGACCTTCCAAACCCAGTTGCTAGCGACCCAGCTGGTCTAACCTCCAGTGTGCAAGAGGATGGGCACTTTCCAAAGTTAATTTTTATCTTTTTATCTTTTTTTAGCTACCTACATGCATGCGATGTGGTTGATTTTAAATTTAACTGTACATGCGAATTAGCGAGAAGTTTATCGAATTACGGGTACATTTCCATTAAATTCAGTCAGCAAAGCAGATCCAACAAGAAACGCCTTGCGACACTTGCGATCCTTGATCCTTGTCTAGTGTTTTTGTCGTTGACTGAACTCTTTTATTTCAGTTTCGGCACCCAACTTTGCGCTGCGAAAATCGGACACCTGGACATGGTCTCGGCCTTCGACTTGATTTTCGCCCTCGACTGCAGCTGCTACCCCCGCATTGATCTGCTGCTAGATGGCTTCACAAACCGCAGAGGCCAGGCGTCCCAGATGCCTCAGCACATCATCCGGCTACTCAAAGACGAGGCACTCGGCGACTCGCCCAGATGCCACGCAGTCCCAGCGTCACCCCCGGGACATGACGGAGAGTTCCTGAGGTGAGCACAACCCTGCTGGAGAGAGCCGTCATCCACAGCCTCACCAGCCGAGCAGGGCCAGTTCTTCATCATTCTCAAGTTCCTCATCAAAAAGGTGAGCGGTCTGAAGACGTACATGGCCAAGAACCTGCTGTTCTAAATGCTCGACGAGACGCCGGAAGAAGACTGGAAGCCGGAGAACTTGCTGCAACTCGTGCGGCGGTCGCTACAGCTGCTCGTAGAGATGATGGAGGGCTCAGACTCTGATAACGTGTGCATGAAGCACTTCTTCCTGCGTGATGCCAACGTGTACTTGAGAAAAGACCACAACCCCAAGCAGGCTATCGTGACTGCGGTCGAGAAGGCTACAGAAGAACTACAGAAGAGTTTAAACAGTTTTTCTAAGTTGCTGTCGAGAACGCATGTAAAGTACGTTCAGTTTGATGCCTTCTTCTTTTAAATCTTCATCGAAGAATTCCAGTCTGTTCGAGATAAAAAACATGCCCTAAATATTTATGAAGCTTTCTCAACTACAAGGGCTGCTAATCTCACTCGCCTTGATGCCAGCTCTCAGAGCATTGATGACGAGCTCAAAGATGTGCTCGATAAGGTTTCCAGCATCGGACTGTCTTCAGCGGGTCGCTCCGCTCGGCTTGGCTGTTCGCGATGGAAAAATTTGTGGGTGCGAGCTGGAAGAGCGAGTTCGTCTGATCGCCAGGTTCATCGCCCAGACCGAAAGGGCCGCTTGCCGTCTTTCCGAGTCTTCAGAAAAGCCATTTGCCATTTCTCGCCAGATGTGCCTCTTCTAATTGGTCTTGACATGAATGTAAGTTCAGCCACTTCATTTTCTTTGCTTTTTGCTTTCCCAGTCACTTCGTGCCTTCTGTAAGTATAATTAAAGTTGACCATTGCCGCACCTTTTCGTATCAATTTAGCACGAGGAATCCCAGAAAGTACTACGAGAGCTCTACGATAGAGTATCTTCCATATTTAAAAAGGCGCGGTTCGACGTGATCAAGGAGGCGTGCTGCTGCAATTGTTGTTGTCATTTTCTCTGAGGACCGGCTTATTGAATAGTGCGCTTAGTGAGGAGGCACTTTCGGAAGAAGTTTCACAGCTTCACAAAAATTTCATATCACTTAAAAGTTTCCTCCTTCTTATGAAACCCTTATGTCGGCTTAGCACCACCCCCGTTGCCTGCTGCAGCACCCCCTTTCCCGCCGGCTTCTCTCTGTCGCGACTTTCTTAGTCATATCTTCAGTTCATCCGCACTTGTCTCTGTTTACTCTGTTTTCTCCCTCTTGGTCCAGTTCAGTCTGGACCACTTTTATCCCTTTCCCTCGCTGCTTTCTGATTGGCTCTTCAACCTCGCCTCTTTTTTATAGTCGCCGAGTTTCACACCCTCATTTTATTATCTTCACTCCCCTAGTTTAATGTCTTAAATATATTCGCTTTGGGCCCTGTGCCACACTTACTGTTCTCTTTCAATTCCAATTGCAACTGGCTCTAAGAGGATGTGAACTTAAGCGCGATTTGGAAGCCGTGAGTCCAGCAACCAAACCGCTGCGAAATTCTCACTCAGACCCAAAATAGACAAGAAAAGCGTAATTAATCTTTCTTCCACCCCGGCCGCTTCCGCATGGGATAAATGGGGAAAATTGGGGATTTCATGTGAACTTAAGGCTCTGAAATGGAAGCGGTGGCCG
Source organism: Macrostomum lignano (assembly GCA_002269645.1). Classification (NCBI taxonomy): domain Eukaryota; kingdom Metazoa; phylum Platyhelminthes; family Macrostomidae; genus Macrostomum; species Macrostomum lignano. The sequence continues at coordinate 348,466 of NIVC01000513.1, read as the reverse complement.
ATTGACCCGGTTTCTCTATCGGATCTCAACATGGTTTTCAACAATTCTACTCTCATTGTCGGTCCAGTAGAGAGCTCCGATAGAGAAACCGGGTCAATCGGCCACCGCTTCCATTTCAGAGCCTTAAGTTCACATGAAATCCCCAATTTTCCCCATTTATCCCATGCGGAAGCGGCCGGGGTGGAAGAAAGATTAATTACGCTTTTCTTGTCTATTTTGGGTCTGAATAGTGAGAATTTCGCAGCGGTTTGGTTGCTGGACTCACGGCTTCCAAATCGCGCTTAAGTTCACATCCTCTTTTTCTCTGCTCTCTAATTATATATTTACTGTCCACTGGCTGCTGCCATGGAATCTGAGAACGAATATGCAGACATTTTGACTGATGACGACTCGCTAGAGTCGCTAGATGGAATCGAGGACGAGTTGATGGAGGAAGAAGGCGAAGAAGAGGAAGAAGGCATGGAGCCAGAGGAAGTTGGTGATGAACCAGAGTGGCAGTTGGTTCAGGCTGGAATGGACGCTGTGCCGAATAAAGCCGAGTTTCTGGGAACACCAGGGGTTCGCCCCAGATTGGAGGCCTCCAGCTTCAGCTGATGGAAACGAAGAGGAGTTTCTGAGTCTGTACCTCACGGATGGAATTATTGCAAGCGTGAAAACCTGGACGAATCGTACAGAGCCTGGAAGATATTCGAGGAGTGCGCTGACGAGGAGCTGTTGCCGATGGGCCTGGACAAAAAGCCGGAGATTAGCAGCTACTGCAGGCCAGGACCCTGTTTTCCATTGCTCATTTCTGTCCATGCCCAATGCCCCCTCGAGAGATAGGTTCAAGCAGCTGCTCTCCTGCCTTCGTTTTTACGACTGCACGAATGTCTAGGAAGGGCCCTTGGCCAAGATCCAGCCATTTCTGCACCAGCTGCAGCAGGTGTGCAGCAACAATTACATGCCGCGTCAGCACATTTCCGTGGACGAAACGCTGGTCTTACACAAGGGGTGTCTGCTGTTCAAGCACTAAATCCCGACTAAGAGGAGCAGGTACCGTGTCAAGCTGTACTGCCTGTGCGAGTCGGAGACTGGCTATACTTGTGGAATTGGGACTGGGACTCGAGTGCGGTGGCCTCTCTGTTAGTGAGCGAATTGTGGCCGAGCTGTGCCGTGAAATCCTGCACATGAATTAGAACGTATTCACGGACAGCTGGTTCACGTCCCATCGGCTGCAGCCATTTGGCTGCTGGCGAATGGAACTCGGCTCACCGGCACCATGCGCATCAATCGAGGCGTCGCGCAGCTGCTGCAGCAACTGCAACTGCGACCGACTGCGGCGGCTTTCGCGAGGAACGGCGAGGTGCTCACAATTGTAAGTTCGTGGACAGGAAGAGCAGCGGTGTGGACTTCTCTTAGATCTCCGGATCTGATTCTCTCGTTCTCAGTTGCCTAGCGGTTTTATTCTATTGTTTCCACTGCCTTTCGAGGTCTAAGAGAGTTTACAAAAGAGATCGCTTCGTAGCTAGATCTGAATAGTGCTTGTAGCACAAAGAATGAACAGTAAGTGGACTCGGGTTTATTGGTGAAGTGCACAGGACTTCCAGCTCAAATTCTGATTCTTTTCCGGCGCGTCAATTTTGGGGCCGAGGCCGTGTCTATTTTATAGATCATTTGATACACGTCATCCCCCGCCCCCCCCGCCGCGGATTAGCCACGGCGGGGTGTCAGAACAGACGCAGCAATTACATTCGATTAGCGCGTTGCTACGGGGCGAGAGAGATAATTTAATATCTGTTAGTTTGTCACATCAGGCGATGGTTAAAGGTCAGTTCGGGGTTCATTATAGTCAATTCGCACGTCAGACCCCTCGTGCGTCCCTCGGTGAGTCGTCCTTTGCTCCCTGGGCCGTACGTCACCGCTGACCTTGGCCTGTTGACCATTGCTCTATCTCGCCCGCCAGTCGGAATATCATGTCGTATCGATTCTCCTGGCACCGCGCCGACTGGCTCTGCCTCGGCCGGCTTGATGTCATCTGGTTTGGTCTGAAATCTTGGGGGGAAAGTAAAGGTTAAGTTCTTATCTATGATTTATTTCCCTTTCTTGACGTTTTTTTTATTTCTCTCACTTAAGTGTCTTATCTCTAAATTGAACTTTCGCCCCCTGTTTTTAGCTTCTTACTTTGCCCTTTAGTGAACCTTGTCCCGACTTTTCCTAATTTCTAATCCCTAAACGGGACAAAGACCGTGTATCTCCTGGACACTGCTGGGCAGGCTGCCTGTGTGAACGTGCCACGAGTCCGTCGGGGAGGCGAGCAGCAGGTGGTCGCGAAGCCAGTGACAGTGGTCACCTACTCGAAGAGCATTTGCGGCGTGGACCGTATGGATTCAACAGCGAACCCCTACCTGGCCAGTCGGAAGACGCTGCGCTGGTTTCAGAAACTCTGGGTTTTACCTGCTGCTTCTTCTGGTTCGGAACTCGTGAATCGTCTACCGCCAGCAGGCACCAAGACCTTCGTGGCGTTTCTGCACAAAACGATCAGCATCCTGGTGGAGGAGACTGGCAGGGGCAGGCGCCATTTCGCTATCAGGGCAGGCCGTCCTGCAGCAGTCGGAGCGGCAGGTGACGGCCCTGCAGTACAGCATTCGCCGACCAAAGCTCCATTGAATGCTGCATGCCCATGTTCGGTCGCGCAATCGATGCCGCGTGTGTAGCGAGAACGGAATCGCGAAGAAGACAGCGTACATCTGCCCTGATTGTCCAGGAATGCCAGCACTTTGCATAAGCCAGTGCTTCAGAAACTGGCACAGCCAAACAGATTTTTTGAGGCCGTGCGTGAGCATGAGCCTCACTGCAGCGGCTGACCTTTTGATCTCTCTTTTAAAGTACATGTAAGAGGTAACTGGTAACTTGAATCTTTGCAAATAGATATGTACTAGTATGGAAGTCGGACCACTCATTTGGACCTGCCTCCGGATGCATGATTGTGGACCTGCATTGGAATGGGCATCCGCGTTCCGAAGTCGGTTTTCCTTTTCGACAGCGCTATGATCGGGAATTCCGAGACAATAATTGCACCATGCTGATGCATTTTGCTGCTGACTCATCTTAAAATAAATGCACAAATAAATACTTCATTTTAACTCATTCATCCGTAAAGTATATTTACATGTACATGTACTTGGATACGTCTGAGCGCAAAATCAATTTAATAATAACGAAGCTCTGGAAACGACTTCCTCAGGTACATGTATTGTAGTTTCCAGTAGCACTTTTTACGCCGGCACAGAGATTAACAAAATGAATCCATTTTATCTATCACAGTCCCAGAAACAGTCCCATCTCATCAATCACAGTCCCAGAAACAGTCCCATCTCATCAAGCCGCAGTCCCAGAAACAGTCCCATTTCATCAACCACAGTCCCAAAAACAGTCCCATCTCATCAATCACAGTCCCATTTCATCAACCACAGTCCCAAAAACAGTCCCATCTCATCAATCACAGTCCCAGAAACAGTCCCATTTCATCAAGCCGCAGTCCCAGAAACAGTCCCATTTCATCAACCACAGTCCCAGAAACAGTCCCATCTCATCAATCACAGTCCCATTTCATCAACCACAGTCCCAAAAACAGTCCCATCTCATCAATCACAGTCCCAGAAACAGTCCCATTTCATCAAGCCGCAGTCCCAGAAACAGTCCCATTTCATCAACCACAGTCCCAGAAACAGTCCCATCTCATCAATCACAGTCCCATCTCATCAACCGCAGTCCCAGAAACAGTCCCATTTCATCAACCACAGTCCTAAAACAGTCCCATCTCATCAAGCCGCAGTCCCAGAAACAGTCCCATTTCATCAACCACAGTCCCAAAAACAGTCCCATCTCATCAATCACAGTCCCAAAAACAGTCCCATCTCATCAATCACAGTCCCAGAAACAGTCCCATCTCATCAAGCCGCAGTCCCAGAAACAGTCCTATCTCCTCAATCACAGTCCCATCTCATCAACCACAGTCCCAGAAACAGTCCCATTTCATCAAGCCGCAGTCCCAGAAACAGTCCCATCTCACCCGCAAGGATACAGACATCAGAGACTCCCCGTTCTGATGTTCAATCAGACAAAAAACTCAAAATATTTTCCAACCAATGTAAGCAAGTTTGAGAAGCGTACAGATATGCAGATGAAAATAACAATATAGATAAATATATAATTTATTTTCGTGTGCAGCAGTTTATTTATTATTATTGAACTTATTTCGGAGATTGACAGTAATAATAAAGAAATATTTAGCAAGAGTGACGGGACATTCAGTTTTCGAACTAATTAAATGAAGAGTCTCCGTATTGTCCGCAATTAGCTGTAGTCAGCTTGCATCAATCTATTGATATCTGCTTGCAATTTTGATCCAATACAAGACATTGCGCATATAGCAGGCGATTAATTAGTTGAATAAAGTAAGTATATGCGAACAGGTTATGTACAAACTACTGTGTATGCATGGTGTGTAATGATAGTCTAGCACAACCACACACCAAGCCCAATTAATGATACATTAATATTAGAACAGAATTGAAAAGTACAATAGAAGTTCACGCCCACGCACACTGCGGTTGCAGTCAAAGGAATTGGACCTGAATTTACCATTTAAATAGATACGCGAACAGTGCGCAATATGCGTACAACAGTATTGTTAAGCATAGTTTAAAACAGGTTTACCTGCAAGCAATATTAATGTGTGTGCATGACTGACGGGATAGGATTTTAGACAGCCAGGCAAACAGGAAGGAAACAGGCTGAGACAGCCTTCGGCCTGACAAGCCTCTCTATCCGGCCTCGGGTCCATTGAAACTGATAGCTATTCGGCTCGCTCAAATTGATCTCTTCACTGCCTTCCTCTCTGCTTCATCTCCCTCTCCCTCCTCTCTGCTTCATCTCCCTCTCCCTCCTCTCTGCTTCATCTCCCTCCCTCCTCTCTGCTTCATCTCCCTCTCCCTCCTCTCTGCTTCATCTCCCTCTCCCTCCTCTCTGCTTCATCTCCCTCCCTCCTCTCTGCTTCATCTCCCTCTCCCTCCTCTCTGCTTCATCTCCCTCTCCCTCCTCTCTGCTTTATCTCCCTCTCCCCTTTTTTCTCCCTCTTCTCATCTCTATCTGCCCTCTTCTCCTCACTCTCCCCTCCTCTCTCCCTTACCCCCCTTTCCCATCCTCTCTTCCTCTCCCTCTACTCCTTACTCTCCCCTCCTCTCTCCCTTACCCCCTCTTCCCTCCTCTGCCCTCTTCTCCCTTCACCCATCTCTTCCTCTCTCTTCTCTCATCCCACCGCTCATCTTATCCTTCCTCTGACTCTCCTCCATTCCCTCTTCTTCCCTCTGCTCTCTGTTCCGCAGACACAAACTGGATTATTTATTATCTGGCCCTTGAGGTTAAGAAAGTTCGCCAACAGCCCGGACTAAGACAGGCAGACAATCGGACAGGCTAAGCCAGCGGGCTGGGGCTGGCAGGCGGCACCACCAGCACAGGCCGCAGGGAGTGCTGCAGCACATGGTCAGTTGTGCTGCCCAGCACCACGCGCTTCATCTTGCCCAGCCCGCGACTGCTGACCACCACCACGGAGGCTTTGATTTCCTCAGCCAGTCTGAGCAGGCCGACCGGAGCTGAGCAGCCATAAAATTCGCTGCGAAATTCCACATTTGGGAGGCCGATTGAGGCGGCAAAATTCTTCAGCTTCTCGCCCAGCTGGCGGGCGCGCTCCTGGTGGTGAGGGGCGATTGGAGATGATTGCAACTGTGATTGCAACTGTGACTGCAACTTTGACAGCAACTGCAACTGTGACTGCAACTGTGACTGCAACTGTGATTGCAACTGTGATTGCAATTGTGATTGCAACTGTGACTGCAACAGTGATTGCAACTGTGATTGCAACTGTGACTGCAACTGTGATTGCAACTGTGACTAACTGATTGCAACTGTGATTGCAACTGTGATTGCAACTGTGATTGCAACTGTGATTGCAACTGTGATTGCAACTGTGACTGCAACTGTGATTGCAACTGTGACTGCAACTGTGATTGCAACTGTGACTAACTGATTGCAACTGTGATTGCAACTGTGATTGCAACTGTGATTGCAATTGTGATTGCAACTGTGATTGCAACTGTGACTGTAACTGTGACTGCAACTGCAACTGTGACTGCAATTGTGACTGTAACTGTGACTGCAACTGCAACTGTGATTGCAACTGTGATTGCAACTGTGATTGCAACTGCAACTGTGACTGCAACTGTGACTGCAACTGTGACTGTAACTGTGACTGCAACTGCAACTGTGACTGCAATTGTGACTGTAACTGTGACTGCAACTGCAACTGTGATTGCAACTGTGATTGCAATGGTGACTGCAACTGTGACTGCAACTGTGACTTTAATTGTGACTGCAACTGTGATTGCAACTGTGACTGCAACTGTGATTGCAACTGTGACTGCAACTGTGATTGCAACTGTGACTGCAACTGTGACTGTAACTGTGACTGCAACTTTGACTGCAATTGTGACTGCAACTGTGACTGCAACTGTGACTGTAACTGTGACTGCAACTGTGATTGCAACTGTGACTGCAACTGTGACTGCAACTGTGACTTTAATTGTGACTGCAACTGTGACTGCAACTGTGATTGTAACTGTGACTGCAACTGTGACTGCAACTGTGACAGCAACTGCAACTGTGACTGCAACTGTGACTGCAACTGTGACTGCAACTGTGACTGCAACTGTGACTGCAACTGTGATTGCAACTGTGATTGCAACTGTGATTGCAACTGTGACTGCAACTGTGATTGCAACTGTGATTGCAACTGTGACTGCAACTGTGATTGCAACTGTGACTGCAACAGTGATTGCAATTGTGATTGCAACTGTGACTGCAACTGTGACTGCAATATTGTGACTGCAACTGTGATTGCAACTGTGATTGCAACTGTGATTGCAACTGTGATTGCAACTGTGATTGCAACTGTGACTGCAACTGTGATTGCAACTGTGACTGCAACTGTGATTGCAACTGTGACTAACTGATTGCAACTGTGATTGCAACTGTGACTGCAACTGTGATTGCAACTGTGACTAACTGATTGCAACTGTGATTGCAACTGTGACTGCAACTGTGATTGCAACTGTGACTGTAACTGTGATTGCAACTGTGATTGCAACTGTGATTGCAACTGTGATTGCAACTGTGACTGCAACTGTGACTGCAACTGTGACTGCAACTGTGATTGCAACTGTGATTGCAACTGTGATTGCAACTGTGACTGCAACTGTGATTGCAACTGTGATTGCAACTGTGACTGCAACTGTGACTGCAACTGTGACTGCAACTGTGACTGCAACTGTGATTGCAACTGTGATTGCAACTGTGATTGCAACTGTGACTGCAACTGTGATTGCAACTGTGATTGCAACTGTGATTGCAACTGTGACTGCAACTGTGACTGCAACTGTGACTGCAACTGTGACTGCAACTGTGATTGCAACTGTGATTGCAACTGTGATTGCAACTGTGACTGCAACTGTGATTGCAACTGTGATTGCAACTGTGATTGCAACTGTGACTGCAACAGTGATTGCAATTGTGATTGCAACTGTGACTGCAACTGTGACTGCAATATTGTGACTGCAACTGTGATTGCAACTGTGATTGCAACTGTGATTGCAACTGTGATTGCAACTGTGACTGCAACTGTGATTGCAACTGTGACTGCAACTGTGATTGCAACTGTGACTAACTGATTGCAACTGTGATTGCAACTGTGATTGCAACTGTGATTGCAATTGTGATTGCAACTGTGATTGCAACTGTGACTGTAACTGTGACTGCAACTGCAACTGTGACTGCAACTGTGACTGCAACTGTGACTGTAACTGTGACTGCAACTGCAACTGTGACTGCAATTGTGACTGTAACTGTGACTGCAACTGCAACTGTGATTGCAACTGTGATTGCAATTGTGACTGCAACTGTGACTGCAACTGTGACTGCAACTGTGACTTTAATTGTGACTGCAACTGTGATTGCATTTGTGACTGCAACTGTGATTGCAACTGTGACTGCAACTGTGACTGCAACTGTGACTGCAACTGTGATTGCAACTGTGACTGCAACTGTGACTGTAACTGATTGCAACTGTGATTGCAACTGTGATTGCAACTGTGACTGCAACTGTGACTGCAACTGTGACTGCAACTGTGACTTTAATTGTGACTGCAACTGTGATTGCAACTGTGACTGCAACTGTGATTGCAACTGTGACTGCAACTGTGACTGTAACTGTGACTGCAACTGTGACTGCAACTGTGATTGCAACTGTGACTGCAACTGTGATTGCAACTGTGACTGCAACTGTGACTGTAACTGATTGCAACTGTGATTGCAACTGTGATTGCAACTGTGATTGCAACTGTGACTGCAACTGTGACTGCAACTGTGACTGCAACTTTGACAGCAACTGCAACTGTGACTGCAACTGTGACTGTAACTGTGACTGCAACTGTGATTGCAACTGTGACTGCAACTGTGACTGTAACTGATTGCAACTGTGATTGCAACTGTGATTGCAACTGTGATTGCAACTGTGACTGCAACTGTGACTGCAACTGTGACTGCAACTTTGACAGCAACTGCAACTGTGACTGCAACTGTGACTGTAACTGTGACTGCAACTGTGATTGCAACTGTGACTGCAACTGTGACTGCAACTGTGACTTTAATTGTGACTGCAACTGTGACTGCAACTGTGACTGCAACTGTGATTGCAACTGTGACTGCAACTGTGACAGCAACTGCAACTGTGACTGCAACTGTGACTGCAACTGTGACTGCAACTGTGACTGCAACTGTGACTGCAACTGTGACTGCAACTGTGACTGCAACTGTGACAGCAACTGCAACTGTGACTGCAACTGTGACTGCAACTGTGACAGCAACTGCAACTGTGACTGCAACTGTGACTGCAACTGTGACTGCAATTGTGACTGCAACTGTGACTGTAACTGTGACTGCAACTGTGATTGCAACTGTGATTGCAACTGTGATTGCAACTGTGACTGCAACTGTGACTGCAACTGTGACTGCAACTGTGACTGCAACTGTGACTGCAACTGTGACTGCAACTGTGATTGCAACTGTGACTGCAACTGTGACTGCAACTGTGATTGCAACTGTGACTGCAACAGTGATTGCAATTGTGATTGCAACTGTGACTGCAACTGTGATTGCAACTGTGATTGCAACTGTGACTGCAACTGTGATTGCAACTGTGATTGCAACTGTGACTGCAACTGTGACTGCAACTGTGACTGCAATATTGTGACTGCAACTGACTGCAGATAGCAATAAACAGATTAGCAAAGCACACACACCTTGCCCCCCTCAATAGTGTAGTAGTCCGGCTCCTTAGTGGACAGTGGGGTGAAGTGGCCCACCAGCATGGAGGGCGGCTCGATGATGTAGCCCAGGACAACCTGGTCGGAGAAGTAGGCGGCAGAGCTGGCGTACCAGCGGATCATTCGCTCGCTGCGGTCAGTCAAGTCCACGGCTAGCAGGACTGTGCGGCTCAGCTCAACCACCGGCAGCTGCTCATAGGCCGTGGCGTCATCCTCATTGAGCTGAGGATCGGCATGAGGGTCTCCGGCGCTTCCTGCCGGATCTCTGACGATTTTGTCAAGCTCATCTGCTGCCGCCGCCTGACTGCTGCTGCTGCTGCTCCCAGCGGGTTCCATTGTTGCAGAGTTTAACGAGGCAATATCCGGTGTGACTGGAAATATTCATATGGTATGCACATTTTCTGCTTTGTTATTTAATTATCGACACATATCGGCATTGCGAACTTGACATGCTGATCCTGGTAGAATGAATGCCTTCGGAAAATCCAAACTCAAGATCCTAAATACTACACAAAAATTGCAATAAAAATGGCTTATGAAATCCAAATGAGTTCCCGATGAAAACCCGATGAAATTACTATGAGATCCCTTTGAAATCCATATGAGATCCCTATGAGATCCCTACGAGATACCTATGAGATCCCTATGAAATCCCTACGAGATACCTATGAGATTCCTATGAGATCGCTATGAGATCCCTATGAGATCACTATTAGATCCCTATGAGATACCTATTAGATCATTATGAGATACCTATTAGATTATTATGAGATACCTATTAGATTACTATGAGATCCCTATGAGATCCTTATGCGATCCTTATGAGATCCTTATGAGATCCTTATGAGATCCCTATGAGATCCCTATGAGATCCCTATGAGATCCCTATGCGATCCTTATGAGATCCTTATGAGACCCTTATGCGATCCTTATGAGATCCCTATGCGATCCTTATGAGATCCTTATGAGATCCCTATGCGATCCTTATGAGATCCCTATGAGATCCTTATGAGATCCCTATGCGATCCTTATGAGATCCTTATGAGATCCTTATATATCTCATTATGAGATCCCTATGAGATCCTTATGAGATACCTATGAGATCCCTATGAATATGCAACTGGAAGCCCTCATAAAGCCTTACGAAACCATCATCTCATAGTCCTAACACTGAACTATAAAAAATAAAAAATATACATTGAATGAATAATCACAAAGACCAAACAAGGATATAATAATATTTTACACCCGTTTACAAATTATTAATACAAGTAAATAGTCAACACGCAAACTGTGTTACATAAGACAATTGAGTTGGTAACTAGACTTATATTCCCTATCTAATCATATAGATATGCACATGAGATACATTGCGGGCCAGAACGGGACATAAACACGGGTGCAGAGGGTTAGAATTGGCTTTGAACAAGCGGTTAAATTGCAGACAAGAGGTGAAAAGAAATACAAGGTGACTGAACAACAGAGCTAGTATATGCATGAATAATATAAAATATGAGTGACACTGGATGCCAAGATTGACAAAAAATAAAACTGCAGACAACAATGCATTGCGGATTCGAATAAATAAATAGAAATAGTATATCATGATAATAATATTTAAAATTTGTATAAATAAAACACGGGGACAATAAAAATCCGATTAAGAAAGCTGAGCGCCAATAAATAGCGGTGCATGCTCACTTTAAGGTTATTAGTCAAACAATTTTTAAAGATTATGCAACAAAAAAAACAGAATTGATTGTTGACCGATCTCTTAGAAACACAAATATTTAGTAGACGTGCAGAAAAAAGCAAATATATTTTCATATTTCTACTTACAGTAGACTGATGCGGACAGTAGTATATATTAATAAAAAAAATTTTAACACAGAAAAGCGTGAGTAGAGATTAGCCAGCTACTTGAACAGATTTCATATTCATATATGCGTATATCTTACAACAATGCCAGTTGAAAAGAAACAGCAAAAATTATTACCAAATATTTACAATTTAAGCAAACAAAAAACACGCAGAAAAACAACAAACACGACTAAAAAAGCAAATAGTCAAAGTTGCTTGATTTATTTTTGTCAATTGCACAGAATCTACAGTTAAATTAAAACACAAACACATTGCCAACGAGGATAAACACCTGGCCATAATAGGTAATATTAATAACAATAATAAAATTTCGGATTCGAACCCGCGTCCCTCGCAGTCTCAAGTCAGTTAGCGTACATCACTTCGTACAGAGTAGCCTTCTTATCGCCGCTGCCTGTCACAATGTACTTGTCATCAGTTGATATGTCGCAGCTGAGAACTGATGAGTTCTCCTTCGACTGAGGGGCACGAGATGGAGGGTGATTTTGTCTGTTTTCTGTCTGATTAAAATGTCTGTATTGATAAAATTTGATACACTTTGAACTTGATAAGCTCGGAATTTGATAAGCTCCACGGAAATTTGATAAGCTCCTCGGAATTTGATAAGCTCCTCGGAATTTGATAAGCTCCTCGGAATTTGATAAGCTCCACGGAAATTTGATAAGCTCCACGGAAATTTATAAGCTCGGAATTTGATAAGCTCCTCGGAATTTGATAAGCTCCACGGGAATTTGATAAGCTCTTTGGAATTTGATAAGCTCCACGGAAATTTATAAGCTCGGAATTTGATAAGCTCCTCGGAATTTGATAAGCTCCACGGGAATTTGATAAGCTCTTTGGAATTTGATAAGCTCCTCGGAATTTGATAAGCTCGGAAGTTGATAAGCTCCTCGGAATTTGATTAGCTCGGAATTTGATAAGCTCGGAATTTGATAAGCTCCTCGGAATTTGATAAGCTCCTCGGAATTTGATAAGCTCGGAATTTGATAAGCTTTTTAACTCTCTGTGTTTCAGCTGGTCTCAACCGACTGAGCTGGGACCTGACCAAGTGGACGAAAAATTTACCTGGAATATGCTGGCTCCGTAGGGCGTACGCCAGGCGTTAAGCAGATTGTCCTTGCCAGTGGACACGAACCACTTGCCGCAGGAGGCGAACTTCAAAGACAGCACGCAGGAGTCGTGTAGGTGCAGCTGGTATTTCTCCGGCTTGTTGACGTTGAGCACCTCGACGCAGGAGCTCTCCATGCCAACGGCCAGCCAGTCGCCGGTCGGGCAGTAGCCCAGGCTGAAAATCTGCGAGCTGAAGTCGTGCTGCTGCAGTTGGCGCGACTCGCGGAGATCCCAGCAGCGCACCTGCGAGAAAAAAATAGGGGTGGGTGCTGCTGGAGTCAGGTGAGTGGGTGAGCCAGGCCAATTAGGGGTGGGTGCGGCAGGAGTCAGGTGAGTGGGTGGACCAGGCCAATTAGGGGTGGGTGCTGCAGGAGGCAGGTGAATGGGTGGGCCAGGCCAATTAGGGGTGGGTGCTGCAGGAGTCAGGTGAGTGGGTGGGCCAGGCCAATTAGGGGTGGGTGCTGCAGGAGTCAGGTGAGTGGGTAGGCTAGGCCAATTAGGAGTGGGTGCTGCTGGAGTCAGGTGAGCGGGAGGGCCAGGCCAATTAGGGGTGGGTGCTGCTGGAGTCAGGTGAGCGGGAGGGCCAGGCCAATTAGGGGTGGGTGCTGCTGGAGTCAGGTAAGCGGTGAGCCAGGCCAATTAGGGGTGGGTGCTGCTGGAGTCAGGTAAGCGGTGAGCCAGGCCAATTAGGGGTGGGTGCTGCAGGAGTCAGGTGAGCGGTGAGCCATTCTAATTAGGGGTGGGTGCTACAGGAGGCAGGTAAGCAGAAGGCCAGACCAATTAGGATGATCAAATATCGCATGCACATTGGGCAGGGAGGTGGGTCACAGATTTTATAAATCCCAAGTTCTTACCGTGTTATCCAATCCCCCAGTCCAGAGTCGGGACCCATCAGGCGTGATGTCGATACACGAGGCGCCATCAGTGTGACCTTGGAACTGCCTGACCAGAGCCTGTTTCTGAATGTCCCACACGGCGATGTTGCCGTCGGAGCAGCAGCTGAAGCACAGCTTGCTGTCGGGCGAGATGGCCAGGGCGTAGCAAGCTGGCGCGCTGCTGGCCAGTTCGGCTTTGACGCTTGGCGACGCCGAAGTGGACGACGCAGACGTGTCGACAACGTCGCCGCTGGGCAGGTCCCAGATGGTGAGGGTGGCTGCCTCGCCGCCGACAATGAGGGTGCGACCGTCTGGCAGCAGGCGGATGCTGCGGATGTAGTTGTCCCGCTGAAGGCAGTCCAGACTGTGCAGCAGGCTCGGCCTGCCTCCACCAGCGACGCTTCCGCCGCCACCGCCGCCGCCGCCAGAAGTCGTCGACGAGGGCGACGGAGATGGCGGCGGCGGAGAAGCTGCGGCAGCAGACGCGGAGGCGGAGATGTCCCAGACTTTGACGCAGCCTTTGCCGCCGGTGAACACCTGCTTGCCCGAATTGGAGATGGTGACGGCGCAGACAACTTCGCCGTGCGGCAGGCAGCAGAGCTGGCGGGCGTGGCGCGGCACGCCAGGGCCGACCAGAGCGTCGGGCGGGAACGGCACCGGCTGCATGCCGTTGGACTCGGTGATGAGGAAGGAGTAGGCCCTGCAGCGGGTTGGAGTTGAGCTACAGGCACTGACCAGCATGGGGTTGCAGGGAGGGCACCTGTCCACAACCAGGACGGGTGCACGACAATTTGACTGCGGACAAAATGACTGCGGACAAAATGACTGCGGACAAAATGACTGCGGTACATTTTACTGCGGCAATTTGACTGGCGACAAAATGACTGCCAAAAATGACTGCCTAAAAAACACTCCAGGCTCTGATCGTGTTTATGCAAGGCTAGCATCCAAGGCTTTTTACATGAGAAAAAATGCAAGTTACATTTTGTCCGCAGTCAAATTGCTCGACAGTCAATTGTCGTAGACCATTTGAATCACATTTCGCATTTTATATTAACAACTCTATTTAGTCTACTTGAGTTAGTAGAAAGTTAAGCGCAAACACAACTTCTGGACTATGAATTTCAGTCTTGGCGATTCTTGTTACCTACCTTCCAAGCTGCTCTTCTCGTATACAGACACAAAAAATGATTGACTCACGGCTTGCCAGTCATGTGACTCCTCATCAGAGCGGCAGGGTCCAGCGGGACCTGATTGCATGTAGGCAGAATTGATCATAAATCATAGCTATGAGAAATTAATGATTTCGGCACATAAAATACAAATTCTAATAACTGAAAAGAAGCAAGACTCACCTGCGGCAGGGAGCGGGGGAACGGATTTGGCATTCCTAGCGGCGGTGGCGGCGGAACGCCAGGTAGAAAACCGGGACTGAGATCTGGAAAAAAAGCAATTTGAAATTAAACTTTCTTCATTATTTTCTCACATAAAATCCTGCCAACTCTACTAAGTAAGTAGTCAACAAAGAAAGCATAATAATAAATTTACATAATGCAAATCCACAACACCTGTCTAATTAACGGTTTTCTTAGTCCATCTCTTAAGACGCAATCTCACAATGGACAGGTGCATTTAGAGCAAGGCTAGAACAGCATGAGAAGGGCAATTTCGAGAATAGCAGGGCATCAGTGCGTGCGCACTCTTTGCTCAGCCGATGGGAACATAAGAATGAAAAAAAGCATTTAGCGGGGATGAGGGCACGAGGCATGGGAAGTCAGGTCAGCCAAAGAGAGTTTTGAGGACTTTAGCAGCGTTTTCCTGTGAATGTTTTCTGCTCCCCATGCTCAGCTGCTGAGCAGAGAACGGCAGCGGAGAGGCTGGCGGGTGTGGAAGAAGTTTTGCCAAATGATGCCGTGCGAGGGAGAAGGGAGGGCAAAACCGGATGAGTCGATGGAGAGCGGAGGCTGGGAGATGAAGACGGCATGCGGAGCTAGGGGAGAGGAGTAAAGAGAAAGAGGCCTACTCAGAACTGAGCGGCTGTGGTTTAAGAGGCCGCAAGCACACACACTTACTCATATATCTGACCCGACAATGGGTGTCTCCCATCTCCGCTTCTATTTGTGCTCAGAATGTTTAATGTGAAAATTAACTCTTCACTCTGTCTGTCTATCTTTGCATCTTATCTATCTATCTATCTATCTATCTATCTATCTATCTATCTATCTATCTATCTACCTATCTATCTATCTATCTATCTATCTATCTATCTACCTATCTATCTATCTATCTATCTATCTATCTATCTATCTATCTATCTACCTATCTATCTATCTATCTATCTATCTATCTATCTATCTATCTATCTATCCATCTATCTATCTATCTATCTATCTATCTATCTATCTATCTATCTATCCATCTATCTATCTATCATGTATCTATCTATCCATCTATCTATCTATCATCTATCTATCTATCTATCTATCTATCTATCTATCCATCTATCTATCTATCATGTATCTATCTATCCATCTATCTATCTATCATCTATCTATCTATCTATCTATCTATCTATCTATCCATCTATCTATCTATCATGTATCTATCTATCCACGAGTATCTATCCACCTGTCTATCTATTTATTCACCAAAAAGATCTTAAAGCAAAACACAAAAGTGGATCTGGATGGATGATTGTGAGGATTCGCAGTTACAAGTGCTCAAAAGGCGAGTATTTATAATGACGCAAAGCAGACAAAGAATCAACAGGGATGCAAGTGAGGCTTCTATGCTGAACTGAAAATGCAGCATGGAGCAAAAGCAACGGGCTTAGCAGTCTCTGCAGTTTTTCTGCCTTAATCTCAATTTTCCGCACATACCCACAACACAAGCTTCGGCCCGCCCCAGATCTTCCCCAGCCTCCAGCTTCTGTTCCTCATCGCTTTCGTTTTCCCCTTCTAACTCGCCTCCCCACCCTCCCTTAGCCAGGCAAGAATGGATATGCGAAGCAGAACATTGAGCTGGGGGAACAGAGCTAAAAAAGCAGTTTATACTACTAGTAAAAGGTCCCACTAGCAAGGATCGAGGGATGCGGCTGTTGAGGCTCTTAACGTTTAACAAACTGCTAGGCAAAGCGCTCCACCCTCCCAATCTCTTCCCTCTAGTTGGCAATTGACGATTTTATAAGGCTCTCTACGTTGCCGGAGTTATTCGCCCGTTCATATTGTGCTGCTTAGGGTTGAGAGAATACACAGAATTCTCCCCAATCCCCAACTGCCTTGCATGAGAGAGAGCCTCCATCGTCTCTCTATCTATAAAGAGCGACAACGTAGAGAGCCTCATTCATTCAGAGATTGGCGAGAGCCTCCGGGGCTTGAGGGAGGGGGGTGGCTTGGAGGCGAAAGAAAGTAAGGAGGATTGGCGCGGCGGTCGGGGAAGCTGAGAGGGTGCGGATCCCCAGTGGGAATGGGGGGGCAAGCAGACAGAAAAAAAACCCGACAACCCGCAGCTTTGCAGAGGCAATAGCAGCAGACAGAGGCGGAGCAGACTCGGATGAGAGAGAGATGGCGAGGATTAAAAGAAATATGGAGAAGAGGCCCGCAACAAAGCAATATTTTGTCGCAATATAACAGCTAGGGCATTTTCCGGCGCCAGAGGAGCTTTGTGTAACAATTGGCCGAGAAAGTAAATTAACAATTTGACTCCAGTAGAAACAGACGAACAACAATAGGCATGGATACCTAGGCACTAAACAACTGGATTGGAAACTGATAGATGCCTATAGACTGCTATACAGTAGCTTATCATGGATACCTAGGCACTAGTATCTAGACTGGAAACTGATAGATGTCCATAGACTGCTATACAGTAGCCTATCATGGATACCTAGGCACTAGTATCTGGACTGGAAACTGATAGATGCCTATAGACTGCTATACAGTAGCTTATCATGGATACCTAGGCACTAGTATCTGGACTGGAAACTGATAGATGCCTATAGACAGCTATACAGTAGCTTATCATGGATACCTAGGCACTAGTATCTGGACTGGAAACTGATAGATGCCCATAGACTGCTATACAGTAGCTTATCATGGATACCTAGGCACTAGTATCTGGACTGGGAACTGATAGATGCCTATAGACTGCTATACAGTAGCTTATCATGGATACCTAGGCACTAGTATCTGGACTGGAAACTGATAGATGCCCATAGACTGCTATACAGTAGCTTATCATGGATACCTAGGCACTAGCATCTGGACTGGGAACTGATAGATGCCTATAGACTGCTATGCAGTAGCTTATCATGGATACCTAGGCACTAGTATCTGGACTGGAAGCTGATAGATGCCCATAGACTGCGATACAGTAGCTTATCATGGATACCTAGGCACTAGTATCTGGACTGGAAACTCAAATCTTCGCAAATTTTCTGTCAAGGACTTCTAAACCGAAGTATCTGGATTGGAAATCAGCGCGCCTATTTCCTTGCCCGAGCGCTCACCAATGGGCAGCTTGGCTGATCTGCTAGCGGAGCCAGAAGCAGCGCCAGCTGATGCAGACTGACTTCTACCCGGGTTCGGCTGCTTGCCTCCGGCTCTAGCCGAGAATTCGCTGCCATTGCTGCCGGCGCCGCCATTGGCCGAGTTCTTCGGGCTGGCAGCTGACGCGGAGCCGCCGTCTCCATTCAGAGGGCCGGAGTCCTGGGCGGGCAATGAAGGTTATTATTATAAAATCTGGCGACTATGTTGCTATGTTCTGGCTTAATTGTTACTGTGCACTCTGTCCTGGGGTGGGGGTTGGCCATTATGGGCTTGTTATTCCACTGAAGAACTTCAAGAAGGAGATTGTGATGGCAGCGGTGACCCACTGAAGGACTTCAAGGAGACTGTGATGGCAGCGGTGACCCACTGAAGGACTTCAAGGAGATTGTGATGGCAGCGGTGACCCACTGACGGACTTCAAGAAGGAGATTGTGATGGCAGCGGTGACCCACTGACGGACTTCAAGAAGGAGATTGTGATGGCAGCGGTGACCCACTGACGGACTTCAAGAAGGAGATTGTGATGGCAGCGGTGACCCACTGACGGACTTCAAGGAGATTGTGATGGCAGCGGTGACCCACTGAAGGACTTCAAGGAGACTGTGATGGCAGCGGTGACCCACTGAAGGACTTCAAGGAGACTGTGATGGCAGCGGTGACCCACTGACGGACTTCAAGGAGACTGTGATGGCAGCGGTGACCCACTGACGGACTTCAAGGAGACTGTGATGGCAGCGGTGACCCACTGACGGACTTCAAGGAGATTGTGATGGCAGCGGTGACCCACTAAAGGACTTCAAGAAGGAGACTGTGATGGCAGCGGTGACCCACTGAAGGACTTCAAGAAGGAGACTGTAATGGCAGCGGTGACCCACTGAAGGACTTCAAGGAAGCGTGAAGGCAATATTAAAGAACTGCAGTTCTAACATCGTTATTGTCGTCCACAACAATGTCTTCGTTGTCCTTGGAGTCATCGTCGTCGGCAGCGGCCGCCGCTGCGGCGGCAGCAGCAGCGGCTGCGGCAGCGGAGTTCGGCGTGGACGTCGATGTGTTGTCGAATTTGCGTCGTTTCTCACCGTTGTCGGCGGGAGACCGGCCTCGACTCATAGGGGAGACTGAGGCGCGGCGCTGCGGGTGTTTTATGGGGATACTCTGTGTGTTTATGGGATACTCTGTGTGTTTATGGGATACTCTGTGTGTTTTTGGGGATACTCTGTGTGTTTATGAGGATACTCTGTGTGTTTATGAAGATACTCTGTGTGTTTATGGGATACTCTGTGTGTTTATGGGGATACTCTGTGTGTTTATGAGGATACTCTGTGTGTTTATGAAGATACTCTGTGCGTTTATGGGATACTCTGTGTGTTTATGGGGATACTCTGTGTGTTTATGGGGACATTGTGTGTTTATGGGGACACTGTGTTTATGGGGACACTGTGTGTTTATGGGGACACTGTGTGTTTATGGGATATTCTGTGCGTTGATTGGCGATTCTCTATGTGTTTATTGGCGATTCTCTGTGTGTTTGTGGATGATTGTAATGCTGAGATACTGAGAATTATTGTCAAATTGGAATTAACAATCAGAAGCGCAGTACATAGATTTAGTTAGCTTTAGTTGCATACAGCTGCAGCACAGACAGTGACAACTTAAAACCAAAGCAGACAAAATTCTCCAGTTCACTTTCACAGACATATCATTGCTAATAGCAACTGCTAAGAAGTGGTTCTGTTTGCTTTTTCGACAGTGAGTTTGCCTCACTCAGACGCATTAAAAGTACAATGGCTGACTGACAGGCAATCGATATTCCTACAGTGCAGCCATCAATAGTAAAAACTTGCAGTTATAACATGAAGTCAAGCTTAACACAAGGAGGCCATAAGCCTGCACTTACGTGCCTGTCGTCACCTGAAATTGGGGTAGAAGGTTTAATGGCGAGTGTAAATTAGCATTGTAAAACTGAATGAGTATTGAATTTGGCACTAGATAGATTGGGGAATTTCTCGCTAGATTACATGGGGAATTTCTCACTAGATTACCTGGGGAATATCTCACTAGATAAATTAGGGAATTTCTCACTTGATTACCTGAGAATTTTTTACTATATAAATTAGGGAATTTCTCACTAGATAAATTAGGGAATATCTCACTAGATAAATTATGGAATTTTTCACTAGATAAATTAGGGAATATCTCACTAGATGACCTGGGAAATATCTCACTAGATAAATTAGGGAATTTCTCACTAGATAAATTAGGGAATTTCTCACTAGATAAATTAGGGAATTTCTCACTAGATAAATTAGGGAATTTCTCACTAGATAACCTGGGGAATATCTCACTAGATAAATTAGGGAATTTCTCACTAGATAACCTGGGGAATATCTCACTAGATAAATTAGGGAATTTCTCACTAGATAAATTAGGGAATTTCTCACTAGATAAATTAGGGAATTTCTCACTAGATAAATTAGGGAATTTCTCACTAGATAACCTGGGGAATATCTCACTAGATAAATTAGGGAATTTCTCACTAGATAACCTGGGGAATATCTCACTAGATAAATTAGGGAATTTCTCACTAGATAAATTAGGGAATTTCTCACTAGATAAATTAGGGAATTTCTCACTAGATAACCTGGGGAATATCTCACTAGATAAATTAGGGAATTTCTCACTAGATAACCTGGGGAATATCTCACTAGATAAATTAGGGAATTTCTCACTAGATAAATTAGGGAACTTCTCGCTAGATAAATTAGGGAATTTCTCACTAGATAAATTAGGGAACTTCTCGCTAGATAAATTAGGGAATTTCTCACTAGATAAATTAGGGAATTTCTCACTAGATAAATTAGGGAATTTCTCACTAGATAAATTAGGGAACTTCTCGCTAGATAAATTAGGGAATTTCTCACTAGATAAATTAGGGAACTTCTCGCTAGATAAATTAGGGAATTTCTCACTAGATAAATTAGGGAATTTCTCACTAGATAAATTGGGGGATTTCTCGCTAGATTACCTGGGGAATTTCTCACTAGATAAATTAGGGAATTTCTCACTAGATAAATTATGGAATTTCTCGCTAAATTAACTGGGGAATATCTCAATAGATAAATAAGGGAATTTCTCACTTGATTACCTGGGGAATTTCTCGCTAGATTACCTGGGGAATTTCTAACTAAAGAAAATTGGGGAATTTTTTCTAGATAAATTGGAGAATCTCTCACTAGATAAATCGGAGTTTCTCACTAAATAAATTGAGGGATTTCTCACTAAATAAATTGAGGGATTTCTCACTAAATAAACTGGGGAATTTTTGCTAGATAAATTAGGCAGAAAATCACCTCGCTCACTAGCGGATTCCAGCTTGCCAGCGGAACTGCCAACGGCGCCTCCGCCAGCCGACGAAGATGCCGACGACGAGGCGGCAGCGGCGGCCGCGGCAGCAGCTGCGGCGGCGAGGTGCTGCGGCATCGGCATGCCAGAGGCGGCAAAGCCGAACAAGCTGGCAGCGATGGAGGTCGGCGGCAGGCCGTGGGCGGCAGCGGCGGCGGCAGCGGCAGCGGCGGCCAGGTGCGGCGGCGGCTGCTGCTGTTGCGGGGGCGGCAGCGGCGGCTGATGATGATGAGCGCCGGAGGCTGCGGCTGCCGCGGCGGCCATGTGAGCGGCCTGCAGCTGCTTGTAGAAATCCATCTGCTCTGGCGGGATGCCGCCACCGGGCCCGCCGCCGCCGCCGGCCGCTAGAAGGCCGCCAGCTCCGCCGCCACCGCCGCTGCCGCCAGCCCCTCCGCTGCCGCCGCCAAGGCCACCGTTAGGAAACTTGGGGTAGGCCTTGCTCTCCTCGGTCTGGGCAATGATGGCGTTGAGCTCCTGCACTGTGACCTGCTTGGCTCGCTCCACAGCTGCCACTACCTGCGAGGGATTAAAAAAACATTGATTGATACCATAGCTGGAGGCTGATGGAAATTACATGGAAATTCCGCGAAAATCCCATGGCTAAGTTGACAAATTTTCAAAACAGGTTTTAGCGCCATTGAAATACTTTCAATATAAAGTCATCGGGGCCACCTGGTCTGGAATGTACAGTATACACAAAAAAACTGGTGTAAACTGTACAGCATACACTAAGAATATGATGTACACAGTACAGTATACACTGAGAATCTGATGTACACTGTGCAGTATACACTGAGAATCTGATGTACACTGTACAGTATACACTAAGAATCTGATGTACACAGTACAGTATACACTGAGAATCTGATGTACACTGTACAGTATACACTAAGAATATGATGTACACAGTACAGTATACACTGAGAATCTGATGTACACTGTACAGTATACACTGAGAATCTGATGTACACTGTACAGTATACACTAAGAATCTGATGTACACAGTACAGTATACACTGAGAATCTGATGTACACAGTACAGTATACACTGAGAATCTGATGTACACTGTACAGTATACACTAAGAATATGATGTACACTGTGCAGTATACACTGAGAATCTGATGTACACTGTGCAGTATACACTAAGAATCTGATGTACACTGTACAGTATACACTAAGAATCTGATGTACACTGTGCAGTATACACTAAGAATCTGATGTACACTGTGCAGTATACACTGAGAATCTGATGTACACTGTGCAGTATACACAAAGAATCTGATGTACACTGTACAGTATACACTAAGAATCTGATGTACACTGTGCAGTATACACTAGTTGTTCGAGTTTTATTTAGAGTTGTTAGGAACAATGTGAACAATGAACCAAAAAAATCATTTACCTGCTGCTGGTGCTCCTGAGACAGGAACGGGATCACCTGGGCCAGAATCGCATTCAAACGTTTGGCAATCTCAGTCTGCTTGTGCATTTCCACATTCAGCCCATAGGACATCTCGTAGTACATCACGCACTGCCGCTGCATCTCGTTCTTCTCCTGATGCAGCTTCTCATATTCAACTTTGAGGCTGTGGCACTGGGAGTTCATCAGACCGAATTCCTCTTTGATGCGGTCCAGATGCTCCGCCACGGTGAACTTGAACTGCTGCTGCCCAGGCTATGGCATGGTTTGTAACAAATAAATTTATTAATTTAAACTTAAACTCTCAACAATTGAGCATAGCTGCTCTTGCAGTCTACATTGCATATGGTAATTAATTTACATCTTGTTATTTCTTATCTTTGAAAATTGGCTCTCATTGTGCAATTAATGCCCTTAAGGGGTAACCCCTAAGGCACAGTGCAAAAATGTACACGTCTAACAATAAATAAAATTAGGTCTGCTATACACTCCTATGTGAGTGTGTGCCTGCTCTAGATTATGTGACAATGTTGTGTAAAATGTGCTAAGGTTCATAGTGCCCCTATACAAACATTTATACAAATATTGATTAAAAACTAGATTTATAGCAATGCAAATATTAGGATATTTTTGCTTTTAAGAATTTCTCAAAATTATCATTGATTGATTCATTGAAAATATAAATACTAAGAAAACCCTTATTTAGTTAGTTAGTTAGTATATAGGTCAAGTTGACATTTGGTTAGGTCCTTTGGCAAAATATATTTTAGATATATTTATACTTTTAATGGAATAAGTTTGAGTTTTTTCATTATTAAATTTTTTTAAGATATATAATCTAGTCTTATTTAGATATTTTCTTTTAACACTATATACATATAAATACTTATATTGTTTTCAATGTTTTGTGGCAAATAAAATGACTCCATTATAGGGGCTCCAATGAGATCTTGAAACTTCTGAATTTTTATTTTTTATTATATAGTATGATAGATCTTGTTTGTATAAGTAAAAAGCCATCTCACTTTTGAATTTTGGTCAAATAATAAAAAATTAGCAAGTTATAGAATTTTAGTGTCATATTTTTTTATATTTCCACAAGGCACAATGCATTTTTCTTATAAGGTACTATGATCATTTTTCTTCAAAAAGTCTGATTTTCCAAGTTATAGATGACATAACTTTTGAACAATCCAGTGGATTTTTATGCCTAATATGTCTTTTTTAGCATTTTTCTTGTAGATTCTTTTGCAAACAGTGTTTGGTGCAGGGGCATGAAATTTTTTGTGCCTTGTGTAACTTTTGGGCCTTTTCATATTGCTTGTTCTGGTTCCAGAACCAGAACCAATTTGTGAAATATAACTTTTTGTCTCCATAACTAGAGGGAGATACATGCTATAAAGTTTTTATTATCTAATGACAATTGCCAAGAAGAGAGAAATTTTGCTAAGTGAGGTGGTTAAGGCAGTCAAACATTCAATAGAATTAAAGTTATATTGCTATTTTTCTTGGAAGATTTGAACCGATTCTGATTCTGGAATTGGTAATATAATAAAAATCATTTATAATAAAAGCCTTTTTCATGCCTATGAGTTTTCTACTATAAAACCTAGCATAAGTTGCAGTGCGGGAACCAGGAGCTTAACTTAAAAGGTCTGCGCGCCAAATGACTTTTTAGATAGACATTTTCAATGACCTTTTTAGGGGTTTGTGTGCCTACAAAAATGACTTTTCTGGGGGAAATGGAGGGTCCAGCCAGCAAAGCCCCTTTCCCTGCATTTGCTACTGCCTTGGTGTATATCAATATTATACTTCCAACAAAATAATTGAATTTGCAAACATCAACATCAATTTAGCTGCAATTTGCTTGCAGATCATGACTAAAAAACTGAAAAATAATATTAATACAAAGATTTGGGATCCACTATATTAGAGAGTGCAACACAGAACTTATAGTCAGGTAGAACCAAGCAGCAAAACATATTGCATGTATAGGCAAAAGAGGAAATTGTACTTCTAAATTTGCACCCCTGATAGACAAGGAAATTTGGACCATATCTATAGAATTTGTATAGTTGCGCCTATGACAATCAAATTCACGCCAAGCACAAATTTGCGCCTGACTTTGAAGACTGTTTGCACAATATAATTGATAGTTTTTTTGTATTCTCAAAATAATAAGGTGCCATAAATGAAATTTTAATCTTCAAACCACAATTATTCCATTTTTGTCCTTATATAGATCATCTAGGTGCAACACTAAGCCAATCTAGCAGTCTGGCAAGGGGCATAGCCAAGGTAAATTGCAAAAATGCACATCTAATTAATAGGCCTATTGTCAACTCCAATTATCAGTATTGGAGTTATAGGAAGATCTAGCAATAAGATCATTCCTATAGGGAAAAGTTGTAAAATTGTAGACAGTGTATAGCACACTTTTGATACTTTTTTAAAGTGCATTGCACACTTGCGCATGTGTTGCCCTTTCCTGCTGGCTGCTAGTTTAGCAAATAAATATACATGGAAAGGGGCCTTATACCTCTTTGGAAGGGGCCTGTACACCTGTCATTTATAATGCTTGGATAGAGAGGTTCCAAAAATTTTATTTCAATTTTTTATAATTGGAATTTTGAGAGCAAATTTCAATTTTGAAAAAATTCAGAAATCAAAATTTTGTAAATGTTTAAAAAGTGACTAAAAAATAATTTCTGTTATATTAACATACTTTGTTTTGCATAAAGAATAAATAGAAAGTAAAAAAGTGAGTGTTGGTTATACTAAACTTTGTTTTTCTGAATTTTGATTTTGGAAAATTTCAATTTTGATTTTGGAAAGTTAGCATATTTTTAATTTAAAATGTGGTAGGGTAGTATGGTAAAATAATTTGACTCCATTTTAAAGCATACATCTGCAGGCTTCTAAAATTAATTCCAATAGGGAAAATCATTGTTTTCTTTTGTTTATATGCCATTTTAGATAATAAAACAAATGAAAAAAGAAGAAAGTCCATTTGCTACTATAGAATATGGTATTAACTAAA
This sequence comes from Macrostomum lignano, assembly GCA_002269645.1. NCBI lineage: Eukaryota > Metazoa > Platyhelminthes > Macrostomidae > Macrostomum > Macrostomum lignano. The sequence continues at coordinate 322,777 of NIVC01000513.1, read as the reverse complement.
TATTACATTGTCTTAGCAAACAATGCTAACTTGGCATTAATTATTGCCTATTGTACATGCAAATGCTTGTCTAATATAGAAGTAGATAAACAATTCAATGAACTAAAACTTACAGGCGGGCGATTCTGATACATCTTCATTGACATTCAGGTATTGTAGCTAAAATTTAGTTTAAAATAGACATATTCAAATTTATGTTAAAAATAAAAATACTGGTCTAATACTAAAATATCCGTTCAACAAGTGTTTACAATTTGTCGCGACTCGCTAGGAGTTAGGACAAGGTCACAGGTGAATAAAAAATTAACACAATCAGAGAACTATACACTAATCGCGTTAGTAAAATGTATAGCCTGAAACTTAAAGACTAGGCATTAGGACTTAGGACGCACGGGGTTAACTTAGAGCCGCAGAGGTATCCTTTCACATCCAAAACTAGATAGAACGAACCTTTGAAGAGAATAAAAATCCTATATTTCAGTAAGTTAATTTTTGCCCTCTGGTTTTACAAACTATCTTAGTAAAACAATGACCTTTTGCTAGCTAACCTTTAAACACAAAATTACTAAGCGACTAAAATTTTCTGTTCTAGAAATTATTAGACAACAAGGTTATATTTGTTAAAAACAACTCCAATAAAAACCGGGACATTTAGAGATACCATCATATGTCAAAATCAAAACTTTAAACTAAGCAATCAGCATCTATCCCATGTATTACTAAACGCAAATTTAAAAGTTTGCTTTAAGATCGTTTTAACTTCAAATTTGTTTTATATTGAAAACTGTTTGTTTGCCACTGAAACATGTGTTGTGAGCTGCGCCTCACAATGCCCGTGCCCCGACCCCTGCGCTCTCCGCCCCTCCTCTCCCTGCCACTGGGTTTTTCTGGCTTTCCCCTCAGTCTAAAGCTGCCAATTATTTTATTTTTTCTCATTTTCATTTACCCCCATTTTTATTGGCTGCATGGCATCTTTTCATCTCTCTCTCGTGTGGGCTAGTCCAATCATGTGTCTCGCCGCGGAGGCACCTGATTGGCTAGCCTTCCCTTTCTTCTCTATTGCCTTTCAACTCTGTGAGTTTTGCCTCCACCCCCCAGCCCTGCGTGGCTAAGCCCACCCACCTCAGTTCCCTGTTCAGTGCTCACCCAGTGTTTATGTGCGCTCGAGGCCCTCGCCCGGCTCTCGCCCTCCCTGCTCTCCCTCTACCACTACGAACTTTGTGCTTGAGCAGAATAAAATATTAGAGGCCACGCCTGCATGAGCGCGACAAGTGATCCCACCCGCGGTAAGACAGTGTTTGCTTTCGTTAATTTGTCCCGTCTCCATTATACACTTCTTTCGCCACCGTCTTCCAGCTTCGGGTCTGCGAAGTGTCTGTACGCCTCCAGACCTGTGCTCCCTCTGCTGCTGCTGAGTGGCTACCTGCTCACAGCCTCCTCATCTGCATCTCCCTCTCTCCGTGGGGCTGGCCGAGTGTCTGTACGCTAACAGCCTCTCCACTCCCACCTCGAAGTGTCCGTACGCCTCGGGGGTAACCACTCTCTCGCCTATCCCATCTCGCTAAATCGTGTCAAGCCAGCGCGCCAGACGCCCTTCAGGTTCCTTAGTCTGCAGCAGGCCCTTCAGTGGCTTATGATCGATGAACGCGGTGAAGTGCTTCACGTACACATGTACGACCTGAAATGTTTAGGCTCCAGACTAAGGCGAGAAGGCGGGCGCCTCTTGTCACGGCGGCTGTCAGTGTCTCCAGTTGCTGCTGGTCGTCAACCGCGGAGACCATGGGCGAACTTGCGGGGCGTGTTCTTGCTCATCACCTGCTTCAGTCTGGTGGCTCTCTCGTCCAGCGTGCCCAATAAATCTATGTATCCGAGTCGCTCTCCTTGAGCAGGGCTTCGCGTATCCCTGCGCTTAATAGCTGGATAATTCTGAACTTGACCTCCCTGTGACTGTGATAAAGTTACACAGTACTACGTAACAAGTTTACCAAAGGGCCCGCCCCACTATATGAAGTTTATATACATGTACATGTAGTGTACAGTTGTAATTTTAATGTGTGAACTACTAACAAGCTCAAAGAAAGACTACTGCATGTACAGTGTATATTAGAGGCCAGAATTTAATTGCAAGACTGCTTAGTTGTGTGCACTTTTTGAGATATTTTCTTTGGCGATCGAATGCATGTATGATACACGTTGATGAGCGCGTATTATACTATTTATTTCTGTTGTAACAACGGTAACTTCTAGTGGTCCTTGAATACATCATGTAAAAAATGCATCTAAGCTCCCGACCTGTCCTTTTAGCGGGATAAGAGATTTCAGTATTAGCAGGCTCGCACGTGGTGCGACGCCAGAGTCTTTAAGGGCTCCCGCCGGCAGATCAGAGTGCCGAATCTGAGGTTGCTACTTGGTACAGCTGGGCCAATACTGTTGGGCCTCGCGATCATCATGTTCCGGGGCGCCAGCCGACGGATCCAGGTTTGGGACTTCGCAGAGGCCTGGGCAATCCTTAGCACGTCTGGCTGCTATGCCACGGAGTGCCACGGTACAGTCGAAGCCATAGTTTCCCTTTAATCGGCTATGACTTCGAAATTCAAAGCAAAAGACAGATGCTTGATTGGCAAGTTAGTTTTGAGCCCTTTTCTAGCCGAAAACCCAGTTTCGAGAGAGCTTTCGATGATTTAGAAGGCCGCACCTGGTTAATTCTTGGAAAGGGTACGTTTCGATGTAACTGTACTGCACGTACGCTGATTATATAATTGATAGATATGGTCATATGGCAATTTAACAAAAATGGGCAAACTGAAAAGTCATTCTGTTTGTATTTTTTTCATTTTTCGCGGTTCCTCGATACTTTGAGATATGCGCAAAAATTTATACGGTTTTTTCTGTTTTAACAAAGCAAAGCTCTACTACGTACATGTATATGTATGCATGATGTACATGTAAATAATGCAGCAATTATAGACAGGAACTCAAGCTGTAACTGATGCAAGTACTGATGTAACTGATTTAATAATTAAAATAACAGATCGATGACCTTTCCGCGCTCTCATCGATTTTATTCCAAAAAAGAAAAAGTTACTAATCATCACAAACAAATAAAGCCCTGCGATTTTTCAAGAAGCGATCGAAGTTTCCATGGCAGCTCTTGTTGACATGTACTGCATGATGCATGTCTATAGATGTAGCCCTACATATACATTGTAAATATCATTTACTTCGGCTGTCAGGCAAAACAAACATTAAATAAGCACAGATTTTAAAATCAAAGGCAGAATATTTTAAAACATTAGCAGCCTAGCGCTCTTTATTAAAATTTACTTCTTTTAAAATCTATCACAATTAAGTGCAATCAAAAGTACTCTGCTGCATGGTGTGATGACGTACAGTGTAGTTGTGTTGTGAAAGGGGTTGAGGGGAAGTGGGGTAGGAATGCTCATTATCCACGATGCTTCAACCATTGCTTACTTATTTGTTCCTTCCTTCCTTTTCCTTTTCTTCCCTTTTTGCTTTGCGTTACATGCACAAGAGATCGAGACCCGGCCCAAGGGTCTAATTGTTGCATGCGTACGCGCTCGCTAAATATTTAGAAGCGACTGGCTTTTTCGGAGCTTCAGTTTCTCTTCCGCAGTAGACACGGTCTATAAAAACTGGTGCAATATTAGGGACAATTCATTTGTTTTGATATTTCGTCTGGTTCATCAATTTTTAGATTTAGCATAAAGAATCTACCTAATTGCAAATTAAAATTTAATGGTATTATTATTATATTTTTCCGACAGTATTTTGCTCCTTCAGCATATGCATTCACGGCTAGCACAAATATTTTTAATTTGTTTTAAAGTTTAACAATATGAACTCCTATTCTTATTAGCGTGCGCGCAAATTCAACTTCTAACTTCGAATTACTTTAGCGTGAGCTAGACCTGGGCATCTCACTCCGCTATTTCGATGCCAAACCAAATATATTTTGAGTTGCTCAACTTTTCCAAAGCTTACTCCTAAATTTTTTTAGCTTTAATTCAACTTCATAGATTAATAATGTCAAAGCTAATCGTTACGGTTGATAGTGCATCTAATCTGCCTAATGTTGACACGTTTGGAGCCAGCGATCCGTATTGCATCGTTGAAATTAAAGGTCAGTATTTTCAGATCACTAGCACTAGCCTTAATAAATTTTAACTCTCCTGTTTTGGCAATATAGCCTTTTTTATGTTTGAACTAACCATATGTTTGAATGCTATCATAATAATGAATGCTCGTTTTAGGTCTGAAAAGTAAGACCAAGGTGATTGACAATGATCTCAATCCAGTTTGGAAAGAGAAGTTAGAGTTTGATGTTGGCCCACCATTGACAGCTGAAGACAAAGTGATAATTACTGTTAAGGACTATGAAAAGATTGGCTCAGATAAGTAAGTTGATATCATTCAAAAATGTTTTTAGATATATTAAGCATAGCTACTCGTATTTAATTAAGGACTGGTTTTTTATTCTTAATTTTTCAGACTTCTTGGAATGTGTGAAATATCATTGAAAGACCTAGTAAAAGGTGGCAAGCAAACTATTGAAGTTAATGCACCACTTCAAGATGCTAATAAGCGAGCTATTGGTGTAAGTATTTTTTGTGAATTATCTTCTCTATGTAACTATTATCTAATACCAAATTTTTGTTCTTTATTTTAGGCAACTATCAAACTTATGATTGCCTACATAGGAAAGAAGAAAGGTAAGTTATTTTTTAATTTGTATTTCTATTTTTTTGTATTGGATAATTGTAAGTTATATCAATTAGTTTCATTTTAAACATATACCTTAAGGGTAATTATTCCTATTGTTTAATCTATCAAATACAAATTTATACCTTACATGAGCTTTAAAATTAGCCAACCACATGGATTGATAAAAAGGTAAGTTATTTTTCTTAATAAGCTTCTATGTTGAAATCTATCCTAATTAAAAGCTATTTCAAAACTTGCCTACTGATTATGCAATGACTGAGTCTAATGATTACTAATTAGTAGTTGAGTGCAAAGTAATTAAAAGATCAATCTGTTTGTATATGACTTGCCTTTGAACTATGAATTACCTAATTTTGAAGAGAAATTATTAGTTACAGAATTTACTTTTCATCAATGATTCTAAGCCATTAATAAATGGCAGAGGTGGAGCATTGAAAGTTACTGAGAGACAGCGGTATGGGTTAGTGTTGACTCAACGCAATGTCACCTGCAGCACGATGTCGCCAGAGTCGTTGCTTTAGGATGCCTTCTGCACTCTATCTTTCAGCACCCAATAAAAAACAATCAACTTTCCAGATGGCAGCACTGGTAACGAACGCCAGGGCACGGTTGTAGATGTCCGGGCAGACGATGGCGACTCAGAGCTGGATTATGAAGTTGACGAACCCGACGGCGACTTTGGCGACCCGTCATTAGAGGGTCACCATGATCAGCACCACCGGAGACGGGCTGGCGGCCATCACCGTCGGCGGCGCAATGTCGGCAGCGCTGCTAGAAGAAAAACTCGATCCAAGCTGAGCAACAAGCCGCAGGACTTTCAGGTAAAGTTTTGTTCATTTTTATTCAGGTTCTGTATCCGTGTTTTGGTCATTTTACTACAAAGTTTTGCATCATTGTAGACCATTTTAACCTTAGATTGTGTTTATCTGAGTGATTTTGTTTTTCATTTTGATTTTTTTTATTCAAAACAAGATTTCAAGGCAGACAGACAGACAGACAGACAGACAGACAGACACACAAACAGACAGACAGACAGACAGACACTAAGACAGACAGACAGACAGATAGACAGACAGACAGATAGACAGACAGACAGATAGACAGACAGACAGACAGACACTAAGACACTAAGACACTAAGACACTAAGACACTAAGACACACAGACACTAAGACAGACAGACAGACAGACAGACAGACAGACAGACAGACAGACACTAAGACACTAAGACACTAAGACACTAAGACACTAAGACACACAGACACACAGACACTAAGACAGACAGACAGACAGACAGACAGACAGACAGACAGACAGACAGACAGACAGACAGGCAGATTTCTAGCATCCAAGTTTTCCACTCAGGCGGAGAAATGTGAATCAGCTGTGCGAGCTGTAATGCACGATTGCATGTTGATCAGCCTGGACGATAGGAGGTGGTGGGTGACTCTCTGAGATAAGGCATGACTTGGTTTTCTATGCTTTAGTTTGAAAATCTGGAGTTAGAGACAGAAATGCACTGGTAAGAGTCCTTAAAAGTCTTGTTGACTAATCAAAAGTTGATCTTATTTATGTTCAGAACTGTTTTCTGCCGTTGGAATATTTTATGCCAGAAATGTAGTATGCATACTTTATCTCTGATTTCAATGCAAGAATTGCATTCCGATTCTCCATTCATTTTTGGCGGCATTTTATAGCTAGCAACCAACTTTGTTTAAACGTTACACAGCTCATCTCAAACTGTATGTGAAGTTGAAATTGGCCAATTACGGGAATAATTATAGATGAGTTCTGCTCGAGAGGAAGCCAGTGAGGCAGCTCAATGATTTTTTTCCTCTGAAACTTTTAAGCGCTGCCTCCGCCGCTTTGATATTATTTTCGACTCAATTGCGGAACGGCGCTCTGCTGATGGTTTCAAAATAATTTGGTTTAAACAAAAATGCGTTTCATCATGCCAAAACTATATTCGCATGCAGATGCGGACCAGAACGAGTTTGGCTGTAGTAGGCAGGGACTGGATTGGAGGGCTGGAGTCCTGTACTGTATATTTTGTTAACAAAGCATTCGAGAACGTGAAGTCACAAGTGAAATTGTTAATAGTTTATAGATCATATATCATTGATGATGGATCATGTGTCATGGATGATAGATTATAGACTGGCTATAGAGATCATTGATCATTGAGGATAGATGAGTGATCATTGAGGATAGATGAGTGATCGTTGATCAAGATTTTTGATCAACGATCAACTCTCTACTCTCCTCTCTCCCACACTCTCCCCCTCTACCCCATACTCTCCCCTATACCCCATACTCTCCCTCTCTCCCCCATACTCTCCACCTCTACCATATACTCTCCCCTATACCCCATACTCTCCCCTCTCCCCCACACTCTCCCCCTCTACCCCATACTCTCCCCCTCTACCCCATACTCTCCCCTATACCCCATACTCTCCCTCTCTCCCCCATACTCTCCACCTCTACCATATACTCTCCCCTATACCCCATACTCTCCCCTCTCCCCCACACTCTCCCCCTCTACCCCATACTCTCCCCCTATACCCCATACTCTCCCCCTCTACCCCATACTCTCCCCTCTCCCCCATACTCTCCCCTCTCCCCCATACTATCCCCTCTCCCCACATACTCTCCTCCTTTCTCCATAGTCTTCCCCAATATCTGCCCACCCTCTCTCCAATCAGTCTTTTCCTATTCTCTCTCTTACCCAACACACTTCCCACCCCCCTCTCACTCCGGCACTCACGTGATCCTCCGCCATGTAGGCGGTGGCCACCGGCAGGAAGATTCCAGCCATAGAGCCGACCCCATTGGCCAGGCCCATCAGGAAGATGAGTGATCATTGAGGATAGATGAGTGATCATTGAGGATAGATGAGTGATCGTTGAGGATAGATGAGTGATCATTGAGGATAGATAAGTTATCATTGAGGATAGATGAGTGATCGTTGAGGATAGATGAGTGATCATTGAGGATAGATAAGTTATCATTGAGGATAGATGAGTGATCGTTGAGGATAGATGAGTGATCATTGAGGATAGATAAGTTATCATTGAGGATAGATGAGTGATCGTTGAGGATAGCTGAGTGATCGTTGAGGATAGATGAGTGATCATTGAGGATAGATAAGTTATCATTGAGGATAGATGAGTGATCGTTGAGGATAGATGAGTGATCATTGAGGATAGATGAGTTATCATTGAGGATAGATGAGTGATCGTTGAGGATAGATGAGTGATCGTTGAGGATAGATGAGTGATCGTTGAGGATAGATGAGTTATCATTGAGGATAGATGAGTGTTCGTTGAGGATAGATGAGTTATCATTGAGGATAGATGAGTGATCGTTGAGGATAGATGAGTGATCGTTGAGGATAGATGAGTTATCATTGAGGATAGATGAGTGATCGTTGAGGATAGATGAGTGATCGTTGAGGATAGATGAGTGATCATTGAGGATAGATGAGTGATCATTGAGAATAGATGAATGTTCATTAATGATAGATGAGTGATCATTGAGGATAGATGAGTTTTCATTGAGGATAGATGAGTCATCATTGAGGATAGATGAGTGTTCGTTGAAGATAGATGAGTGATCATTGAGGATAGATGAGTGATCATTGAGGATAGATGAGTGATCATTGAGGATAGATGAGTGATCATTGAGGATAGATGAGTGATCGTTGAGGATAGATGAGTGATCGTTGAGGATAGATGAGTGATCATTGAGGATAGATTAGTGATCGTTGAGGATAGATGAGTGATCGTTGAGGATATATGAGTGATCGTTGAGGATAGATGAGTGATCGTTGAGGATATATGAGTGATCGTTGAGGATATATGAGTGATCATTGAGGATAGATGAGTGATCGTTGAGGATAGATGAGTGATCGTTGAGGATAGATGAGTGATCGTTGAGGATATATGAGTGATCATTGAGGATAGATGAGTGATCGTTGAGGATAGATGAGTGATCGTTGAGGATAGATGAGTGATCATTGAGGATAGATGAGTGATCATTGAGGATATATGAGTGATCATTGAGGATAGATGAGTGATCGTTGAGGATAGATGAGTGATCGTTGAGGATAGATGAGTGATCATTGAGGATAGATGAGTGATCGTTGAGGATAGATGAGTGATCGTTGAGGATAGATGAGTGATCGTTGAGGATATATGAGTGATCATTGAGGATATATGAGTGATCATTGAGGATAGATGAGTGATCGTTGAGGATAGATGAGTGATCGTTGAGGATAGATGAGTGATCATTGAGGATAGATGAGTGATCGTTGAGGATAGATGAGTGATCGTTGAGGATAGATGAGTGATCATTGAGGATAGATGAGTGATCGTTGAGGATAGATGAGTGATCGTTGAGGATAGATGAGTGATCATTGAGGATAGATGAGTGATCGTTGATCATTGATCATATTGATCGTTGAGGATGGGTGATAGATAATTGATGATAGATTATGAGTCATGAATATTACTTGTGATTACGGATACTCCAGTGCTCGTAAAGAATTTAAAGTGTGCGTCACATATCATAAATAACCTCTGATCACCCCGCTGCCCGCCACAACCCGCCAGATCCGCGTCAAGGTAGTGGAGGCCCGCCAGCTGCAGGGCGCCAACATCAGTCCGGTGTGCCGGGTCACCTGCTACAACCAGATGAAGCAGACCCGCATTAAGAAGTCCACAAACTCGCCTTACTGGGGCGAGACGTTCTTCTTCAATTTCCACGTGTCACCCGCCGACCTAATGGAGGAACTGGTGGAGTGCGGGGTGAGCTGACAAAGATAGGGTTTGCATTGAGGCTTCACCGGGTACACTGTTCTCACCTGTCACACTGTTCTCACCTGTTACACTGTTCTCACCTGTTACACTGTTCTCACCTGTTACACTGTTCTCACCTGTCACACTGTTCTCACCAGTTACACTGTTCTCACCTGTTATACATTTGATTCACCTGCTACATGTATATACTGGGTTCACCTCTTACACTGTTCTCACCAGTTACACTGTTCTCACCAGTTACACTGTTCCCACCTGTTACACTGTTCTCACCTGTTACACTGTTCTCACCTGTTACACTGTTCTCACCTGTTACACTGTTCTCACCTGTTACACTGTTCTCACCAGTTACACTGTTCTCACCTGTTACACTGTTCTCACCTGTTACACACTGGGCTCACCTGTTGCACATTTGATTCACCTGTTATACTCGTGATTAACCTTTTACACACAAGGATTACCTGTTACACATAGAATATACATGTTACAAAAGAGCTTTCATCATTTTTACCAGAATGGAGGCGAGACCATTGGCATTAACCCTAAACATAAAGAACCTGCAGTTTCTCATGCTTAGCGAGCATACAACAGGATAAATACAAAACCGCTACAATTGCTTGTTGCGAAAAAGTTTTAAACAGTCGCTGGGAATGTATATACTTGGCTACCTCGATCTGCAAAACTGAAAGGTAACCAATTTAGCCGAGTTGTTATTGCAAGTGTGGCCAAAACTAACAATTCTTAAGAGCAAATTCCACATGGTTCTGCTTAAGCTACTGTTAGTAGAAACGCATGAAAATTTAGTAATATTTACCTACGTGACAAGATATTTTAGCACTCAATTGGCAAACTTGTAATCGCCCAAAACTCCTAAGAAAGCAATGACACGCTAAATGGGGTTTTACCATAGACAAATCCTGTCGTGAAAAAACCACCACAGAGACTTGAACAGGTGAAAGTTCGCCGGAACCTTGCTGGCTTGTCAGGCTTTGGTAGCAGTTCTTGAAAAACACGGCTAGGTTTGCGAGAATCAGAGGCTATGGACAAGCAGGAACCGGGATGGGAGGGGTTGAAGGTAGACGGCTAAACTGTCTACTCAACTTTGGGGGCGTAGCCTAGTAGCCTAGCCTAGATGTAACAGCGGCCCAGGCTCGATTCCAAGGGCAGTCATATAATTTAACCAAAGTGGAATCTCGGCTTGGCTCTGCTCGTGCAATAAACGGCCTTGAAGACCAACCCCCAAGGCACAGTGATGTGTACATGCCTAACGATAAAGTTAGGGCCACTGTACACTCCTGTGTGAGTGTGTGCCTGTGCGTATGACTGAGTAAGTATCCGCGCGCTTGTGTGCCTGCTCAGGGGAGTCGGTGGAATGGGCAGCAATGCCTCTAGCCGGTTGTGTGACAATGTCGCTTAAAGTGCGCCATAGGGTGCACACAACCCTCTGCCTCTAATATAAAAATAAATTGACCAAACCCCCTTGCGAAAGTCAGATACACTAAGTACATGGGATGCAAAGGTACTTCCTTGACCCTGGTAATTTCAATAAGCTCAAAAAGACACTATCGAATTGTAATCTAAACTCTCCAATTATCGCAATCTTCGCCCAGGTGTTCAACTCCCGACGTCTCCGCTCGGACGCCCTCATTGGAGCCTTCAAATTCGACCTCGGCATGCTGTACGAGGAGGATGGCCACGCCTTCCTGCACAAGTGGCTGCTGCTGTGCGACCCGAGGACCCGCAGGGCGGCGCCAAGGGCTACCTGAAAATCTGCGCAGTCATCCTCGGCCCCGGCGATGAGGCGCCGGTGCGACTTTCTGGGAATCTCTGTACTTTTATTGGGGGAATCCCTGAGATTCCCAATGGGGAGTTCCGAGTTGGCCGAATGGAACACTCTAGAAATCTCGTTTGATTTCTCTGGAAGGAAGCAAAATCCCCTGTAACCAACGGGAAATCCCCTGGAAGCTTAAGGTGAAATCACGATGGAAACTAATGAGGAATCCCCTGGAAACTTAAGAGGGAAATCTTCCGGCTTTTAAAGGGAATTCCACCCAACTTAAAGGCGAATCCTCTGGAAACTGAAAGGAATTGCCAATACACCGAAAGGTAATCCACAATTCACGAAAGGGAATCCCAAATGCACCGATAGAGAATCCCCGATACACCGAAGGGAATCCCCAAGACACCGAAGAGAATCCCCAATACACTCAAAAAGGGAATCCCCAAGACATGGAAGGGAATCCCCAATACATTGAAGGGAATCCCCAATACACCGAAGGGAATCCCCAAGACACTGAAAGGGAATCCACAAGACTCCGAAGGGAATCCCCAAGACACTGAAAAGGAATCCACAAGACTCCGAGGGGAATTCCCAATACACTGAAAGGGAATCCCCAAGACACCGAAGGGAATCCCCAAGACACCGAAGGGAATCCCCAAGACACCGAATGGGAATCCCCAATACACCGAAGGGAATCCCCAAGACACCGAATGGGAATCCCCAATACACCGAATGGGAATCTCCAATGCACCAAAAGGGAATCTCTAAGACACCGAAGGGAATCCTCAATACATCAAAAGGGAATCACCAAGACATCAAAGACAGTTCGAGAGAATTCAAAGTGGAATCATTATACAAATATTGCAATCCGGGTTTGCAATCCAATTCAAATGCCCCCCCCTCTCGAATCGCAGAGCTTCAAGCAGACCGCCAACGCCGATGAAGACGAGGACATCGAAGCCAACCTGCTCCGTCCGGCCGGCGTGCAGCTGCGGCCGGCCACCTTCACCCTGCGGGTCTACCGGGCGAGGACCTGCCCAGGAGTGAGTGCTTCCCGTTATTTAGCTGCAACAAAGACCCGATCTTAGCTCGTAACTCTCACGGTGCTGCATCGAATTCAAGACTTTTTAATTCACTTATGCACAACCGACTGTACTTTAATGTACACTCCGATAGATTCTGAAGCCGGACAAAGAGCTACTGTTTATCATTAGAGTCAGGGAAGCTGTGTGCACCCTGGCGCACTTTAAGCAAAATTGTCACACTGCCCATTCTGCCGACTCCCCTGAGCAGGCACACAAGCGCGCGGATACTTACGCAGTCATACGCACAGGCACACACTCACACAGGGGTGTACAGCGGCCCTAACTTTATTTATCGTTAGGCATGTACACTTCACTGTGCCTTGGGGGTTGGCCTTCAAGGGCGTTAATTCCACTGAGCAGAGCCAAGCCGAGATTCCAATTCAGCCCCAAATTAATGTGACTGCACTTGGAATCGAGCCTGGGCCGCTGGCACATCAGAGCGCCGCACTGGACCACTGGGCTACGGCCGCAAGGACCTATTGTACTTTAATTCCGGTACAAATGCCATTGCCTGCACACCTGGGCGGTTTCAATAAAGCGTATCAATTAGTTAAGAGGCTAAAGCCACTTGTCTGTAAAAATGCACTTCAGTGGACTCCGAGATGTTCCAAGGCGTCAAGAAGATCTTCACCGGCACGTCAACTAAAGAGCTTGTGGATCCGTACCTGGTGTTCCAGTTCGCGGGCAAGGAGGTCCACACGGACACCAAGTACACCGACGATCATCCGGAGTGGAACGAGGAGCTGCGCATCGGCCTGCAGTTTCCGTCCATGTGCGAGCGGATCAAGCTGCAGATGTTCGACTGGTCAGTTGGCGGCTTCCGTTTCGATTGGCTGATGCTGGGAAATCCCAATTAAATCTGCATTGTCAAACTAGAGGGAATTTCAAGGGAATCCAAAGGGGAATCTCAAGAAATCCCTACTTGAATCCAAAGGGAATCCCAAGGAAATCGTACTTAAATTCAAAGGGAATCCCAAGGAAATCGTACTTGAATTCAAAGAGAATCCCAAGGAAATCCTACGGAAATCCCACTTAAATCCAAAGATAATCCCAAAGAAACCCTACTTGAATCCTACGGGAATCACAAAAAATTAGTGGAAAACTCCAGAAAGTCCTAATTAACGTAATTCCTACGAAATTGTATTGCAATCGGTAAGAAAATATTGGTAACCCCAATAATAGAATCCCAAGCTAAATTTTAAGAAAATCCTATTGCAATCTTTGTTACAATTTAGTATATTAGATTTATCGCAGGGAAATTCCATGGGAATTCCGTGGGAAATCCGAAGAAAGCGCCGGATAAAAGTCTGAAGTCTACCATTGTAAAATGAAATTTATAATTCTTGAATTGGTAGAAAATTTCAACTATGAGCGTAATACAAGCACGAAACATGAAAACATGAAAATCTTGTTACCAGGGACCGCTTGACAGAGGATGACGTCATCGGCACTGCCTATATTGACATCTCTTTAATATCGGCTCAGGGCGAGTCAGGTAAGGAACTCCGACTCTGTACCTGAAGTTTCTCGGAAAAAAGAATGCTAATCAAAAGTCAGATTTTGTACGGGAATTTCCTGATTTCTATTTCGAATTTCAGACAAAACCAGCGAAGGTGCGACCCCGCGATGCTGTTTATCATTTTGTTTAGTTCCTAATTTAGGTTATTTAGTTTCTACCCTAATTGTTTAGGAAAGTGTTTTAGTTTTTGTTAATAAATATGTGGCAACGGTATGCTATAAATATTATTAGTTAAATTTTTAAGTTCTGCACAGGTGCGCTAAAACTACTTAATGATATTTAATATTAGCCGTGACCCGACTCGCTAAATTGTCATGGCAAACAGCTCATTTGCGACTCTAGCGACTCGCTAAATTGTCATGGCAAACAGCTCATTTGCGACTCTAGCGTCTCTTCGGCGACATCTGTCGTCTTAAAGTCGTCTAAGAGTCACTCCTTTCCTATTTTACACCTGTGTTACCTGCGAAAACTCTAAAACGACTCTGGGGCGATCAACCTCAGACAAAATTCGCATAGTGAGGGTCGAGAATGGGAAATTTTGGGAGAATTCAGTGCTGAGAACTGCCTGTGTCGTCAATGCATTTTTGCGGCATCCAGCGGAATTGCAGGATTTACGAGTGCGGCGTTCTTCGCTTTGAGCTGTGCCTGCTGTAGCACCGACTAAGAGCTGCGTGCACTTTGAAACAAACCTTTGCTTCCGTCACGCCACATCACTTTAATCCAAATCGCTGGTGAAACCCGTTGCGTGCTACAGTCTAGCTGCAGCATGAAGGTTGTTTAGTTTTTCTGTGACAATTTTGCTGTGACAATTTTGTTTTTCGAGAATTGTAAAGCAGTTTGAGTTAATCGATTTTTATTGCTTTTACGCTCGTACTTGAGCATATAATAAGATATTTTCAACTGCAACATTCACCCACGTTTATTTTTTTTATTTCGTGTACCTGTTACTCCAGTTCCAGTTTAATCCTAGAAAGGTCCTATGGCAATCCAATGAGGTTTCTATGAGGTTTTCCTAAGTAAATCCTAAGGGATTCCAGGAAAATTTATTGAGAATTTCAGAGAATTCAATTGGTATTACCAGGGAAATCCATAGGGAATTCCAGGGAAATCCATAGGGAATTCCAGGGAAATCCATAGGGAATTCCAGGGAAATCCATAGGGAATTCCAGGGAAATCCATAGGGAATTCCAGGGAAATCCATAGGGAATTCCAGGGAAATCCATAGGGAATTCCAGGGAAATCCATAGGGAATTCAAGGGAAATCCATAGGGAATTTCAGGGAAATCCATAGGGAATTTCAGGGAAATCCATAGCGAATTCCATTCGAAATAAATGGGGAATTCCAGGGAACTCCAGGGAACTCCATAGGGAATTCCAGGGAAATCCATAGGGAATTCCAGGGAAATCCATAGGGAATTTCAGGGAAATCCATAGGGAATTTCAGGGAAATCCATAGCGAATTCCATTCGAAATAAATGGGGAATTCCAGGGAACTCCAGGGAACTCCATAGGGAATTCCTTAGAAATTCATTGGGAATTCCAGGGAAGTCCTAAAGGAATTTCAGGACAATCCTCTACGAAACTCCACGATTTGGGTTCCCCAGAAAGTCCTTTAACGACAGCCTCGCCTTCAGTTCAATCGGCTGTCAGACCTCAAAGTCTAACCTAATCGCCCCCCTCCAGGCTACCTGCCCACCTTCGGCCCGGCCTTCATCAATTTCTACGGCTCGCCGCGCGAATTCTCCGAACTCGGCGACGAATTCTCCGCGCTGAACGAAGGCAAAGGCGAGGGCGTCGCCTACCGCGGTCGCCTTCTCGCCGAGCTGCGCACCGAGTTGGGCGAGACGCCCAACCAAAGCAAGGGCGACATTTCCGAAGATCAGCTGACTAAAGTGCAGAAGTTTCTGCGCCGGCGGAAATTCCGACTGCACGCGGCCTTCGGCAGCGCCACCATGATCTCCGAGGTGGACGCGCCAGTGGAGTTCGAGATTAGCATCGGTAACTATGGCAACAAGCTGGACGATACTGTCCTCCCGACTGCGTCCACCACTCAGCCAACCAACGCCGTGTTCGACGGGGTGCACTACTATTTCCTGCCCTGGGGCAAGACCAAACCCTGCGCCGTGGTGGACAGCCAGTGGGAGGATATCAGCTTTCGACTGCACGCTGTCAACTTTCTGTATAAAATTATTCAGCGCTTGGTGAGTCTGTGTTCTGCTTCTTGATGGAGCCTCCCAGAGTGTCAGTAGCTGCTCCAGCCTCCCAGATCCTCAGTTGCTGGGCCAGCCTCCCAGAGTGTCAGTTGCTGGGCCAGCCTCCCAGAACCTAAGTTGCTGGGCCAGCCTCCCAGATTCTCACTTGCTGGGCCAGCCTCCCAGATCCTCAGTTGCTGGGCCAGCCGCCAATATCCTTCAGTTGCTTGGCTAGCCTCCCAGAGTGTCAGTTGCTGGGCCAGCCTCCCAGAACCTCAGTTGCTGGGCCAGCCGCCAATATCCTTCAGTTGCTTGGCTAGCCTCCCAGAGTGTTAGTTGCTGGGCCAACCTCCCAGATTCTCAGTTGCTGGGCTAGCCTCCCAGAACCTCACTTGCTGGGCCAGCCTCCCAGATCCTCAGTTGCTGGGCCAGCCTCCCAGATCCCCAGTTGCTGGGCCAGCCTCAGGATCCCCAAGTGCTGGGCCAGCCCCCCAGATCCCAAGTTGCTGGGCCAGCCCCCCAGATCCCAAGTTGCTGGGCCAGCCTCCCAGATCCCCAAATGCTGGGCTAGCCTCCCAGAACCTCAGTTGCTGGGCCAGCCTCCCAGATCCCCAGTTGCTGGGCCAGCCTCCCAGATCCCCAAATGCTGGGCCAGCCTCCCAGAGTGTCAGTTGCTGGGCCAGCCTCCCAGAACCTCAGTTGCTGGGCCAGCCTCCCAGATCCTCAGTTGCTGGGCCAGCCTCCCAGATCCCCAGTTGCTGGGCCAGCCTCCCAGATCCCCAAATGCTGGGCCAGCCTCCCAGAGTGTCAGTTGCTGGGCCAGCCTCCCAGATTCTCACTTGCTGGGCCAGCCTCCCAGATCCCCAGTTGCTGGGCCAGCCTCAGGATCCCCAAGTGCTGGGCCAGCCCCCCAGATCCCAAGTTGCTGGGCCAGCCTCCCAGATCCCCAAATGCTGGGCTAGCCTCCCAGAACCTCAGTTGCTGGGCCAGCCTCCCAGATCCCCAGTTGCTGGGCCAGCCTCCCAGATCCCCAAATGCTGGGCCAGCCTCCCAGAGTGTCAGTTGCTGGGCCAGCCTCCCAGAGTGTCAGTTGCTGGGCCAGCCTCCCAGATTCTCACTTGCTGGGCCAGCCTCCCAGATCCTCAGTTGCTGGGCCAGCCTCAAAGATCCTCAGTTGCTGGGCCAGCCTCCCAGATCCCCAGTTGCTGGGCTAGCCTCCCAGAACCTCAGTTGCTGGGCCAGCCTCCCAGATCCCCAGTTGCTGGGCCAGCCTCCCAGATCCCCAAATGCTGGGCCAGCCTCCCAGAGTGTCAGTTGCTGGGCCAGCCTCCCAGATCCCCAGTTGCTGGGCCAGCCTCCCAGATCCCCAAATGCTGGGCCAGCCTCCCAGAGTGTCAGTTGCTGGGCCAGCCTCCCAGAGTGTCAGTTGCTGGGCCAGCCTCCCAGATCCCCAGTTGCTGGGCCAGCCTCCCAGATCCCCAAATGCTGGGCCAGCCTCCCAGAGTGTCAGTTGCTGGGCCAGCCTCCCAGATCCCCAGTTGCTGGGCCAGCCTCCCAGATCCCCAAATGCTGGGCCAGCCTCCCAGAGTGTCAGTTGCTGGGCCAGCCTCCCAGAGTGTCAGTTGCTGGGCCAGCCTCCCAGATCCTCAGTTGCTGGGCTAGCCTCCCAGAACCTCAGTTGCTGGGCCAGCCTCCCAGATCCTCAGTTGCTGGGCCAGCCTCCCAGATCCCCAGTTGCTGGGCCAGCCTCCCAGATCCCCAAATGCTGGGCCAGCCTCCCAGAGTGTCAGTTGCTGGGCCAGCCTCCCAGATCCTCAGTTGCTGGGCCAGCCTCCCAGATCCTCAGTTGCTGGGCCAGCCTCCCAGATCCCCAAATGCTGGGCCAGCCTCTTAGATCCCCAAATGCTGGGCCAGCCTCCCAGAGTGTCAGTTGCTGGGCCAGCCTCCCAGATTCTCACTTGCTGGGCCAGCCTCCCAGATCCTCAGTTGCTGGGCCAGCCTAAAAGATCCTCAGTTGCTGGGCCAGCCTCCCAGATCCTCAGTGGCTGGGCCAGCCTCCCAGATCCCCAGTTGCTGGGCCACCACCTCCCTCCTGCACTTACTCATATCCCAGTGTAATTACCTTTTTCCTCACTACTACTAAGCAGCAATCAATGCTTCTCTACTCCACTCAGGACGAGAACATTGAGAAAATCAGCGTAGCCATGAAGGCGAAACTGCCGGAGGAGGAGCAGGCTCAGTTCGTCATCGCAGCTCTGGACGATCTCATTCTCATGTGCAAGTGAGTGTGTGGTTTGTCTGTAATTCGCAATGCGGAGTGTAATAAGCTTGGCCTCTCTGACTGAACTGTCAACTTTAACCAACAGCAAAGACCTGCCAGAATGGGAGCCGGGCCAGAGCCCAGTGAACGAGTTGGATTTGTACCTGACTTCTCTGCGCGAGAACCAACTTAAAAGTATTCGCGCAGCGGCCACCAAGCTGAGAGCGGAGTGCACCTCGGTTGAGGAGGCGCTGAACGAGTTGGACTCGTTTCGCAGTCAGATCCGAGCTGTGGCTGTTGAGGTTTGAGGTCCTTTGAGTTAGTCTTAGTTAGTTAGTTAGTTAGTTAGTTTGTTTGTTTGTTTGTTTGTTAGATAGTTAGATAGTTATTTTGTTAGTTTGTTAGTCAGTTAGTTAGTTAATTAGTTAGTTAGTTAGTTAGTTAGTTAGTTAGTTAGATAGTTAGATAGTTATTTTGTTAGTTTGTTAGTTAGTTAGTTAGTTAGTTAGTTAGTTAGTTAGTTAGATAGTTAGATAGTTATTTTGTTAGTTTGTTAGATAGTTAGTTAGTTAATTAGTTAGTTAGTTAGTTAGTTAATTAGTTAGTTAGTTAGTTAGTTAGTTAGTTAGTTAGTTAGTTAGTTAGTTAGTTGGTTAGTTAGTTAGATAGTTAGTTTGTTAGTTAGTTAGTTAGTTAGTTAGTTAGTTAGTTAGTTAGTTAGATAGTTAATTAGTTAGTTAGATAGTTAGTTAGATAGTTAATTAGTTAGTTAGTTAGTTAGTTAGTTAGATAGTTAGATAGTTATTTTGTTAGTTTGTTAGTCAGTTAGTTAGTTAATTAGTTAGTTAGTTAGTTAGTTAATTAGTTAGTTAGTTAGTTAGTTAGTTAGTTAGTTAGTTAGTTAGTTAGTTAGATAGTTAGTTTGTTAGTTAGTTAGTTAGTTAGTTAGTTAGTTAGATAGTTAATTAGTTAGTTAGATAGTTAGTTAGATAGTTAATTAGTTAGTTAGTTAGTTAGTTAGTTAGTTAATTAGTTAGTTAGTTAGTTAGTTAGTTAGTTAGTTAGTTAGTTAGTTAGCTAGTTAGTTAGTTAGCTAGTTAGTTAGTTAGTTAGCTAGTTAGTTAGTTAGTTAGTCAGCTAGTTGGTTAGTTAGTTAGCTAGTTAGTTAGTTAGTGAGTTAGTGAGTTAGTTAGCTAGTTAGTTAGTTAGTTAGTTAGTTAGTTAGCTAGTTAGTTAGTTAGTTAGTTAGTTAGCTAGTTAGTTAGTTAGCTAGTTAGTTTGTTAGTTAGTTAGCTAGTTAGTTAGTTAGTTAGTTAGTTAGTTAGTTAGTTAGTTAGTTAGTTAGTTAGTTAGTTAGTTATCTAGCTAGTTAGTTAGTTAGTTAGTTAGTTAGTTAGTTAGCTAGTTAGTTAGTTAGTTAGTTAGTTAGTTAGCTATCTAGCTAGTTAGTTAGTTAGTTAGTTAGTTAGTTAGTTAGTTAGTTAGCTAGTTAGTTAGCTACCTAGCTAGTTAGTTAGTTAGTTAGTTAGTTAGTTAGTTAGATAGTTAGATAGTTATTTTGTTAGTTTGTTAGTCAGTTAGTTAGTTAATTAGTTAGTTAGTTAGTTAGTTAATTAGTTAGTTAGTTAGTTAGTTAGTTAGTTAGTTAGTTAGTTGGTTAGTTAGTTAGCTAGTTAGTTAGTTAGTTAGTTAGTTAGTTAGTTAGTTAGTTATCTAGCTAGTTAGTTAGTTAGTTAGTTAGTTAGCTAGTTAGTTAGTTAGTTAGTTAGCTAGTTAGTTAGTTAGTTAGTTAGTTAGTTAGTTAGTTAGTTAGATAGTTAATTAGTTAGTTAGATAGTTAGTTAGATAGTTAATTAGTTAGTTAGTTAGTTAGTTAGTTAGTTAATTAGTTAGTTAGTTAGTTAGTTAGTTAGTTAGTTAGTTAGTTAGTTAGCTAGTTAGTTAGTTAGCTAGTTAGTTAGTTAGTTAGCTAGTTAGTTAGTTAGTTAGTCAGCTAGTTGGTTAGTTAGTTAGCTAGTTAGTTAGTTAGTTAGCTAGTTAGTTAGTTAGTTAGTCAGCTAGTTGGTTAGTTAGTTAGCTAGTTAGTTAGTTAGTGAGTTAGTGAGTTAGTTAGCTAGTTAGTTAGTTAGTTAGTTAGTTAGTTAGCTAGTTAGTTAGTTAGTTAGTTAGTTAGTTAGTTAGTTAGTTAGTTAGTTAGTTAGTTAGTTAGTTATCTAGCTAGTTAGTTAGTTAGTTAGTTAGTTAGTTAGTTAGCTAGTTAGTTAGTTAGTTAGTTAGTTAGTTAGCTATCTAGCTAGTTAGTTAGTTAGTTAGTTAGTTAGTTAGTTAGTTAGTTAGCTAGTTAGTTAGCTACCTAGCTAGTTAGTTAGTTAGTTAGTTAGTTAGTTAGTTAGATAGTTAGATAGTTATTTTGTTAGTTTGTTAGTCAGTTAGTTAGTTAATTAGTTAGTTAGTTAGTTAGTTAATTAGTTAGTTAGTTAGTTAGTTAGTTAGTTAGTTAGTTAGTTGGTTAGTTAGTTAGCTAGTTAGTTAGTTAGTTAGTTAGTTAGTTAGTTAGTTAGTTATCTAGCTAGTTAGTTAGTTAGTTAGTTAGTTAGCTAGTTAGTTAGTTAGTTAGTTAGCTAGTTAGTTAGTTAGTTAGTTAGTTAGTTAGTTAGTTTTCTAGCTAGTTAGTTAGTTAGTTAGTTAGTTAGTTAGTTAGTTAGTTAGTTAGTTAGCTAGTTAGTTAGTTAGTTTGTTAGTTAGTTAGTTAGTTAGTTAGTTAGTTAGTTAGTTAGTTAGTTATCTAGCTAGTTAGTTAGTTAGTTAGTTAGTTAGTTAGTTAGTTAGTTAGTTAGTTAGTTAGTTAGTTAGTTAGTTAGTTAGTTAGCTAGTTAGTTAGTTTGTTAGTTAGTTAGTTAGTTAGTTAGTTAGTTAGTTAGTTAGTTAGTTATCTAGCTAGTTAGTTAGTTAGTTAGTTAGTTAGTTAGCTAGTTAGTTAGTTAGTTAGTTAGTTAGTTAGTTATTTAGTTAGTTAGTTAGTTAGTTAGTTAGTTAGTTAGTTATTTAGTTAGTTAGTTAGTTAGCTAGTTAGTTAGTTAGTTAGTTAGTTACTTAGCTAGTTAGTTAGTTAGTCAGTTAGCTAGTTAGTTAGTTAGTTAGTTAGTTAGTTAGTTAGCTAGTTAGTTAGTTAGTTAGTTAGTTAGTTAGTTAGCTAGTTAGTTAGTTAGTTAGTTAGTTAGTTAGTTAGCTAGTAGTTAGTTAGCTACCTAGCTAGTTAGTTAGTTAGTTAGTTAGTTAGTTAGTTAGCTAGTTAGTTAGCTTCATAGCTAGTTAGTTAGTTACTTGTTTTTTAAATTATTTAGCCATTGGAATGTTTTTATAACTCTCCCGCAGCCGCAAAACTCCTTCCCGGATGTGGTGATCTGGATGCTGTGCGCGGACAAGCGCATCGCTTATTACCGAATGCCGGCTTACGAGGTTCTTTACTGCAAGAATGACGATTTTCGGGGCAAGTTTTGCGGAAAAGTTCAGAACGTACTTTTTAAGGTGAGGTTTGGCTTGGACTTTTATTTGATAATTCGATAACTTTTATTCGAAGATTAGGAAAAGTAAAGGGAGATGAAAGGATGTAAGGAGATAAAGAGATGTAGAAAAATGAAGGGATGTAGGGAGATGAAGGGATGCAGGGAAATGAAGGGATGTAGGGAGATAAAGGTATGCAGGGAAATGAAGGGATGTAGGGAGATAAAGGTATGCAGGGAAATGAAGGGATGTAGGGAGATGAAGAGATGTAGGGACCAGGGAGATGAAGGATGTAGGGATATGAAAGGATGTAAGGAGATAAAGAGATGTAGAAAAATGAAGGGATGTAGGGAGATGAAGGGATGCTGGGAAATGAAGGGATGTAGGGAGATGAAGGATGTAGGGATATGAAAGGATGTAGGGAGATGAAGAGATGTAGGGACCAGGGAGATGAAGGATGTAGGGATATGAAAGGATGTAGGGAGATGAAGGGATGTAGGGAGATGAAGGTATGTAGGGAAATGAAGGGATGTAGGGAGATGAAGGTATGTAGGGAAATGAAGGGATGTAGGGAGATGAAAGGTATGCAGGGAAATGAAGGGATGTAGAGAGATGAAGAGATGTAGGGACCAGGGAGATGAAGGATGTAGGGATATGAAAGGATGTAAGGAGATGAAGGGATGTAGGGACCAGGGAGATGAAGGATGTAGGGATATGAAAGGATGTAGGGAGATGAAGAGATGTAGGGACTAGGGAGATGAAGGATGTAGGGATATGAAAGGATGTAAGGAGATGAAGGGATGTAGGGATATGAAAGGATGTAGGGAGATGAAGGGATTTAGGGAGATAAAGAGATTCAAATTGAATAACCGAATTCTTAAGCTATGCTAATTTGATGATTGTTTGATAATTTATTTCTGTTTACAATCTTACTAAATAAACATTAATAATTGACTGCTTACTTATTCGTCAGTTTCTAGAAGAGGTGAGGTACTATTGGAAATGGATGTTGGTTGTGGCAGATGGCTATCTGTCGTGTATTTTGTTTTCTTGTTTATATGCGACTGTTATTTTCCATATTTTATTTTGATTAATTTGATTGATTTTCTGATGATTTGCTCCTTGCATGGGGAACCAGGAACACAATGATTGTTTGTAGTTTAGAGATTTTTTTGCTTTTTTATTTGTTTTTATTTGTTTTTTGTTATTTGTTATTTGTTTTTTTGTTTTTTCAATAAATCCGCGTTTTAATGCATGATTGAAAATATAGGTCACTGGATAATGAATGGAATATAGGTGGCTTAATGATATAATGCTTAACCTTTGAACCGTTTGAGGGCCCAGTGTACTCAAAACTAGATACAGATGACCCCAGTGTGCTCAAAACTGGATACAGATGGCCTCAGTGTGCTCAAAACTGGATACAGATTGCCTCAGTGTGCTCAAAACTGGATACAGATGACCCCAGTGTGCTCAAAACTGGATACAGATGGCCTCAGCGTGCTCAAAACTGGATACAGATTGCCTCAGTGTGCTCAAAACTAGATACAGATGACCACAGTGTGCTCAAAACTGGATACAGATGGCCTCAGCGTGCTCAAAACTGGATACAGATTGCCTCAGTGTGCTCAAAACTGGATACAGATGACCCCAGTGTACTCAAAACTGGATGCAGATGACCCTGTGTGCTCAAAACTGGATACAGATGACCCTGTGTGCTCAAAACTAGATACAGATGACCCTGTGTGCTCAAAAATGGATACAGATGACCCCAGTGTGCTCAAAACTAGATACAGATGGCACCAGTGTGCTCAAAACTAGATACAGATGGCACCAGTGTGCTCAAAACTGGATACAGATGACCCCAGTGTGCTCAAAACTAGATACAGATGGCACCAGTGTGCTCAAAACTAGATACAGATGGCACCAGTGTGCTCAAAACTGGATACAGATGACCCCAGTGTGCTCAAAACTAGATACAGATGGCACCAGTGTGCTCAAACCCCCCCTCCTGCCCCGTCTCCAGCCCCCCAGCGTGAAGCAGAACGAGGAGAACCGTCTGGAGATCCCAGCGCTGGTCCGCCTGACCGTGTGGCTGGGCCACGAGAAGGACGAGTCCGAATGGCTCCGGATGCAGCGCGAGGGCAGCCTCTCAGTGCTGGCCGAAACCTACGAGAACGAGTGGTACTTCGTCAAGTGGATGAAGAGCGGTCCCGGTCGCCCAGCCTGGTCGGACGCTTCTGGCCGGGTGGAGATTCTCAAGGACAAGCTGACACCTCCGGCCGGCTGGAAGTGGAGCGCGACTGGTTCGTCAGCCCGGAGCTCAGCCTGATCTACGACAAGGACGCCGGCCACTCCGAGTTCCTGGAGGACGTCTACGTGAATGAGACACGGATGCCCGGAGGTGCTTGGCAGGATGCTAAGGTCGGTCAGTCAGTCAGTCAGTCAGTCAGTCAGTCAGTCAGTCAGTCCGTCAGTCAGTCAGTCAGTCAGTCAGTCAGTCAGTCAGTCAGTCAGTCAGTCAGTCAGTCAGTCAGTCAGTCAGTCAGTCAGTCAGTCAGTCAGTCCGTCAGTCAGTCAGTCAGTCAGTCAGTCAGTCAGTCCGTCAGTCAGTCAGTCAGTCAGTCAGTCAGTCAGTCAGTCAGTCAGTCAGTCAGTCAGTCAGTCAGTCAGTCAGTCAGTCAGTCAGTCAGTCAGTCAGTCAGTCAGTCAGTCAGTCAGTCAGTCAGTCAGTCAGTCCACCAATCCAACATTCAGGTGAAATACACGGACGTCAAAGGTGATCCCTGCAGCGAGTTCGAGAACATCAAGCCGCCCGAAGGCTGGCGCTGGAAGGACGAGTGGAAGGTGGACTTCAACCGGCCCTGCGACGAAGAAGGCTGGGAGTACACCGTGGAAGCCTCCATGGGCGGCTACGTGCCCACGGAGAAGATGTTCCACATGTGCCGCAGGCGGCGCTACATCCGGCCCAGGGTGCTGATTAGCGCCACTTCACCCATTGATGAGACCAAGAAGATGGTGAAGGCTGGCTTAAATATTCAACTGTAGACTTTAAGTCTGACGTGTTAGGAGTCCATAGCTACTAGCAATAACCTCACCTGTAAAAACCCATCTACTCTGGATAGTTTCACCTGTAGACATCTAGGCTGTTAGTGTTGAAAATGTCTTCTGTAGACACTAATAACCACTGTGGATAATTTCACCTGTAGACATTTGTACACACTTGATAATATCACCTGTAGACATTTGTACACACTTGATAATATCACCTGTAGACATTTGTACACACTTGATAATCTCACCTGTAGACATTTGTACACACTTGATAATATCACCTGTAGACATTTTTACACACTTGATAATATCACCTGTAGACATTTGTACACACGATAATTTCACCTGTAGACATTTGTACCCACTTGATAATTTCACCTGTAGACATTTGTACACACTTGATAATATCACCTGTAGACATTTGTAGACACGAGGGCTAATCTCACCTGTAAACATTTATAGACACTAAGGATAATCTCACCTGTAAACATTTATAGACACTAAGGATAATATCACCTGTAGACATTTGTAGACACGAGGGATAATCTCACCTGTAAACATTTATAGACACTAAGGATAATCTCACCTGTAGACATTTATAGACACTAGGGCTAATCTCACCTGTAAACATTTATAGCCATTAATGATAATCTCATCTGCCCTTTCGTTATCAACCCGCCAGCCCGAGGAGATCACTGACCCGGAGCAGTGCTGGGAGTACGCCATCGGCTTCGGCCAGAAGTTCCACGCCAACAAGCGCCCGGTGGACCTGGTGAGGCGCCGGCGGTGGCAACGCAAATTGCTGCCAACGAAACCCGGGGCGCCGTGCTTCTTCAACATGACTGAGAAGGCTGGCGACAATGTGAGACTCTTGCTTAGTGCTGCCCTGGTTTTTATCCCCTGGTATTTCCTTCTGCTCTTTCTAACTATCTTCATCCCTGTCTCCCCTGTCTCCATCCCTGTCTCCCCTGTCTCCACCCCTGTCTCCCCTATCTCAATCCCTGTCTCCCCTGTCTCCATCCCTGTCTCCCCTATCTCCATCCCTGTCTCCCCTGTCTCCATCCCTGTCTCCCCTGTCTCCATCTCTGTCTCCCCTGTCTCCATCCCTGTCTCCCCTATCTCCATCCCTGTCTCCCCTGTCTCCATCCCTGTCTCCCCTGTCTCCATCCCTGTCTCCCCTGTCTCCATCCCTGTCTCCCCTGTCTCCATCCCTGTCTCCCCTTTTTTTCTCCATCTCCCTCTCCCATCTCCCTCTCCTATCACCCTCTCCCATCTCCCTCTCCTCACTTTCCTCTCCTCATCTCCCTCTCCTCTTCACCTCCCCGTCTCTTACCTGCCCCTTTCTTCCTTCTGTCTCTCTCAGCTCTCATGTCTCTCATGTCTCTCATGATAAATTTATAGAAAGGCTGAGCAGTGTCTATAAAAACTGAATTTTTTATATTATTTGCTTTCAGAAAGCACTTCTAGCCGCTCCAAGAATGGTACTGATGTACGACAGTAAGTTGAATATTTCATTTTTACACTTTCGACGCACTGACTTCGCGAGAGCTCCAATGGATTGGATCAGTTTCAAGACCAACTCATAAATTATAGAATAAATTGTAGTTAAACTAATGATTTAACATTTTGTGTTTGTTTCTACAAAATTGAAAATTAGACCGCTTTGAGAATTATATTACTAACGAAGACAAGTAGTATATGAAAAACCCGCGGATTTTTAACCTGCTGAATTCCAATCCCTGGAACTGTTTTTGCATGCATTCTTAAATCTGATGTCATATTCAAACAAGAACTTGTTAGGATAGAGGTAAAAAAAATGGAGTAGATATTTGAGGCAATATTTGAGGCAAGCATTGATCTCATCAGCTGGGGTGCGGCGCTGAATGACAGGCAATGTCTGTCTTAAGCATGCATTGGCCAACTCTGACCTCCGGGTTCTGCCTCTCTCTCCGTCACTAAGGTCCTTTGAAACCTCTCTGCTCTCTTCTCTCCTCACTCTTCTTTTCTCTCTCCTCTCTTCTCTTTCCTGCCATATTTCGGGTTTGCGATATTTCGGGTTTGCGATATTTCGGGTTTGTGATATTTCGGGTTTGTGATAGTTCGGGTTTGTGATACTTTAGGTTTGTGATATTTTAGGTTTGTGATATTTCGGGTTTGCGATATTTCGGGTTTGTGATATTTCGGGTTTGTGATATTTCGGGTTTGCGATATTTCGGGTTTGCGATATTTCGAGTTTCTGATATTTCGGGTTTGCGATATTTCGGGTTTGTGATATTTCGGGTTTCTGATATTTTGGGTTTGTGATATTTCGGGTTTGCGATATTTCGAGTTTGTGATATTTCGGGTTTATGATATTTCGGGTTTATTATATTTCGGGTTTGTGATAGTTCGGGTTTGTGATATTTTAGGTTTGCGGTATTTTAGGTTTGTGATATTTCGGGTTTGCGATATTTCGGGTTTGCGATATTTTGGGTTTGTGATATTTCGGGTTTATGATATTTCGGGTTTATTATATTTCGGGTTTGTGATATTTCGGGTTTGCGATACTTCAGGTTTGTGATATTTCGGGTTTGCGATATTTCGGGTTTGCGATATTTCGGGTTTGTGATATTTCGGGTTTGTGATAGTTCGGGTTTGTGATATTTTAGGTTTGTGATATTTTAGGTTTGTGATATTTCGGGTTTGCGATATTTCGGGTTTGTGATATTTCGGGTTTGTGATATTTCGGGTTTGCGATATTTCGGGTTTGCGATATTTCGAGTTTCTGATATTTCGGGTTTGCGATATTTCGGGTTTGTGATATTTCGGGTTTCTGATATTTTGGGTTTGTGATATTTCGGGTTTGCGATATTTCGGGTTTGTGATATTTCGGGTTTGCGATACTTCGGGTTTGTGATATTTCGGGTTTGCGATATTTCGGGTTTGTGATATTTCGGGTTTGTGATATTTCGGGTTTGTGATAGTTCGGGTTTGTGATATTTTAGGTTTGTGATATTTTAGTTTTGTGATATTTCGGGTTTGCGATATTTCGGGTTTGCGATATTTCGGGTTTGTGATATTTCGGATTTGCGATACTTCGGGTTTGTGATATTTCGGGTTTGTGATATTTCGGGTTTGTGATATTTCGGGTTTGCGATATTTCGGGTTTGTGATATTTCGGGTTTGCGATATTTCGGGTTTGTGATATTTCGGGTTTATGATATTTCGGGTTTCTGATATTTCGGGTTTGTGATATTTCGGGTTTCTGATATTTCGGGTTTGTGATATTTCGGGTTTGTGATATTTCGGGTTTCTGATATTTTGAGTTTATGATATTTCGGGTTTGTGATATTTCGGGTTTGTGCTATTTCGGGTTTGTGATATTTCGGGTTTGTGATATTTCGGGTTTCTGATGGCGACCCTCCCTGAGCACACTATACTGCGGGCGGACGGAGGAGGTTGTGATCGAGTTTGATGATTGTTAAGGCCAGGGGTTGTGGGACTCGGTACTCGGTCTGCGGATCCCCTGACCGTACGGTTGCTTAGTTTCACCTAAACTAAGCCTTGTCTTTCCCCTTGTCTCTCTTTGTCTCTCTCCTCTCTTGTCTCTTCTCTATTTCTTCTCTCCCCTCTCTCCCCCTCCTCTCGCCCCTCTTCTCTCCTCTTATCTTCTATCTTTTCTCTCATACTCTCACTCACTTCTCCTCTCTTTTCTAATCGTCTGTTCTCTCTCCTGACCACTCTCTTCTGGCCCGCAGTGGATTCTTTATCGGGCCCAATTGACTGCTTGAGGTAATGTACATTGCTAATGTACACTGAGCCCCTATCCCCTGACCCTTGGTCTGGGCGGGGAGGAATGAGTGAGTGAGCGGCACAAACACCAGAAAAAGCAGACAGACTTCACATACTTACAGTTTCCGTTCTGATTGAGCTACAGTATTGAGAATTTACATTTAGGCAGAGAATGAGCCAATGAAGAATTGTGTCAAGTTTAAAGTCAATCGCTTCACGTGGAGCAAACTTATTAGTATGGCAGCCGAAAGTTGGTCAATTGTAGGCCTATTTGACCTATTTGACTATTTGACCTTTTGGCAAGCGGAGGTTGGATGTGGTTTCCTCGTTGAAAAAAAGAGACTAACTTTAAAAGTGCACAGCGCCGTTTAGGATTAACTTTGAGACTCGAAAAGGGCCTGTCAACTTGAGCTCGTAAAGTGAAGCCCGGGTAACCTATGTACACAACTGATGCGTCATTCTGCTCACAGTGACACCAGAAAGCTGTTTTAGCAAAAAAAATTACAAAAATTGGACCTGGGATGGGAGAGAACAAGCAAAGGGACAATTAAGGACTCCACCTTATGAGCTTAAGTTTACATCATAGTCCCGACTCCCTGATTTGGTGTCATTTGGTTAAGCGGTTTAAGAGTCCATTGTGAAGTAATTTGTACAAAGACAGACAACAGACAGACAGAGTTTTCATTTTTTATAGGCTTTAATAAGTTGATGCTTACTGTAATGCCTAAGACCTTCCCACCGTTCCCTAGCCGGACTCGAACCCGGGACCTTCCATCCGTTACCTAGCCGGACTCGAACCCTGGACCTTCCATCCGTTCCTTAGCCGGACTCGAACCCGGGACTTTCCATCCGTTCCCTAGCCGGACTCGAACCCTGGACCTTCCATCCGTTACCTAGCCAGACTCGAACCCTGGACCTTTCATCCGTTCCCTAGCCAGACTCGAACCCTGGACCTTCCATCCGTTCCCTAGCCTGACTCGAACCCTGGACCTTTCATCCGTTCCCTAGCCAGACTCGAACCCTGGACCTTCCATCCGTTCCCTAGCCTGACTCGAACCCGGGACCTTCCATCCGTTCCTTAGCCGGACTCGAACCCGGGACTTTCCATCCGTTCCCTAGCCGGACTCGAACCCTGGACCTTCCACTTCTACCTGTTCCCTAGACAGAATCGAACTCATGACTTACTAATTACCCGTTCCCTGACTCCCACGTACTGTCCATTCCCTAAGTGAATCGAACCCGGGACCTTCCATCCGTCAAACCCGGCCCATGCCTCCGCAGAGCCGCGCCGCTGGCAGCTCCGAGCCTACGTGTTCCAGGCCCGCGACCTGCTTGCCGGCGATCAGACGGGTCTGTCCGACCCCTACGCCAGGGTGATCTTCCACACCCGGTCGGGGGTCACCGAGCGGATTGACAAGACCCTGTGCCCCACCTGGGACCAGACTCTCATCTTTGACAGCGTCGAAGCGTTCAGCGATCCGAAGAGTCTGGCTGACAATCCGCCCCCGGTTGTGGTGGAGATTTTCGACTACGATCAGCTGGGCGAGGACGAGTTCCTTGGCCGGGCCGTTGTGCAGCCCATGGTGAAGCTGAGCCCTACGGAAAAGCGCAGGCCTGTGCTGCAGTGGCACTCCATCACTAAGGGTGCGTTGGAATGAAATTTGCGACTCTGCTTTTTTGTTCATTTAAATGCGGATCAATTGATTTTGAGTGGTTTCCGATTGATTATGTTTTGCATTGACCAAACAAAGGGGCTTTTTTTAAGTAGACCAGGTGTACCATTGGACCAGGTGTACCATTAGACCAGGTGTACCATTGGACCAGGTGTACCATTGGACCAGGTGTACCATTGGACCAGGTGTACCATTAGACCAAGGTATACCATTAGACCAGGTGTACCAGTAGACCAGATGTACCAGCTGACCAGATGTACCAGTTGACCAGGTGTACCAGTTGACCAGGTGTACCAGCTGAGCAGGTGTACCAGTAAACAGTAGGCCAGGTGTACCAGTAAACAGTAGGCCAGGTGTACCAGTAAACCAGGTGTACCAGCTGACCAGGTGTACCAGTAGACCAGGTGTACAACCCATGCTTCACCTCCAGGCAGCAAGGAGGGCGGCGAGCTGCTGGCGGCATTCGAGCTCTTCCTACTCACCGGTGAGCCGCTGCCGCCGACGCCTTCAAAACGGGGCGCCGACATTTTCGTTGTGCCAGACGGCGTGAAGCCAGTGCTGCAACGGACGGGCATCGAGATCCTGTCCTGGGGCGTGCGCAACATGCAGGCCTTCCAGCTGATGTCCGTCACTTCTCCCAGCGTCGAGTTCGAGATTGGCGGCCACTTGGCAACCACGGACATCATCGCCAACACTAAGAGAAATCCGAACTTCCAAGAGACTCTGCTGTTCATGGACGTCATGCTGCCGAAGGAGACGCTGTATTTGCCGCCCATGAACATCCGGATTCGGGACCATCGCCAGTTCGGACGCAAGCCCATGGTCGGGCTGCACGTGATCAAGTGCTTGGACGATTACCGCACTGAGCCGATTAACGAGGAGTACGACGCGTTTGCCAACTTCCCAGGTAAGCTGTTTCTGGGGAGGGGGGGGGGCTCTGACCCTCTTCAGTGTTTTTGGAGTCCGCTGACCCCTTTCAGTGTTTTTGGAGTCCGCTGACCCCTTTCAGTGTTTTTGGAGTCCGCTGACCCCCTTCAGTGTTTTATGGGGCCGCTGACCCTCTTCAGTGTTTTTAGAGGCCGCTGACCCCCTTCAGTGTTTTATGGGGCCGCTGACCCCCTTCAGTGTTTTTGGAGGCCGCTGACCCCCTTCAGTGTTTTATGGGGCCGCTGACCCCCTTCAGTGTTTTTGGAGGCCGCTGACCCCTTTCAGTGTTTTATGGGGCCGCTGACCCCCTTCAGTGTTTTTGGAGGCCGCTGACCCCTTCAGTGTTTTTGGAGGCCGCTGACCCCTTCAGTGTTTTTGGAGGCCGCTGACCCCTTCAGTGTTTTTGGAGGCCGCTGACCCTCTTCAGTGTTTTTGGAGGCCGCTGACCCCCTTCAGTGTTTTTGGAGGCCGCTGACCCCTTCCGTGTTTTTGGAGGCCGCTGACCCCCTTCAGTGTTTTTGGAGGCCGCTGACCCTCTTCAGCGTTTTTGGGGGACCGCTGACCCCCTTCAGTGACGCCCCATCCAGTATTCTAGTGAGTAACCCCCTTTTTTCCATTTTCGCTTTTCCAGCTCTATTAAACGCCCATTCTGCTCAGCGACCAGTCGGCTCTGCTCCTAGGGGCAACACAGCAGTGCTGAACATGCGGATGAAGGTAGGAGTTGGTGTGCTCACTGCTTGCTGCTGTGTCTGTTAAAAATTCAACCAATTTTTTGTCTTGTATTTTCAGGATTTGCTAGTATTCATGAGCCTACATCCGTTTGGGTGTAGTTAGCTGTGTATATCTGTGTCCAAGTGTGTCTGGCTGTGCCCAGGTGTGTCTGGCTGTGTCCAGGTGTGTCTGGCTGTGCCCAGGTGTGTCTGGCTGTGTCCAGGTGTGTCTGGCTGTGTCCAATTGTGTCTGGCTGTGCCCAGGTGTGTCTAGCTGCGTCCAGGTGTGTCTGGCTGTGTCCAGGTGTGTCTGGCTGTGTCCAGGTGTGCCTAGGTGTATCCAAGGTGTGTCTAGTTGTATCCATTTGTATCTGGATGTGTCCAGATCTGTCCAGGTGTGTCTAGATGTGTCTAGGTATGTCTAGATGTGTCCAGGTGTGTATAGATGTGACTACACTGACCAGGTGTGTCTAGCTGTGTTCAGGTATGTATAGATGTGTCCAAGTGTGCCTAGGTGTATCCAAGGTGTGTCTAAATGTGCCCAGGTATGTCTAGATAATGTCCAAGTGTGTCTAGAAAATGTCCAAGTGTGTCTAGAAAATGTCCAAGTGTGTCTAGATAATGTCCAAGTGTGTCTAGAAAATGTCCAAGTGTGTCTAGAAAATGTCCAAGTGTGTCTAGATAATGTCCAAGTGTGTCTAGAAAATGTCCAAGTGTGTCTAGATTGTCCAGGTGTGTCTAGATGTGTTCACGTTGTCTAGATGTGATTAGGAGCATCTAGTTGAATGTGATAAAAATTTGTGCTTAGATACAAGAATGAACAATAATTATATACTGCCGTGCAAGCTTTCGCATTGGAAACGAATAACCAATCTTATAGTTTAGCATTTCTTGACAACCCAGCAAGTCGCAGACTCTGCTTCGAACCTTGCCGAAGGCTCCGCAATGAGTCTGTCTGCCACACCTGCCAACGATCGACCTGTAATTCATATAGCAGATTTCTTTTTATCGCATGTTTGTTAACTCGTTGTTAGCCTTTGTTGTCATGTTTTTGTGCATGGCCTATTTATTGAAATGAAAAATGCTGGTTTCCAAACTGATGTTGTGACTGTGAGTGAGAGACATTCGTCACAGTGACAGCAAAGTTTACAGCAGTCAACTTCAAGCAGTATTCAATCGTCAGAAAGTATTCAGTGTACATTTATATTAATTTTATGTCTTGTTGTTGGGAACAAGCTTGATAGCGTTGAATAAAATCCCATGTACATTCTTTAGATGGGATTTAATTAGATGCGGCAGACTTCTATCATTGGCCTTCTGAACCAGACAAGAAAAATGGCTTTTGGGTGGTCCTTAATGTAAATTATTTTAGCGAAATCCGTGTGCCCGCGAACAGAGCCGGGGCAGGGACTTCCAGAGATCTCTAGTGATGCTATTTTTAGGAGTCCCTGGCCTGTGCAATGGTTAGACTTTCCCATACCCTTCAAGTTCTAGGCGGTTTCCATGGGAGCCAATGAGCGGAATGCAGAAGCAGAGGTCGTCTCAGTCATTCATAAAGATTTTTGAGCGAAATAGAGCTTTGAGACATTCTTTTCTAGTTTGATACTTTAACTAGCAGCCTTTCTATTAAGCCCTACCTGCAGAAGAGATTTTTGCTTCTTCATTCTTCTGCAACATCAACGGACACACACACCGTTAGGGTAAGTAAATCATTTATTCAATATTTTCTAATGTATCGAATTACTAAATTAATTAATATAATCTAAAAACAAAGCAACTGCATCATAAAGTACTGTAATTGTATGAGTATTATTCTAATTAAGTTATTAGGTTGTTACTACCAATCAGCGCCCCATCCCGTTTGGGAGGCAACAGAAAAGGAACTAAAGTGCTTGATAATAAACTACATGTAGCTTTTGATCTTGTGCAGTCGCTATCGCTAGTATTATGAAGTTCAAAGCAAAATGCGTCAGTCCTGAATCCAGCTACCTTGCCTCAGATATCAGCATCCCACGTGAGCTTTGACATCTCAGCAACCCAGCCTTGACATCTCAACAATCCCCCCGTAAGCCTTGACATCTCAGCAATCCCCCCGTTAGCCTTGACATCTCAGCAATCCCCCCGTTAGCCTTGACATCTCAGCAATCCCCCCGTTAGCCTTGACATCTCAGCAATCCCCCCGTTAGCCTTGACATCTCAACAATCCCCCCGTTAGCCTTGACATCTCAGCAATCCCCCCGTAATCCTTGACATCTCAGCAATCCCCCGTTAGCCTTGACATCTCAGCAATCCCCCGTAATCCTTGACATCTCAGCAATCCCCCCGTGAGCCTTGACATCTCAGCAATCCCCCCGTAAGCCTTGACATCTCAGCAATCCCCCGTTAGCCTTGACATCTCAGCAATCCCCCGTTAGCCTTGACATCTCAGCAATCCCCCGTTAGCCTTGACATCTCAGCAATCCCCCGTTAGCCTTGACATCTCAACAATC
This sequence comes from Macrostomum lignano, assembly GCA_002269645.1. Classification (NCBI taxonomy): domain Eukaryota; kingdom Metazoa; phylum Platyhelminthes; family Macrostomidae; genus Macrostomum; species Macrostomum lignano. Next base: position 288,257 of record NIVC01000513.1, on the reverse strand, counting down.
CCCCCGTTAGCCTTGACATCTCAGCAATCCCCCGTAATCCTTGACATCTCAGCAATCCCCCGTTAGCCTTGACATCTCAGCAATCCCCCCGTAATCCTTGACATCTCAGCAATTCCCCGTTAGCCTTGACATCTCAGCAATCCCCCCGTAAGCCTTGACATCTCAGCAATCCCCCCGTGAGCCTTGACATCTCAGCAATCCCCCCGTTAGCCTTGACATCTCAGCAATCCCCCCGTAATCCTTGCCATCTCAGCAATCCCCCCGTAATCCTTGACATCTCAGCAATCCCCCCGTGAGCCTTGACATCTCAGCAATCCCCCCGTTAGCCTTGACATCTCAGCAATCTCCCCGTTAGCCTTGACATCTCAGCAATCCCCCGTTAGCCTTGACATCTCAGCAATCCCCCGTTAGCCTTGACATCTCAGCAATCCCCCCGTTAGCCTTGACATCTCAGCAATCCCCCCGTAAGCCTTGACGCAATTCTCCCTAAGAGTCACACTAGTATAGACATCCCCCCCTGAACCTTGATATCCCAGATATTTCCCATTGAGTCTTAATATTTTAGCGATTCCTCAATCAATCTTTTATGTTCGACAATACGCTTAGTTCATGGTTTTTTTTTAAACTGTACATTGTTGTTGCGCACACAAAGTCTATTTTGAGCAATTGACGATACGAAAGTCAATAAGCGCTGGTGCGCGAGTATTGGTGCGAGAATAAGGCTAAGTGTTGATGATTCGTAACAAGCGTACAGTCATTGACAGTGCAGTCAACCAGAGTAAGCGATGTGCGAGGCTCAGCGCTGCCTCAAAGAGAGAAGAGAGCTGAGAGCTGAGAAGATTGCTATTGTGAAGTTTCAAAAGACCCGAGGGGCGGATACGGCGGATAGAGAGGCTTCGCGGGCACATGAGTTTGCCGAACCCTTGCATATAGAAGAGTTTTTATTTTTATATGTAGAGATTAGCATTAATTGAATACATTTTTTGCTGTGCATTTCTTATACACCATACTGACCACTGAGCATAGTTAGGTATGAGAATTCGTGGTGTAAAACACTTTAAGAGTATATTGAGGAATATTGAAAGCGGGTATGAGATGCAAGGACAAGGATGAAGACATTATTCACTATACTAAAATGGTTTGTCTCTATAGGTAGGTACTCGTGGGTATTTATGGGATTGATGTCATAAAAAAGATTATCACGAAACTTGCACCGTTTGATCAGAAATTTTCCAGTGATTAATTGCTATGATTTAAAGGTTCATTTGGAAAAATGCTGAGATATCAAGACTTATGGGGAATTGCCATCATAACTGCGAAATGTCATAACTCCGAAATATCATAACTCCAAAAGTTCTAGCCATGTCCAACACTATTTTGGTTTTCGGAGTTATGATATTTCGTGTTTATGATATTTCGGGTTTATGATATTTCGGATTTATGATATTTCGGAGTTATGATATTTCGTGTTTATGATATTTCGTGTTTATGATATTTCGGGTTTATGATATTTCGGATTTATGATGGGCCCTGCTAGTAATTTCAGAGTTATGATATTTCGGGTTTATGATATTTCGGGTTTATGATATTTCGGATTTATGATAGGAAGTGCTTTCGGAGCTGTAATTTTTTCGGGTTTACCATGGCGACCCCCATTGTAATTACTAGCTATAGCGACTGTACAAGGCCAGAAGCTACATGTAGTTAATTAAAAAAATTGTCGATTTTGTGTTGCCTCCAAGAAAGGAGGGCATTGATTGCTAGTACGCCATGAGTCTGACTCAGTCCTACTTTGCTATTCACTGACAGGTGCGACACCGACTCAAAATGCGGTGTGGATTTATAAAAGACCAGGGTTGGCGAGACCCACCATTCGGGGGCACCCATACTACGCAAGTCACTGTAGATGAAATCGTTAACTATATTTATGCGCAGGAGCCAAGTGCTCACTTTGCTGAAATAATGGCAAAACTACAAGACACACTGAATCTGAATCTGGTTCCCTGTGGGGATCAGGACTACTATTCTGTAAATCTAAGCAGAAGTTACCGGATGCTTCTCAGACCTGTGCAACTGAGGGACGGCAGCACCTACGTGTGCATGGAGATTTACCGACGCACGCACGAGTACGGACCGACGCACGATAAGAACAAAATATTTCTCAACAAATCTTTACCAGAAAGAGCCGAGAAGAATTTCCCGGAAATATTTCGAGGTAGTCCGCAAGAACAGCAACCGTCAGCAGGTTCTTCACGCGAGCAGAGAAAGCGACCGTCGCCGGCTAAATCCGGCCGCCAAGAAGCCGCCAAGAAACCTAAAAAGAACTGATGAGCCAAACTCTGACATAAATACATTTTATATAGTTTATTCTTAGGTAAAATGTATTTTAATTATATATTTCCTTGCTCAGTATCTATCTCTACTGTTTTAGCTACTCATAGTTTTGCTTTTTTCCTCTATTAGTACACGTAGATTTCAATAAAATTTTCCTTGCACTTCTTCCTTTTTATCAGCTTAAATAATTATTAGAAACTTTTAAAATAACTACAAAAATATATTTATCAAAAATCAGTTGCACATCAGTTAACATCTCCAGAATATTTCTCTTGTCCTGTTGGCTGGCTATCAATTATTTTGTTTTATCAGAAAACAATTCACTGCAAATACGTACTAGTTGAACTCATAAATTGGGCATTGAGTTGAGTTTGGTAAGTTAGTTACTAACAGGGATTCAAGCTTGGAATGGGATGGTGCTTGTTCACTGTCAGGCTTAAGTGTACTTCATGTGTAATTTGTGTTGTAATGTCTTTGACTGTTGTGCAATTGTATGTACTGATTTTTATTTTAAATTTCTTAAACATATTTCTAAAACATTCTGCAATGTCTCAGATTCTACTGAGTCACTCAGCATCCCAGATTCACTGAGTCTCTCAGAGTCACTCAGCATCCCAGATTCACTGAGTCAGTCAGTCAGTCACTCAGCATCCCAGATTCACTGAGTCTCTCAGAGTCACTCAGCATCCCAGATTCACTGAGTCAGTCAGTCAGTCACTCAGCATCCCAGATTCACTGAGTCTCTCAGAGTCACTCAGCATCCCAGATTCACTGAGTCAGTCAGTCAGTCACTCAGCATCCCAGATTCACTGAGTCTCTCAGAGTCACTCAGCATCCCAGATTCACTGAGTCAGTCAGTCAGTCACTCAGCATCCCAGATTCACTGAGTCTCTCAGAGTCACTCAGCATCCCAGATTCACTGAGGCTCAGTCACTCAGCATCCCAGATTCACTGAGTCCCTTAGTCACTCAGCATCCCAGATTCACTGAGTCTTTCAGAGTCACTCAGCATCCCAGATTCACTGAGGCTCAGTCACTCAGCATCCCAGATTCACTGAGTCTATCAGTCACTCAGCATTCCAGTTTCACTGAGTCTCTCAGTCACTCAGCATCCCAGATTCACTGAGGCTCAGTCACTCAGCATCCCAGATTCACTGAGTCCCTTAGTCACTCAGCATCCCAGATTCACTGAGTCTCTCAGAGTCACTCAGCATCCCAGATTCACTGAGGCTCAGTCACTCAGCATCTTTTGTTGTTTTAGATCGACCTCTCCCAAGTAGACGAAGACATCGACTGGTGGTCGAAGTACTACGCCTCCACAGGAGACCTCAGCAAGTGCCGCAAGTACGTGGACATGGGCTACGACACCATGAAGGTGTACACGACCTCGTTGGAGAGCGCCGAGTCGTTCCACGATTTCAACGACTTCTGCGACACCTTCGGCTTCGTGCGGGGCAAAAATCTTGACGACGAGGAGGGCAACATCGTCGGCGAGTTCAAAGGCTCGTTCAGGATCTACCCGCTGCCGGACGACTTCGGCGCCCCCATGCCGCTGCGGCAGCTGGGCAAAGGCAGGATGGACTCGAGCCCGGTGGACTGCACCGTCCGCCTGTACGTCATCAAGTCCTTCGATCTGCAGCCTAACGACCCGAGCGGGCTGGCCGATCCGTACGTTGAAATCGAACTGGGCAAGCGAAAGATGGACAGCAAGGACAAGTACATCCCGAATACTCTGAACCCCGTGTTTGGACAGTGAGTGCCGGCCTGATTGGCTCAAGTAGCTTTGCTCTTATTTACGGTTCACGAATGATGAAGCGCTGATCCTCAAATTGCTGATCCTCAAATCCCTGATCCCAAAATCCCAGATCCTCAAATCCCTGATCCTCAAATCTCTGATCCTCAAATCTCTGATCCTTAAATCTCTGATCCTTAAATCCCTGATCATTAAATCTGTGATCTTCAAATCCCTGATTCTTAAATCTCTGATCCTCAAATCTCTGATCCTCAAATCTCTAATCCTCAGATCCCTGATCCTCAAATCTCTAATCCTCAGATCCCTGATCCTCAAATCTCTAATCCTCAGATCCCTGATCCTCAAATCTCTGATCCTCAAATCTCTGATCCTCAAATCTCTGATTCTCAAATCCCTGATCCTCAAATCTCTGATCCTTAAATCTCCGATCCTCAAGTCCCTGATCATTGAATCTGTGATCTTAAAATCCCTGATTCTTAAATCTCTGATCCTCAAATCCCTGATTCTTAAATCTCTGATCCTCAAATCTCTGATCCTTAAATCTCCGATCCTCAAGTCCCTGATCATTAAATCTGTGATCTTAAAATCCCTGATTCTTAAACCTCTGATCCTCAAATCTCTGATCCTTAAATCTCCGATCCTCAAGTCCCTGATCATTAAATCTGTGATCTTAAAATCCCTGATCCTCAAATCCGGGATCCTCAGATCCCTGATCCTCAAATCTCTAATCCTCAGATCCCCGATCCTCAAATCCCTAATCCTCAGATCCCTGATACTCAAATCCCTGTTCCTCACATTCCTGATCATCAAATCTCTGATCCTCAAATCTCTGATCCTTAAATCTCCGATCCTCAAGTCCCTGATCATTAAATCTGTGATCTTAAAATCCCTGATTCTTAAATCCCTGATCCTCAGATCCCTGATCCTCAAATCTCTGATCCTCAAATCCGGGGTCCTCAAATCTCTGATCCTCAAATCCCTCATTCTCAAATCTCTGATCCTCAAATCTCTGATCCTCAAATACCTGATCATTAAATCTCTGATCCTTAAATCCCTGATCCTCAAATCTCCAATCCTCAAATCCCTGATCCTCAAATCTCTGATCCTCAAATACCTGATCATTAAATCTCTGATCCTTAAATCCCTGATCCTCAAATCTCTGATCCTCAAATCTCTGATCTTCAAATCTCTGATCCTCAAATCCGGGATCCTCAAATCTCTGATCCTCAAATCCCTCATTCTCAAATCCCTGATTCTCAAATCTCTAATCCTCAGATCCTCGATCCTCAAATCCCTAATCCTCAGATCCCTGATTCTTAAATCCCCAATCCTCACATCCCTAAACCTCAAATCCCTGATTCTCAAATCCCTCATTCTCAAATCCCTGATCCTCAAATCTCTAATCCTCAGATCCCTGATTCTCAAATCCCCAATCCTCACATCCCTGATCCTCAAATCCCTGATTCTCAAATCCCTATCCTCAAATCCCTAATCCTCAGATCCCTGATCCTCACATTCCTGATCCTCAAATCCCTGATCCTCAAATCCCAGATCCTCAAATCCCTGATCCTCAAATCCCCAATCCTCAAATCCCTGATCCTCAAGCCAGCGCTGAACCCCACACTCGCAGAATATTCGAGCTGAAGTGCATCTTGCCAATCGACAAAGACCTGTACATCCGCGTCAAGGACTACGACTTCCTCAGCTCCGATGACGTAATCGGGGAGACGGTGATCGACCTGGAGAACCGCTACCTGAGCAAGTTCAACGCCCGAGTGGGCCTGCCGCAGTCCTACTACGTCGAAGGTCCGAATCAGTGGCGTGACGTTCAAAAACCCAAAGAGATTCTGGCCGATTTTTGCTCAAAAAATTTCCTCCCTGAGCCCCGATTCGAAGGCGCCGACTGCTTGAGACTGGGCGCCAAGACCTTCTACTTGGACAGCTTTGAGCCCACCAGAAAGTCCAACCCGCACTTTGGACCGGAGGACGAGCGCCTGGCGCTGCACGTGCTCAACTGCCTGCCTCTGGTGAAGGAGCACGTCGAGACCCGGCCGCTGTACTCTCCGCTGCAGCCGGGCATCGAGCAGGGCAAGCTGCAGTGCTGGGTGGACATTTTCCCCTGCTTGGCTGGCACCCTGCCTCCGCCAACCGATGTTCGACCTCGCGAGCCCAAGAAATACGAACTGCGAGTCATCGTGTGGAACACCAAGGACGTCGTGCTGGAGGAGACGTCCATCACTGGGGAGCAGATGTCCGACATCTATGTCCGGGTGAGCAGCTGGGCAGATTGCCTAGGTTCTGGGAATGGGATTAGTGTGGGTACTGGGGATGGGATTAGTGTGGGTTCTGGGGATGGGATTAGTGTGGGTTCTGGGGATGGGATTAGTGTGGGTTCTGGGGATGGGATTAGTGTGAGTTCTGGGGATGGGATTAGTGTGTGGGTTCTGGGGATGGGATTAGTGTGGGTTCTGGGGATGGGATTAGTGTCAGCTCTGGGGATTGGATTAGTGTGTGGGTTCTGGGGATGGGATTAGTGTGTGGGTTTTGGGGATGGGATTAGTGTGATTTCTGGGGATGGGATTAGTGTGGGTTCTGGGGATGGGATTAGTGTGTGGGTTCTGGGGATGGGATTAGTGTAGGTTCTGGGGATGGGATTAGTGTGGGTTCTGGGGATGGGATTAGTATGGGTTCTGAGGATGGGATTAGTGTGTGGGTTCTGGGGATGGGATTAGTGTGGGTTCTGGGGATGGGATTAGTGTCAGCTCTGGGGATTGGATTAGTGTGTGGGTTCTGGGGATGGGATTAGTGTGTGGGTTTTGGGGATGGGATTAGTGTGATTTCTGGGGATGGGATTAGTGTGGGTTCTGGGGATGGGATTAGTGTGGGTTCTGGGGATGGGATTAGTGTAGGTTCTGGGGATGGGATTAGTGTGGGTTCTGGGGATGGGATTAGTATGGGTTCTGAGGATGGGATTAGTGTGTGGGTTCTGGGGATGGGATTAGTGTGTTGTTTCTGGGGATGGGATTAGTGTAGGTTTTGGGGATGGGATTAGTGTGGGTTCTGGGGATGGGATTAGTGTGGGTTCTGGGGATGGGATTAGTGTAGGTTCTGGGGATGGGATTAGTGTGGGTTCTGGGGATGGGATTAGTGTGTGGGTTTTGGGTATGGGATTAGTGTAGGTTCTGGGGATGGGATTAGTGTGGGTTCTGGGGATGGGATTAGTGTGGGTTCTGGGGATGGGATTAGTGTGGGTTCTGGGGATGGGATTAGTGTGGGTTCTGGGGATGGGATTAGTGTGGGTTCTGGGGATGGGATTAGGGTGGGTTCTGGGGATGGGATTAGTGTGGGTTCTGGGGATGAGATTAGTGTGGGTTCTGGAGATGGGATTAGAGTGGGTTCTGGGGATGGGATTAGTTTGTGGGTTCTGGGGATGGGATTAGTGTCTGGGTTTTGGGGATGGGATTAGTGTGTGGGTTCTGGGGATGGGATTAGTGTGTGGGTTCTGGGGATGGGATTAGTGTGTAGGTTCTGGGGATGGGATTAGTGTGGGTTCTGGGGATGGGTATTAGTGTCGGCTTTGGGATTGGATTAGTGTGTGGGTTTTGGGGATGGGATTAGTGTGTGGGTTTTGGGGATGGTATTAGTGTAGGTTCTGGGGATTGGATTAGTGTGGGTTCTGGGGATGGGATTAGTGTGTGGGTTCTGGGGATGGGATTAGTGTGTGGTTTCTGGGGATGGGATTAGTGTAGGTTCTGGGGATGGGATTAGTGTGGGTTCTGGGGATGAGATTAGTGTGGGTTCTGGGGATGGGATTAGTGTGGGTTCTGGGGATGGGATTAGTGTGGGTTCTGGGGATGGGATTAGTGTGGGTTTTGGGTATGGGATTAGTGTGGGTTCTGGGGATGGGATTAGTGTGGGTTCTGGGGATGGGATTAGTGTGGGTTCTGGGGATGGGATTAGTGTGGGTTCTGGGGATGGGATTAGTGTGGGTTCTGGGGATGGGATTAGTGTGGGTTCTGGGGATGGGATTAGTGTGGGTTCTGGGGATGGGATTAGAGTGGGTTCTGGGGATGGGATTAGTGTGGGTTCTGGGGATGGTATTAGTGTGTAGGTTCTGGGGATGGGATTAGTGTCGGCTTTGGGATTGGATTAGTGTGTGTTGAGGGGTCATCTCAGCAATTCCCCTATGAGCCATGACACCTCCGCGATTCCCCTATGAGCCATGACACCTCCGCGATTCCCCTATGAGCCATGACACCTCCGCAATTCCCCTATGAGCCATGACACCTCCGCAATTCCCCTTTGAGCCATGACACCTCCGCAATTCCCCCATGAGCCTTGATATCTCAGTAATCTCCCTAGTAATCAGAGCTCAACATCCCCTTCCACATCCCCCAGGGCTGGCTGGCGGGCCTTGACGAGAAGCAGGAGACAGACGTGCACTACCGCAGCCTTGACGGGGTCGGCAACTTCAACTGGCGCTTCAAATTCCCTATGGACTACCTGCCCGCCGAGAACGTCATGGTGGTGAAGAAGAAGGAGCACTTCTGGTCTCTTGACGCCACTGAGCAGTGCATCCCGCCGAACCTGGTCGTGCAGATCTGGGACAATGACAAGTTCTCGGCTGACGACTTCCTTGGCACCTTGGAGCTCAACTTGTCCAGCATGCCGGCGCCGAAGAAGAAGTCGCGACAGTGCGGAGTTGAGCAGCTGCCCGCCTACGGCAAGAGCGTCAAAATGATCAACCTGTTCGACTGCAAGCGCGCCTACGGCTACTGGCCCTGCATCAACGATGAGAAGCCCGATGGCGAGAGACTGACCGTGAGATCCATGAAGCTGTGGGAATGGGGAGGTTGAAACGTAGGGTTGAGACTGGGTGAGAAGTAGGGTTGAGATTTATTGAGAAGTAGGGTTGAGATTAGGAGAGAGTTAGGGTTGAGATTGGGTGAGAAGTAGGGTTGAGATTGGAAGAGAAGTAGGGTTGAGATTGGGAGGGAAGTAGGGTTGAGTTTGGTTGAGAAGTAGGGTTGAGATTGGGGGAGAAGTAGGGTTGAGTTTGGGAGAGAAGTAGGGTTGAGATTGAGTGAGAAGTCGGGTTGAGATTGGGAGAGAAGTAGGGTTGAGATTGGGGGAGAAGTAGGGTTGAGATTGCCTCGCTGAGAAGCTGGTTGGTTCTGCACACTGATTCTCCTCTCCCTGGTACCAAACTCGCGCATCGGCAGGGCAAGGTGGAGATGGAGCTGGAGCTGCTGACGGTCGAAGAGGCGCAGCTTCGTCCCGCCGGTTTCGGCCAAGACGAGCCCAACGAGAACCCGCATCTGGAGCCGCCCAAGTGAGCTGCGGGTCTTCTTGTCTTGTTGTATTCATGGCCTACTTGCACTACTGACTAAAGTCTAATAAGTAGTTTCTCCCTAAATCTTCGCAACATCCCTCAATCCCTCAAATCTCCCCAAATCCCTCAAATCTCCCCATTCCCTCAAATCTACCTCAAATCCGTCAAATCCCCCCAAATCCCTCAAATCTCCCCCAAATACCTCAAATCTCTCCAAATCTCCCCTATAAATCTCCCTAAATCTATTAAATCCCCCAAATCCCGAAACCGTCCCAAATCCCAAATCTTTCCCATGCCTTCAACACGTGGCAGTATTTCTGCATAGCAAACCCTTCACCTCACCCAGGCGCCCAGAGACCTCCTTCCTGTGGTTCACCTCTCCGTGGAAGACCTTCAAGCACATCGTTTGGAAGAACTACAAGTGGTACATCCTCGGTGCCTTTCTGGTGGTCATTTTCGGCCTGCTGCTGGCCATGTTCATCTACGCTGTGCCTGTGAGTTCATGCCGCCTGAGTGTCAGATAGTAGCATATTGAGTGTCAGATAGTAGCATATTGAGTGTCAGATAGTAACATATTGAGTGTCAGATAGTAGCATATTGAGTGTCAGATAGTAGCATATTGAGTGTCAGATAGTAGCATATTGAGTGTCAGATAGTAGCATATTGAGTGTCAGATAGTAGCATATTGAGTGTCAGATAGTAGCATATTGAGTGTCAGATGGTAGCATATTGAGTGTCAGTAGCATATTGAGTGTCAGTAGCATATTGAGTGTCAGTAGCATATTGAGTGTCAGTAGCATATTGAGTGTCAGTAGCATATTGAGTGTCAGTAGCATATTGAGTGTCAGTAGCATATTGAGTGTCAGATAGTAGCATATTGAGTGTCAGATAGTAGCATATTGAGTGTCAGTAGCATATTGAGTGTCAGTAGCATATTGAGTGTCAGTAGCATATTGAGTGTCAGTAGCATATTGAGTGTCAGTAGCATATTGAGTGTCAGTAGCATATTGAGTGTCAGTAGCATATTGAGTGTCAGTAGCATATTGAGTGTCAGTAGCATATTGAGTGTCAGATAGTAGCATATTGAGTGTCAGATAGTAGCATATTGAGTGTCAGTAGCATATTGAGTGTCAGTAGCATATTGAGTGTCAGTAGCATATTGAGTGTCAGTAGCATATTGAGTGTCAGTAGCATATTGAGTGTCAGATAGTAGCATATTGAGTGTCAGATAGTAGCATATTGAGTGTCAGATAGTAGCATATTGAGTGTCAGTTAGTAGCATATTGAGTGTCAGATAGTAGCATATTGAGTGTCAGATAGTAGCATATTGAGTGTCAGTTAGTAGCATATTGAGTGTCAGATAGTAGCATATTGAGTGTCAGATAGTAGCATATTGAGTGTCAGATAGTAGCATATTGAGTGTCAGATAGTAGCATATTGAGTGTCAGATAGTAGCATATTGAGTGTCAGATAGTAGCATATTGAGTGTCAGATAGTAGCATATTGAGTGTCAGATAGTAGCATATTGAGTGTCAGATAGTAGCATATTGAGTGTCAGATAGTAGCATATTGAGTGTCAGATAGTAGCATATTGAGTGTCAGATAGTAGCATATTGAGTGTCAGATAGTAGCATATTGAGTGTCAGATAGTAGCATATTGAGTGTCAGATAGTAGCATATTGAGTGTCAGATAGTAGCATATTGAGTGTCAGATAGTAGCATATTGAGTGTCAGATAGTAGCATATTGAGTGTCAGATAGTAGCATATTGAGTGTCAGATAGTAGCATATTGAGTGTCAGATAGTAGCATATTGAGTGTCAGATAGTAGCATATTGAGTGTCAGTTAGTAGCATATTGAGTGTCAGTTAGTAGCATATTGAGCTTCAGGTAGTAGTGAACAGTGTCACAAATTACCGAAATTGCAGTGTCAGTTGATGCCAAGTCAGCTGTCAAATTTAGTGTCAGGAAAAACGTCAAGTTTAGTGTCAGGAAAAGCCCGACTCTGAGTTTTCATAAGCAAGCTTCTCGTTTAGTATAATTTCGCTGGCTTCAGCTACTATCAGTAGAGCATTTTGTTTAACTGTATTAAAAATTAATTTATCAAAATTATTTTTTAAATCGCAGGGTCTCGCTGCTCGCAAAGTGATGGGAGTTTGAACTGTCGTCAGTCGCTTGACTTCCCAATATTTCTAATAAAAACACTGGACATTCTTAACTTTGTGTCACAGGCCAAAGCGACAAAGTTGACAAATTTATTGTTGTGATTTATTTTTATAAATATTATATTAATCTCTGTGCTAACAGATTTATATTCAATAGTATTACTATATAGATAAAGACAAAAAATAATTTTTGAATTTGTCTAGCAATATAGCCCTTTTCATTCGTTATTCTTTTTGTTATAATAATGGCCAGTTTTAACAAATCCAGAATTCGAAACCCAACTTATTGCTATTTAGTTATTTGTTTAATTCAATCCTACATATTTTATAATCTCGCTTACAAGTTTGCTTCCAGCTCGTCTGCAATGCTAAACGTGCTTGGTTACGAATTTTTCGAAAGTTTTAGTGAAAAAATACATAAAAAATTAATCCAATAAATGAAGTTCAAGTTTAACATTGGGTTTTGATTTGACTTTTGCTTGCAGTTTTTTCTTGAGAGTTCCTTCTGGAACTCTTGAGATTCTCCTCTAGAACTCCGGAGATTCCCCTCTGGAACTCTTCAGATTCTACTCTGGAACTCTTGAGATTCTCCTCTGGAACTCTTGAGATTCCCCTCTGGAACTCTTGAGATTCCCCTCTGGAACTCTTGAGATTCCCCTCTGGAACTCTTGAGATTCCCCTCTGGAACTCTTGAGATTCCTGCTTGGAACTCTTGAGATTCCCCTCTGGAACTCTTGAGATTCCCCTCTGGAACTCTTGAGATTCCCCTCTGGAACTCTTGAGATTCCCCTCTGGAACTCTGCAGATTCTCCTCTGGAACTCTTCAGATTCCCCTCTGGAACTCTTGAGATTCCCCTCTGGAACTCTTGAGATTCTCCTCTGGAACTCTTGAGATTCCCCTCTGGAACTCTTCAGATTCTCCTCTGGAACTCTTGAGATTCCCCTCTGGAGCTCTTGAGATTCCCCTCTGGAACTCTTGAGATTCCCCTCTGGAACTCTTGAGATTCCCCTCTGGAACTCTTGAGATTCCCCTATGGAACTCTTCAGATTCTCCTCTGGAACTCTTGAGATTCCCCTCTGGAGCTCTTGAGATTCTCCTCTGGAACTCTTGAGATTCCCCTCTGGAACTCTTGAGATTCTCCTCTGGAACTCTTGAGATTCCCCTCTGGAACTCTTGAGATTCCCCTCTGGAACTCTTGAGATTCCTGCTTGGAACTCTTGAGATTCCCCTCTGGAACTCTTGAGATTCCCCTCTGGAACTCTTGAGATTCCCCTCTGGAACTCTTGAGATTCCCCTCTGGAACTCTTGAGATTCCCCTCTGGAACTCTTGAGATTCCCCTCTGGAACTCTTCAGATTCCCCTCTGGAACTCTTGAGATTCCCCTCTGGAACTCTTGAGATTCCCCTCTGGAACTCTTGAGATTCCCCTCTGGAACTCTTGAGATTCCCCTCTGGAACTCTTGAGATTCCCCTCTGGAACTCTTGAGATTCCCCTCTGGAACTCTTGAGATTCTCCTCTGGAACTCTTGAGATTCCCCTCTGGAACTCTTGAGATTCCCCTCTGGAACTTTCTTCCTTCCAATCCTTCCAATTTTATCTCTACAACTTTTCTAGATCTTTTCAGAAATTGAAATCGTATCCACTTATCTGAGTCATCTGAATTGCTCCATTCTGTTCTTGGGTTTGAATCAGCAACATGAACTGCAGTTGAAGAGTTGAAAGAAGCAGTCACAACGACATCAGGATGGGAAGTATTTGATGTCATTGTTAGAAGAATTTTTACTAATCTGCTTTCACTTGCAGCTCTGTGAGCAGTGCTTGCAGCTCTTTGGGCATCGATTTCTTCTTTTGAATAAGAGTCGGAAATATTTCTTTTTAGAGCTAATTGAGTGTCACTCTCTGTCTTTGAATAAGACTTAGTATTTTCAATTTCTGTCAAATTATTTACGCACCTAAGAGCATCGTCAATTAATTGTAACACGGTGATATTTATTGTGTCACTATCCGTCTTGGAGTAAGAGTCTGCTACATCCCTCTTTGCTAACAATTTAAGCTATCGATTTCCTCTCTCTTTTATTGTAAACGGTCGGAATGATTTTAAAACATGACGGCTTGGATATCAAATCCCACCGCTAATGACACCAAATGTAACAGGTGTGACATTTTGTCAACTTGTCCGGAATTATTTATTAAACAAACTCTAACTTCGCTACTGACAAGTAGTCTATCGCAGATATAAATTCTAGTACCGAGCAGGAACGGGCTCTCTGTCTCGAGTACCCTATAGTTTCCTTTGGGCCCTATGTCTCGCGGGAATCTAGACTTCCGCTGGGCTCTTTGTCTCTCTAGCTCTTTGTCTGGCTGCAGACTATGAGTCACCTGGACTTTAGGCCTGGGATGACTCAGCGTCTGGCACGACTCAGACGGGCTCTTTGTCCGCGAACTCTTAACGAGCGGAGTACTCCTCAAGTGTGTCATTTAAATGCGGATCAATTGATTTTGAGCGGTTTCCGATTGAATATGTTTTGCATTGACCAAACAAAGGGGCTTTTTTTAAGTAGACCAGGTGTACCATTGGACCAGGTGTACCATTGGACCAGGTGTACCATTAGACCAAGGTATACCATTAGACCAGGTGTACCAGTAGACCAAATGTACCAGCTGACCAGGTATACCAGTTGACCAGATGTACCAGTTGACCAGGTGTACCAGCTGAGCAGGTGTACCAGTAAACAGTAGGCCAGGTGTACCAGTAAACAGTAGGCCAGGTGTACCGGTAAACCAGGTGTACAACCCATGCTTCACCTCCAGGCAGCAAGGAGGGCGGCGAGCTGCTGGCGGCATTCGAGCTCTTCCTACTCACCGGTGAGCCGCTGCCGCCGACGCCTTCAAAACGGGGCGCCGACATTTTCGTTGTGCCAGACGGCGTGAAGCCAGTGCTGCAACGGACGGGCATCGAGATCCTGTCGTGGGGCGTTCGCAACATGCAGGCCTTCCAGCTGATGTCCGTCACTTCTCCCAGCGTCGAGTTCGAGATTGGCGGCCACTTGGCAACCACGGACATCATCGCCAACACTAAGAGAAATCCGAACTTCCAAGAGACTCTGCTGTTCATGGACGTCATGCTGCCGAAGGAGACGCTGTATTTGCCGCCCATGAACATCCGGATTCGGGACCATCGCCAGTTCGGACGCAAGCCCATGGTCGGGCTGCACGTGATCAAGTGCTTGGACGATTACCGCACTGAGCCGATTAACGAGGAGTACGACGCGTTTGCCAACTTCCCAGGTAAGCTGTTTCTGGGGAGGGGGGCTCTGACCCTCTTCAGTGTTTTTGGAGTCCGCTGACCCCTTTCAGTGTTTTTGGAGTCCGCTGACCCTCTTCAGTGTTTTATGGGACCGCTGACCCTCTTCAGTGTTTTATGGGGCCGCTGACCCTCTTCAGTGTTTTATGGGGCCGCTGACCCCCTTCAGTGTTTTTGGAGGCCGCTGACCCCTTTCAGTGTTTTTTGGAGGCCGCTGACCCCCTTCAGTGTTTTTGGAGGCCGCTGACCCCCTTCAGTGTTTTTGGAGGCCGCTGACCCCCTTCAGTGTTTTTGGAGTCCGCTGACCCTCTTCAGTGTTTTATGGGACCGCTGACCCTCTTCAGTGTTTTATGGGGCCGCTGACCCTTTCAGTGTTTTTGGAGGCCGCTGACCCCCTTCAGTGTTTTTGGAGGCCGCTGACCCTTTCAGTGTTTTTGGAGGCCGCTGACCCCCTTCAGTGTTTTTGGAGGCCGCTGACCCCTTTCAGTGTTTTTGGAGGCCGCTGACCCCCTTCAGTGTTTTTGGAGGCCGCTGACCCCCTTCAGTGTTTTTGGAGGCCGCTGACCCCCTTCAGTGTTTTTGGAGGCCGCTGACCCCCTTCAGTGTTTTTGGAGGCCGCTGACCCCCTTCAGTGTTTTTGGAGGCCGCTGACCCCCTTCAGTGTTTTTGGAATCCGCTGACCCTCTTCAGTGTTTTATGGGACCGCTGACCCTCTTCAATGTTTTATGGGGCCGCTGACCCTTTCAGTGTTTTTGGAGGCCGCTGACCCCCTTCAGTGTTTTTGGAGGCCGCTGACCCTTTCAGTGTTTTTGGAGGCCGCTGACCCCCTTCAGTGTTTTTGGAGGCCGCTGACCCTTTCAGTGTTTTTGGATGCCGCTGACCCCCTTCAGTGTTTTTGGAGGCCGCTGACCCCCTTCAGTGTTTTTGGAGGCCGCTGACCCTTTCAGAGTTTTTGGAGGCCGCTGACCCCCTTCAGTGTTTTATGGGGCCGCTGTCCCCCTTCAGTGTTTTATGGGACCGCTGACCCCCTTCAGTGTTTTATGGGGCCGCTGACCCCCTTCAGTGTTCTTGGGAGGCCGCTGACCCCCTTCAGTGTTTTGGGGGACCGCTGACCCCTTCAGTGTTGATCCATCCAGTTATTCTAGTGAGTGACCCCCTTTTTCCATTTTCGCTTTCCAGCTCTATTAAACGCCCATTCTGCTCAGCGACCAGTCGGCTCTGCTCCTAGGGGCACCACAGCAGTGCTGAACATGCGGATGAAGGTAGGAGTTGGTGTGCTCACTGCTTGCTGCTGTGTCTGTTATAAATTCAACCAATTTTTTGTCTTGTATTTTCAGGATTTGCTAGTATTCATGAGCCTACATCCGTTTGGGTGTAGTTAGCTGTGTATATCTGTGTCCAAGTGTGTCTGGCTGTGCCCAGGTGTGTCTGGCTGTGCCCAGGTGTGTCTGGCTGTGTCCAGGTGCGTCTGGCTGTGCCCAGGTGTGTCTGGCTGTGCCCAGGTGTGTCTGGCTGTGTCCAGGTGCGTCTGGCTGTGTCCAAGTGTGTCTGGCTGTGCCCAGGTGTGTCTGGCTGTGCCCAGGTGTGTCTGGCTGTGTCCAGGTGTGTCTGGCTGTGTCCAAGTGTGTCTGGCTGTGTCCAGGTGTGTCTGGCTGTGCCCAGGTGTGTCTGGCTGTGCCCAGGTGTGTCTGGCTGTGCCCAGGTGTGTCTGGCTGTGTCCAGGTGCGTCTGGCTGTGTCCAAGTGTGTCTGGCTGTGCCCAGGTGTGTCTGGCTGTGCCCAGGTGTGTCTGGCTGTGTCCAGGTGTGTCTGGCTGTGTCCAGGTGTGTCTGGCTGTGTCCAAGTGTGTCTGGCTGTGTCCAGGTGTGTCTGGCTGTGTCCAGGTGTGTCTGGCTGTGCCCAGGTGTGTCTGGCTGTGTCCAGGTGTGTCTGGCTGTGTCCAAGTGTGTCTGGCTGTGCCCAGGTGTGTCTGGCTGTGTCCAAGTGTGTCTGGCTGTGTCCAAGTGTGTCTAGCTGTGCCCAGGTGTGTCTAGCTGTGTCCAGGTGTGTCTGGCTGTGTCCAGGTGTGTCTGGCTGTGTCCAGGTGTGTCTGGCTGTGTTCAGGTGTGTCTGGCTGTGTCCAGGTGTGTCTGGCTGTGTCCAGGTGTGTCTGGCTGTGTCCAGGTGTGCCTAGGTGTATCCAAGGTGTGTCTAGATGTATCCATTTGTATCTGGATGTGTCCAGATCTGTCCAGGTGTGCCTAGGTGTATCCAAGGTGTGTCTAGTTGTATCCATTTGTATCTGGATGTGTCCAGATCTGTCCAGGTGTGTCTAGATGTGTCTAGGTATGTCTAGATGTGTCCAGGTGTGTATAGATGTGACTACACTGACCAGGTGTGTCTAGCTGTGTTCAGGTATGTATAGATGTGTCCAAGTGTGCCTAGATGTATCCAAGGTGTGTCTAAATGTGCCCAGGTATGTCTAGATAATGTCCAAGTGTGTCTAGAAAATGTCCAGGTGTGTCTAGATTGCCCAGGTGTGTCTAGATTGTCCAGGTGTGTCTAGATTGTCCAGGTGTGTCTAGATGTGTTCAGGTGTGTCTAGATGTGTTCACGTTGTCTAGATGTGTTCACGTTGTCTAGATGTGATTAGGGGCATCTAGTTGAATGTGATAAAAATTTGTGCTTAGATACAAGAATGAACAATAATTATCTACTGCCGTGCAAGCTTTCGCATTGGAAACGAATAACCAATCTTATAGTTTAGCATATCTTGACAACGCAGCAAGTCGCAGACTCTGCTTCGAACCTTGCCGAAGGCTCCGCAATGAGTCTGTCTGCCACACCTGCCAACGATCGACCTGTAATTCATATAGCAGATTTCTTTTTATCGCATGTTTGTTAACTCGTTGTTAGCCTTTGTTGTCATGTTTTTGTGCATGGCCTATTTATTGAAATGAAAAATGCTGGTTTCCAAACTGATGTTGTGACTGTGAGTGAGAGACATCCGTCACAGTGACAGCAAAGTTTACAGCAGTCAACTTCAAGCAGTATTCAACCGTCAGAAAGTATTCAGTGTACATTTATATTAATTTTATGTCTTGTTTTTGGGAACAATCTCGATAGCGTTGAATTAAATCCCATGTACATTTTTAGATGGGATTTAATTAGATGCGGCAGAATTCTATCATTGGCCTTCTAAACCAGACAAGAAAAATGGCTTTTGGGTGGTCCTTAATGTAAATTATTTTAGCACAATCCGTGTGCCCACAAACAGGGCCGAGACAGGGACTTCCAGAGATCTCTAGTGATGCTATTTTTAGGAGTCCCTGGCCTGTGCAACGGTTAGACCTTCTCATACCCACCAAGTTCTAGGCGGTTTCCATGGGAGCTCTTGCCATTCGTCGGAAAAATGGTATAAAAATTCACACAGGTTTTGCAGTGACATTTCTTCTAGTGTAATACTTTAACTAATAACCTTTCTGATAAGCCCTACCTGCAGAAGAGCTTTTTGCTTCTGGCTTTTTGCTTCTGCATTCTTCTTCTGCAACATCAACGGACACATTCACCGTTAAGGTGAGTAAATCATTAATTTAATATCATAGATTACATCAAATTATTAAATTAATTTATCTCAAAAAACAAATCAAAAGTTTCATAATTAAAGTATTGTAATTGTATGGGCATTATTATTATCCTAATCAGCGCCCTTCCCCCGTTTCGGAGGCAACAAGAAAGCGAGGAATTAAAATGTTTTAATAAACTAAAAGTTAAAAGCTTCCCTTTAAGCCGTGGCTCAGCCCAAACTCTGCCTTTGCTCTACCTGTGGGCTGTGGCTTGGCCTACCAACAGCTTCCAATTGACCCTTGGAATCCCAGCAACCCCCCCCCCAATGAGCCGCAGCATTTCAGCATTCATCATAAGCCTTGACATCTCAGCAAGTCCCTCATGATATTGCTGAGATATCGAGGCTCATGTGGAATTTCTGAGAAGTAGACGCAGATCGAAAGGACAGTTAGGGTTAAGCCATGGCTCAAAGGGAGGCTTTAAACATCATTTTCCTAAAAATAATATTGATACAAGGTCATAGCCTACCTGTATTTTATTCCTTTTTGCCTCCCCAACGTCGGGCGCAGGTTGCCATATTAATTATGAGTCTGACTCGGTCTTACCTTGCTATTCACTAACAGGTGCGACCACCAACTCAAAATGCGGTATGGATATATAAGAGGCCAGGAGTGGCCAAGCCAGTCATTTGGGGGCGACCAGAATGCGCAACAGACTGTAAATAATATCGTGAACTACATTCGCGATCAGAAGCCAAATGCTCGCTTTGCTAAAATAATGGCGTATCTATGGAGAGAATGGAAACTGAAGCTGTATTTCTGTGAAAAATTCTGGTATGTGGATTTAAACAGTGAGTACCGGATGCTTCTCAGACCTGTGCAAATGAATGACGGCAGCACCTACGTGTGCATCGAGATTTACCGACGCCAACACGAGCACGTACCGACGCTCGAGGAGCACAAAACTTTTCTTAACAAATCTTCTTCACCAGAAAAAGCTGAGGAGAATTTCCCAGAACACACTCGAGGTAATTCCGCAAATTCCACCAGCACGTGCCGCCAAGAAGCCGCCAAGAAATCTAAAAAGAACTGATGAGGCATGAGCCTAACTTTGTCATAAACTCACTTTTATTAATATTTAATTAATTTTAAATTCATTTATGGTTAACTCTTAGCTACAAATTTCCTTGCTCAGCACCTGTCTATTGTTTTAGCTACTCGTAGTTTTGCTTTTTCACTATTAGTGCACGTAGAGTTCAATAAAATTATCCATTTACCTCTTTTCTATTAGCTTAAATAATTATTAGAAACTTTTAAAATTACTACAAATATATACTTATCAAAAATCAGTTACACATCAGTTAACATCTCCAGAATATTTCTCCTGTCGTGTTGGCTGGCTATCAATTATTTTGTTTTATCAGAAAACAATTCACTGCAAATACGTACTAGTTGAACTCATAAATTGGGCATTGAGTTGAGTTTGGTAAGTTAGTTACTAACAGGGATTCAAGCTTGGAATGGAATGGTGCTTGTTCACTGTCAGGCTTAAGTGTACTTCATGTGTAATTTGTGTTGTAATGTCTTTGACTGTTGTGCACAATTTTTATTTTAAATTTCTCAAACATATTTCTAAAACATTCTGCAATGTCTCAGATTCTACTGAGTCACTCAGCATCCCAGATTCACTGAGTCTCTCAGTCACTCAGCATCCCAGATTCACTGAGTCTCTTAGTCACTCAGCATCCCAGATTCACTGAGTCTCTCAGTCACTCAGCATCCCAGATTCACTGAGTCTCTTAGTCACTCAGCATCCCAGATTCACTGAGTCTCTCAGTCACTCAGCATCCCAGATTCACTGAGTCTCTTAGTCACTCAGCATCCCAGATTCACTGAGTCTCTCAGTCACTCAGCATCCCAGATTCACTGAGTCTCTTAGTCACTCAGCATCCCAGATTCACTGAGTCTCTCAGTCACTCAGCATCCCAGATTCACTGAGTCTGTCAGTCACTCAGCATCCCAGATTCACTGAGTCTCTCAGTCACTCAGCATCCCAGATTCACTGAGTCAGTCAGTCACTCAGCATCCCAGATTCACTGAGTCTCTCATTCACTCAGCATCCCAGATTCACTGAGTCAGTCAGTTACTCAGCATTCCAGATTCACTGAGTCTCTTATTCACTCAGCATCCCAGATTCACTGAGTCAGTCAGTCACTCAGCATCCCAGATTCACTGAGTCTCTCAGTCACTCAGCATCCCAGATTCACTGAGTCTCTTAGTCACTCAGCATCCCAGATTCACTGAGTCTCTTAGTCACTCAGCATCCCAGATTCACTGAGTCTCTTAGTCACTCAGCATCCCAGATTCACTGAATCTCTCAGTCACTCAGCATTCCAGATTCACTGAATCTCTCATTCACTCAGCATCCCAGATTCACTGAGTCAGTCAGTCACTCAGCATCCCAGATTCACTGAGTCAGTCAGTCACTCAGCATCCCAGATTCACTGAGTCTATCAGTCACTCAGCATCCCAGATTCACTGAGTCAGTCAGTCACTCAGCATCCCAGATTCACTGAGTCTCTCAGTCTCTCAGCATCACAGATTCACTGAGTCTCTCAGTCACTCAGCATCCCAGATTCACTGAGTCTCTTAGTCACTCAGCATCACAGATTCACTGAGTCAGTCACTCACTCAGCATCCCTTGCTGTTTCAGATCGACCTCTCCCAGGTAGACGAAGACATCGACTGGTGGTCGAAGTACTACGCCTCCACGGGAGACCTCAGCAAGTGCCGCAAGTACGTGGACATGGGCTATGACACCATGAAGGTGTACACGACCTCGTTGGAGAGCGCCGAGTCGTTCCACGGTTTCAACGACTTCTGCGACACCTTCGGCTTCGTGCGAGGCAAAAATCTTGACGACGAGGAGGGCAACATCGTCGGCGAGTTCAAAGGCTCGTTCAGGATCTACCCGCTGCCGGACGACTTCGGCGCCCCCATGCCGCTGCGGCAGCTGGGCAAAGGCAGGATGGACTCGAGCCCGGTTGACTGCACCGTCCGCCTGTACGTCATCAAGTCCTTCGATCTGCAGCCCAACGACCCGAGCGGACTGGCTGATCCGTACGTTGAAATCGAACTGGGCAAGCGAAAGATGGACAGCAAGGACAAGTACATCCCGAATACTCTGAACCCCGTGTTTGGACAGTGAGTGCCGGCCTGATTGGCTCAAGTAGCTTTGCTCTTATTTACGGTTCACGAATGATGAAGCGCTGATCCTCAAATTTCTGGTTTTCAACTCCCTGATTCTCAAATCCCTGATCCTCAAATCCCTGATCCCCAAATCCCTGTCCTCAAATCTCTGATCCTCAAATCCCTGGTCCTCAAATCCCTGATCCTCAAATCCCTGGTCCTCAAATCCCTGATCCTCAAATCCCTGATCCTCAAATCCCTGATTCTCAAATCCCTGATCCTCAAATCCCTGATCCTCAAATCCCTGATCCTCAAGCCAGCGCCGCTCATCCCCCACACTCGCAGAATATTCGAGCTGAAGTGCATTCTGCCAATCGACAAAGACCTGTACATCCGCGTTAAGGACTACGACTTCCTCAGCTCCGATGACGTAATCGGGGAGACGGTGATCGACCTGGAGAACCGCTACCTGAGCAAGTTCAACGCCCGAGTGGGCCTGCCGCAGTCCTACTACGTCGAAGGTCCGAATCAGTGGCGCGACGTTCAAAAACCCAAAGAGATTCTGGCTGATTTTTGCTCAAAAAATTTCCTCCCTGAGCCCCGATTCGAAGGCGCCGACTGCTTGAGACTGGGCGCCAAGACCTTCTACTTGGACAGCTTTGAGCCCACGCGAAAGTCCAACCCGCACTTTGGACCGGAGGACGAGCGCCTGGCGCTGCACGTGCTCAACTGCCTGCCTCTGGTGAAGGAGCACGTCGAGACCCGGCCGCTGTACTCTCCGCTGCAGCCGGGCATCGAGCAGGGCAAGCTGCAGTGCTGGGTGGACATTTTCCCCTGCTTAGCCGGCACGCTGCCCCAGCCAACCGATGTGCGACCTCGCGAGCCCAAGAAATACGAACTGCGAGTCATCGTGTGGAACACCAAGGACGTTGTGCTGGAGGAGACGTCCATCACTGGGGAGCAGATGTCCGACATCTATGTCAGGGTGAGCAGCTGGATCGAGTGAGCATTGTGGAGGTGGGATTAGTGTGGGTTTTTGAGACGGGATTAGTGTGGGTTTTTGAGATGGGATTATTGTGGGTTTAAGCGATGGGATTAGTGTGTTTTTTAGATGGGATGTCCCTATGAGTCTTGACCATTGGGCCGATTCTCATCACTGTTCGCACCAAATCCCACCGCTGCCACGATTTTGATGTAACCACCCTTGTCGCCTGTCCGCTCCGTAGAGAGACGAACGCATGACTAGAGGGGGCAATGACCATAGGCTGCCTATGACCGGGCAATGACCTGACGGACCTCCAGCACCAGACTGTCCCGCCCACATGATTAATAGCTTTGGTAGCGCTTTCGTGACTAGAGGGCCAAGGACCCACATGGACCCCACCTGTAGCCAAGGTGCAATAGTTGGTCACTCGGTCATAGTATGACCGAGTGGCTGCCACCACTCTATGTGACCTGGCGCACCTGGATCTTACAGACCTCTCGAGGCTAGAGCCCCGCCTGGATTGGTTACCAGGGGATTTAGGCTAACAGGGGAGACACATGCAGCCGAGTACAGGGACTCTGCTTGGGGCATGATCGGGAACTCTGAGCTCAATCTGGAGGATTTCTCAGCAGGGGATCCTTTGTGGCTGTGAGCGAGGCTGACTTACGACCTTGATTACTAAGAGTAGTATGAGGCGAACATGTGCTGTCTATGGTTTAGATTGCTCAGGGCGAAGGGACGCGTCAGCATGGGGTTGCAACCTTCCTGCTGCCATTCTGTGCCAAGACTCGCTAATCCCTCTACTGCACGCACACACGGACCCGCAGCACACACACACACAGGCGGGCTTTGCACGGGGAGAGGCCATTAGCTTACCCAAACTTCTTATGCTTTGCCACCCCGGGAGAAAGGCTTAGCAAGTGTTGTGTCACTACACGTGATCGAAACAGCCCCCTAAGAACGCTCTGCAGTGATCGAGCCTGGAGATGGCGTCAGCCCACTGACCGGACTGACTCCGTAACTGAGCGTGGGGTCGCGTCGAGGTAAGGTAGTCAGTCCGTCCCTGAGGTGTACAGTACCCGCTTCGCACGAGGCCCAAATGAGTAATGAATGTAGGCGTAGGTCTTACTTTGATTTCCAATCTGCTCGACGATGGGCAAGGCAGCGAATTCGTCAATTTGTAGAACTGAGATTCTTGCTGTTGAAGTTTGTAGGTTCTGAAGAGTAGTCTAGTGTCAGGCGTCAACAAGCGCGCTCGCCCTGCCCACCGCCAGCAATTCTCTATTTATTTGGACTGCCTGGCGTAAGCCCTAGGGTCTCACGCCAGACAGCATTATCAAAACCCAACTTATTGGCCAATCACCAATTGACAAGGGCTAACAAAAGGGGGGAGAGAGGGCCAGACCAGCCAATCCGGCTGGGTACGCATAAAGAAAAGGGGGCAGAGCATAAGAGCTGATACACAACTGGGGGGGGGGGGTTAGCGCAGGCAGAAATGGGTGGGGGGGCTGACACAAACAGAATGGGGGGGTGGCGCAGGCACGCGGCCAGGAGGGGTGGGAGTGCAGTGCCGGGCGCACTTGACCGAGAGCCAGAGATTGCTCATCGGTGCAAGCGCACCCGGGCACAACACCCTCCCCCTCCACGAAAAGAGGGTTCATACCATAGACGAAGGACTGTGCAATGACGACATGAGCATTTGTTATTGTCAGCTGGCATTTTACACACAGTTAAATATTATAAAATTCACGCGCAGCCCAGCCAGTCGACCAGGTAGAGCCCCGTCGCTTCGCTCCTCAGCAAGCCAGGCCGCCGCCTTCCGGACATCAGTCGGCTTGCCCGGGTTTCCCGCGAATGGCGCTGACGAAGCGACTAGCAGCCGGTCGGAAGGTATCGCTGCGACGCGTTGGGCATGCCATCGGCTGTTGACGACCCGGGCGGTGACTTCAAATTTCAGTCTTGGCAACGACGCTAGGTACAGGCTGAGAGTGTCTTTGGGCCAGTCGGAAGATTCGACAACTAGAATGCGACAGTTTGCAAAGTCCGACGCCACTAGCAACCGTAAGAACTGGTGCCAGGCCGAGCCACCGGGTTCGACTGGACTACGTCTACGCTCTCGCAAACGAACCAGGAGGGGTAGATCCCGTTTCTTGGCTAGCCGAACCTGTAGCTCCAGGGCTGCCATTTGTTGCTCCACACTGATCGCAGTATTCTGGACGTCCAACTCGGCTTCGCCGACAGCCACTACCCTTGGCCATTCACCCGCTATGAAACGCTGTAGGTCGGCGGCCAGCGTCGTCATGAGCGGTGCCGCTGACGCCCTCAATCCGAGCGCAAAGTGGATCCGAGAGTCACAGATGAGCCGGGCAGTTGCGGGGTTTGACGGTCTCAAATAGAATGGTGAATTCACTACCGACACACAGGCTTCTACACCGTCCAGGAACAGATCCCCTGACCATGAAAATAGCCGGAGCAAGAAGGCATGCGCGTCTAATAGTCCCGTGACCTGGCTCGCTTCTGGGGCGCTTGGACTAGCTGGGCGCTCCTCGGGACCGACGGCATCTAGGTCTTCTTGAGGGCATTCTAGGTCGAGGATATCCGCTTCATCGACGGCCTTCTCTGCCTGGTCTTCGGACTTCGAGTCCGGGGCCACGAGTACCGTTAGCTCTCGGAGTTTTGACAGGAGTGCCCCGCCGTTCAGCAGGCCCATTTTCTTGATGCATGTCATTACAAATCCGATTGATGCAGTCAGCGCTTCGTTCGACAGCACTCGAATGCCTCGCCTAGATGACCCTGGGCGGCGTTTTCAAGGTGACACATCAGACGCTATGAAACTCAGCGCAACCCCTAGAGAATCGGAGACCCATCGCCGAGGTTCCAGGCCTGCCGAAAGGAACAGTTCTTCCAGTCCAGAGATACATTCTTGCGCCTGAGCGATCCGACTGATCCGCAGATGCTGGGCCAGGTGATTCCGGAGACTTCTGTACCTGGCCTCAATCGATTCAGGGACTCTTGGTGGACTTGGTCGCGCGACCATTAAGACTCCACCCGCCGGCGCAATTGGGGTCGCATCAACGGCGGGAGGTTCGTCTTCATCGTCACTGATGACCACGATCCCCATACTTTCGAGTCCGGCTCGTATTTCGTCCGGAAAACTGACTCCGGGTGGCGGGCTGAAGAACTGCGCGTACGATAGCGTGTTGCTCAGGGCTGCTTCACCGAATTTGTCGTATAGCGCTCTATAAAACGGGTCGCCCAGGACTGAATACGCGAACACCACCCGCTGGTAGGCCCCCGTGCCTCCGACGCCTACCTTGTCGGGGTGAAGTAGTAGTGAGCGCCGACGGAAGGCCACCTTTATGGAACTTGCTAGACGCATGAAAATACAATTACAACTGTATGAAAATACGAACCCGTACTGTACTTAGCAACTTGGAGGCGCGATGAGAAGGGTGAGAATTAAACATTCCAGAGCGATTGATAGACAGATTGGTACAGATTAATAGAGGATTGGGTCTCCGAATCGACGTGGTGCAACTCCTCGATTCGCACGAACAGGGCGACGATTCAATTCTTGCTCGGGAGGAGCGGCTACAAGAGGCTGATGGTGTGTGACGCCATGAGTGAAATGATGGTGAAAGATTGAATAATGATGAGGTTAGTTAATAGTTAATAATTAGGCCCTTAGGCAAATAATCAGGCTATTAAGCGGCTTCACTATTGAGTAAAAGTACAGCAAAAGATACGGTATCACAATTGGCTCAGCTCTCTAATCAAGCAATGGAAAATAGGTAAACCCCGGATAAGCAAAGGCAATCAGAGCACAAATTAGTAACAGGAACTTACCGGCGGCTGCACAGAGATCAAGAGCAATGGAGTGACGAGGGCGGCTGCTGGCTGCAGTCAGGCAGACGGTGAAGCGGCGATGCGCTGAAGCGACGAGGCACTGATGTAGATCAGGCGATGCTGATGATACTCGGCGGTAACAGACCGCGGGCCGATAGGCGAGCTCACTTGGGGAGCTAAGGTAACTTGGCGGTATCAGACCGCAGACCGGCAGAGGTTCGTCCTATAGACGATTGGGTCAGAACAATGTCTGACAGCAAGTCTAAAGAAAGATGAGGAGCCCGAAGGTTGAGGATTCTCACGCCGAAAACCGCTTCCTTAAATAGCCTTCTCAGCCGCCGCTCCAAGGTCGTTTCCATGACTCCCTCTCTCTGATTGGTTGCCAGCAGAATGACGTCAGAATGAGTCATGATGAGAAGCATGAGAACGGCATAGCAACATGAGAAATGGGAGAATTGCGCAATCCAGAGGTGGGGTGGGGGTAATTGGCGCCGCGGGAGGTCGTGAAAGTGTTGCGCGAGCAAACATTGAGAACAAAGGAATTGGAAATCGGGGATAATTGGGGAGAATCGAGAACAATAGAAAGGCAAACATTGGGGAAAAGGTGATAATTAGGTGCGAAAGCGAGAACAATAGTAAGAGAAAATCAGAGAAAATGTGATAATTGGTGGGGGTAAAGAGAACAAAAGAATCAAAAACGAGAACAATAGAAGCGGAGGTGGGGTGGGTGTCACATGAGAAATTTGGGGGGGGGAGAACAATGACATGAGAAAAGGTTGCGCAAGAGAGGGGGATGAGTCATCGATGAGTCACCGAGGGGAAGGAGGGGTCACACGACTTGCATCACCGTTTGGGAGTTTGAGAAGGGATGGGGGCACGGTGAGCGCGCAAAATACTGTAAGTAGACGCAGAAAAAGAGGGGACAGCGCAGGAAAATAGTGCAAAAATGGGCAAAAAGAGGGGAGACAGTGGAGGTACAGAGAGAATAGGGTGGAGCACAGAGGAGATAGGGTAGAGGGGGAGGTACAGAGGGGGACAGGGAGCCCCGGAAAGGCAAGTGTGGCGGCAGGGGAGACGGAGCCAAGACAGCAGGAGGTGCAGCAGAGCGGGAGTCTGCAGGCCTGGTCGAAGAGTGCAGGAGGTGCGCGGTGATGGGCGGCACTTCTCGAAAAAGTTCCCCTGCCCTATCCCGCGACCATAGCGTGGTTACATCGATCTCAGCAATTCCCCCCATGATCCTTAGCATCTCAGCAATTCCCCCCATGATCCTTAGCATCTCAGCAATTCCCCCCATTAGCTTTGACATCTCAGCAATTCCCCCCATTAGTTTTGACATCTCAGCAATTCCCCCCATGATCCTTAGCATCTCAGCAATTCCCCCCATTAGCTTTGACATCTCAGCAATTCCCCCCATGATCCTTAGCATCTCAGCAATTCCCCCCATTAGCTTTGACATCTCAGCAATTCCCCCCATTAGTTTTGACATCTCAGCAATTCCCCCCATGATCCTTAGCATCTCAGCAATTCCCCCCATGATCCTTAGCATCTCAGCAATTCCCCCCATTAGTTTTGACATCTCAGCAATTCCCCCCATGATCCTTAGCATCTCAGCAATTCCCCCCATGATCCTTAGCATCTCAGCAATTCCCCCCATGATCCTTAGCATCTCAGCAATTCCCCACATGATCCTTAGCATCTCAGCAATTCCCCCCATGATCCTTAGCATCTCAGCAATTCCCCCCATGATCCTTAGCATCTCAGCAATTCCCCACATGATCCTTAGCATCTCCGGAATTCCCTCATGATCATCAGTGTAGTGAGTGAAACGAGGCTAGACTGCTTGTTGTAGTCGATAGTTGCCGAAAGCTTGCAGGCGAGAATAATAGCGATCAGTATATTTATTGAATTATTGAGCTGAGTCAGAATGGTGGCTAAAGTCGCACCATGCACATTTGATATTGTACGCATAAGGGTTGAGCTAGCAGAGTCACGCGGCGCAGCCGCTAACAACCCCCCAACACACACACGATAGTAGGCGCTGCCTACAATCAGCATCTCCGCAATTCCCCCATGATTCGTAGCGTCTCAGCAATTCCCTCTATGAGCCTTGACATCTCAGCAATTCCCCCCATTAGCTTTGACATCTCAGCAATTCCCCCATTAGCTTTGACATCTCAGCAATTCCCCCATTAGCTTTGACATCTCAGCAATTCCCCCATTAGCTTTGACATCTCAGCAATTCCCCCATTAGCTTTGACATCTCAGCAATTCCCCCATTAGCTTTGACATCTCAGCAATCCCCCCTACGATCCCTGACATTTCAGTAATCTCCCTAGTAATCAGAGCTCAACATCCCCTTCTACACCCCCAGGGCTGGCTGGCGGGCCTTGACGAGAAGCAGGAGACAGACGTGCACTACCGCAGCCTCGACGGGGTCGGCAACTTCAACTGGCGCTTCAAATTCCCCATGGACTACCTGCCCGCCGAGAATGTCATGGTGGTGAAGAAGAAGGAGCACTTCTGGTCTCTCGACGCCACTGAGCAGTGCATCCCGCCGAACCTGGTCGTGCAGATCTGGGACAATGACAAGTTCTCGGCTGACGACTTCCTTGGCACCTTGGAGCTCAACTTGTCCAGCATGCCGGCGCCGAAGAAGAAGTCGCGACAGTGCGGAGTTGAGCAGCTGCCCGCCTACGGCAAGAGCGTCAAGATGATCAACCTGTTCGACTGCAAGCGCGCCTACGGCTACTGGCCCTGTATCAACGATGAGAAGCCCGATGGCGAGAGACTCACTGTGAGATCCATGAAGCTGTGGGAATGGAGAGGTCGAAACGTAGGGTTGAGATTGGGTGAGAAGTAGGATTGAGATTGGGTGAGAAGTAGGGTTGAGATTGGGTGAGAAGTAAGGTTGAGATTGGGTGAGAAGTAGGGTTGAGATTGGGTAGAAGTAGGGTTTGGATTGGGTGGAGTAAGATAGGTTCGATTTGAATAAGAAGAAGTTGAAGATCGGGCAGCCTTGCTGAGAGGCTGGTTGGTCCCGACACCTCAATACTGAAATCCCGCATCGGCAGGGCAAGGTGGAGATGGAGCTGGAGCTGCTGACGGTCGAAGAGGCGCAGCTTCGTCCCGCCGGTTTCGGCCAAGACGAGCCCAACGAGAACCCGCATCTGGAGCCGCCCAAGTGAGCTGCGGGTCTTTTTGTCTTGCTGTATTCATGCCGCATTTGCACTACTGACTCAATGCTAATAAGTAGTTTCTCCCTAAATATTCGCAAATCTATCTCAAATTTCCCCAATACCTCAAATCTCTCAAATCTCCCCAATCCCTCGAGTCTCTCAAATCTCCCCAATCCCTCAAGTCTCTCAAATCTCCCCAATCCCTTCCCATACCTTCCACACGTGGCAGTATTTCTGCACAGCAAACCCTTCACCTCACCCAGGCGCCCGGAGACCTCCTTCCTGTGGTTCACGTCTCCGTGGAAGACCTTCAAGCACATCGTTTGGAAGAACTACAAGTGGTACATCCTCGGCGCCTTTCTGGTGGTCATTTTCGGCTTGTTGCTGGCCATGTTCATCTATGCTGTGCCTGTGAGTTCAAGCCGCATGAGTGTCAGATAGTAGCATATTGAGTGTCAGATAGTAGTATATTGAGTGTCAGATAGTAGCATATTGAGTGTCAGATAGTAGCATATTGAGTGTCAGATAGTAGCATATTGAGTGTCAGATAGTAGCATATTGAGTGTCAGATAGTAGCATATCGAGTGTCAGATAGTAGCATATTGGGTGTCAGATAGTAGCATATTGAGTGTCAGATAGTAGCAGATTGAGTGTCAGATAGTAGCATATTGAGTGTCAGATAGTAGCATATTGAGTGTCAGATAGTAGCATATCGAGTGTCAGATAGTAGCATATTGGGTGTCAGATAGTAGCATATTGAGTGTCAGATAGTAGCAGATTGAGTGTCAGATAGTAGCATATTGAGTGTCAGATAGTAGCATATTGAGTGTCAGATAGTAGCATATTGAGTGTCAGATAGTAGCATATTGAGTGTCAGATAGTAGCATATTGAGTGTCAGATAGTAGCATATTGAGTGTCAGATAGTAGCATATTGAGTGTCAGATAGTAGCATATTGAGTGTCAGATAGTAGCATATTGAGTGTCAGATAGTAGCATATTGAGTGTCAGATAGTAGCATATTGAGTGTCAGATAGTAGCATATTGAGTGTCAGATAGTAGCATATTGAGTGTCAGATAGTAGCATATTGAGTGTCAGATAGTAGCATATTGAGTGTCAGATAGTAGCATATTGAGTGTCAGATAGTAGTATATTGAGTGTCAGATAGTAGCATATTGAGTGTCAGATAGTAGCATATTGAGTGTTAGATAGTAGCATATTGAGTGTCAGATAGTAGCATATTGAGTGTCAGATAGTAGCATATTGAGTGTCAGATAGTAGCATATTGAGTGTCAGATAGTAGCATATTGAGTGTCAGATAGTAGCATATTGAGTGTCAGATAGTAGCATATTGAGTGTCAGATAGTAGCATATTGAGTGTCAGATAGTAGCATATTGAGTGTCAGATAGTAGCATATTGAGTGTCAGATAGTAGCATATTGAGTGTCAGATAGTAGCATATTGAGTGTCAGATAGTAGCATATTGAGTGTCAGATAGTAGTATATTGAGTGTCAGATAGTAGCATATTGAGTGTCAGATAGTAGCATATTGAGTGTCAGATAGTAGCATATTGAGTGTCAGATAGTAGCATATTGAGTGTCAGATAGTAGCATATTGAGTGTTAGATAGTAGCATATTGAGTGTCAGATAGTAGCATATTGAGTGTCAGATAGTAGCATATTGAGTGTCAGATAGTAGCATATTGAGTGTCAGATAGTAGCATATTGAGTGTCAGATAGTAGCATATTGAGTGTCAGATAGTAGCATATTGAGTGTCAGATAGTAGCATATTGAGTGTCAGATAGTAGCATATTGAGTGTCAGATAGTAGCATATTGAGCTCTAGGCAGTCGTGAACCGTGTCACAAATTGCCGAAATAGAGTGTCAGTTGGTGTCAAGTGCCAGAAAGGTGTCAAATTTAGTGTCAGGAAAAGCGTCAAGTTTAGTGTCAGGAAAAGCGTCAAGTTTAGTGTCAGGAAAAGCGTCAAATTTAGTGTCAGGAAAAGCGTCAAATTTAGTGTCAGGAAAAGTGTCAAGTTTAGTGTCAGGAAAAGCGTCAAATTTAGTGTCAGGAATAGTGTCAAATTTAGTGTCAGGAAAAGTGTCAAGTTTAGTGTCAGAAAAAGCGTCAAGTTTAGTGCCAGGAAAAGTGTCAAGTTTAGTGTCAGGAAAAGTATCAAATTTAGTGCCAGGAAAAGCATCAAATTTAGTTTCAGGAAAGCGCCAAGTTTAGTGTCAGGAAATTCTGGAATCTGAATTTCCATAAGCTTAAACTGCTTCTAGTTTATTATATTTTGTTTTCTAGACTTCAGCTACTAAGAGTAAGAGTAGAGCATTATTGTTTAAATTTATGAAAAATTATTTTTATAAAATTGCAGGGCCTCGCCGCTCGCAAAGTGATGGGAGTTTGAACTGTGGTCAGTTAAGCTTGACATTCTGAAACTTTTTGTCACAGTCCAACTCGCGAAACTGACAGATTTATTGTTACGATTTATATTTATATTTATAAATATTTATTAATCTCTGTTCAGGAGATATATTCAATAGTATTACCACATACCATATAGGCAATAATGGTTGAATATTCGTAGCTACATAGAATTTATTTAGCAATAGCCTTTTTCATTCGACCGTTATTCGTTTTGTCTATCGCATAATAATAACCCAAATTTAATAAATCAAAAATTCGAAAATTGCTCTTTTGTTATTTGTTTAATCGAATCCTAAAATTG
The DNA here is from genome assembly GCA_002269645.1 of Macrostomum lignano. Classification (NCBI taxonomy): domain Eukaryota; kingdom Metazoa; phylum Platyhelminthes; family Macrostomidae; genus Macrostomum; species Macrostomum lignano. The sequence goes on along the minus strand of NIVC01000513.1, from coordinate 255,900 downwards.
CATATTTTATAATCTCGCTTACAACCTGCCTCTATGCAATACTGAACACGCTTGGTTACGTTTTTTTCGAACGTTCCAGAGAAAATATATTTACAAATAATTAATTCAATAAATGGAGTTTAACTTTCTTATTGGCTTTTTGAATTTGACTTTCGATTTTGCAGTTTTTTCCTGCACTTCTGTGCAGCACGCTCGTGTGTTATTGTCTCAAAATAGTTAATTGGCATTTCCTTGTTGGTGCTCAATTTTAACTGTCTTCAGATTCCTGAGATTCTTGAGATTCCCCTCTGGAATTCTCCTGGAGATTCCCCTCTGGAATTCTCCTGGAGATTCTTCTGTGGAATTCTTCTTGAGATTCTTCTCTGGAATTCTCCTTGAGATTCTTCTCTGGAATTCTTCTTGAGATTCCCCTCTGGAATTCTTTTTGAGATTCCCCTCTGGAATTCTCCTTGAGATTCTTCTCTGGAATTCTCCTTGAGATTCTTCTCTGGAATTCTCCTTGAGATTCTTCTCTGGAATTCTTCTTGAGATTCTTCTCTGGAATTCTCCTTGAGATTCTTCTCTGGAATTCTCCTTGAGATTCTTCTCTGGAATTCTTCTTGAGATTCCCCTCTGGAATTCTCCTTGAGATTCTTCTCTGGAATTCTTCTTGAGATTCCCCTCTGGAATTCTTCTTGAGATTCCCCTCTGGAATTCTTCTTGAGATTCCCCTCTGGAATTCTTCTTGAGATTCCCCTCTGGAATTCTTCTTGAGATTCCCCTCTGGAATTCTCCTGGAGATTCTTCTCTGGAATTCTGGAGATTCTTGTCTGGAATTCTTCTTGAGATTCTTCTCTGGAATTCTCCTGGAGATTCTTCTCTGGAATTCTCCTGGAGATTCTTCTCTGGAATTCTGGAGATTCTTGTCTGGAATTCTTCTTGAGATTCTTCTCAAGCTGGCTGTGTCTAGCTGTGTCCAGGTGTACCTAGATGTGTCCAATTTGTCTAGATGTGTTTATGTTGGCTAGATGTGATTAGGGGCATTTAGTTGAATCTGATTGAAATTTGTCCTTAGATGCAAGTGAGAACAATAATTATCTACTGCCGTGCAAGCTTTCCCATTGGAAACGAATAACCAATCTCATAGTTTAGCAAATCTTGACAACCCAGCAAGTCGCAGGCTCTGCTTAATCGAACATTGCCAAAGGCTCCACAATGAGTCTGTCTGCCACACCTGCCAACGATCGAGCTGTAATTCATATAGTGAAGTTTTCTTTTATCGCATGTTTCTGGTCTTCGCTTTCAATGTGATATTATGCAAATTTCTGCGCAATCCATGTCCGCGAACCGGGACATTGGTTAGACCTCCCAAGTCCCCCCCCAGGCGGAGCCAATGAGTGTAATGCAGAGAGCTAGAGTCGGCCACTTGACATTCGAACTATTTGAGCGATGTTTTAAAGAAATTTTATTCTAAAATCTGGTGTAACGCAGCTGGCGAGCTTCCCTTAAATCCGCCCCTGACTATAAGCATGTGAAGTTTGTCTGCTTTTTCTGGTGTTGGGCCGCTCACTCACGACACTCATTCCCTGAACAGGGGGTAAGCCAGTGTACATAGCTTCGAATAACTCCGACGTTATTTGCGCTCCATGCAATGAAGAGGCTTGGTTAGAATTTCTCAACCAAACTGTTTCGGCTGCCCGACTGTTCTATCAGCAATCGATGCTGCAGGAGCACAGAGGGAACAGGCAACACAGGTGCAAAAAAATGGTCCTCTCTACCCCAGCCCAAAACGATCGATATCAGGGGTCGGGAAGACTGGCTGACTGGCCCTTCTTCAGGTGTCTGCCCTTTTTTAAATTGACATGTATATTAATGTGGCTTGGGGATCAAAATAGCAATGCTATGCTCACTTCAAACAGCTCAGCAAAGTTATTAAACTATAAATTGATCAAAATTGAATGAAAAAACAATCTGAATCTAGATTGTTTGCCGAGGAAAAGAAGAGGAAATCATGGCAGCTTTTGCTGCGCTGTTGACTGCTCTCCGCTGTAGCCGGATGACGGAGTCCTTCCAGGCTTTTCCAAAGCTCCGAGATGTCAACAGCTTTTCGTGCCCCTTGCTTACTCTTTGCCTTGAAAAATCAAAAATGTTTTGAACAAGAGGCACACATTTCTTGCCCACATGCGCAGTCTAGTTATACTTATTGGTCTGTGAAGCCTTCATGCACAGACCAGTTCATTGACATCAGCAGCACCAACAGTTTCCTGCTGAGTTTTTGCCTCTCGTTAAACTCCGGCCAGCAAAGCCTCTCCATCCAGCCCTCGAGTTCTTTAAAACTTCACAGTAGCAAGGTTGATGTCTTAAGCTGTCTCCTCTCTTCTCTCCGCTCTTCTCTTGTCTCTCCTCTCTCCGCTCTCCACTCTCTCCCATCCCCTCTCCTATTTCCCTCTTTCTCTCCTCTCTCTCCTCAATCCACTGTCCTCTTCTTTTATTTAGCAGAAAGTAGGCAAGTTTTTACTTTTAAGGACTGAATAAAAAATTTTACTTATGGAAGAGAGGAGAGATAATAGAGAATAGAGAAAAGTAGAGAGAGAAGAGAGGAGAAAAGAGAGATAAGCGAGTAGAGATGAAAGGATCGAAGGATGAGAGAGTAGAGATGAGATGAGCGTAGAAAGAAGAGAGCAGAGAGAGGAGATGATAAAAGAGCAGCGAGGAGCGAGGAGAGGACACACCTAGAGAGATGAGAGAGTAAAAAGTAGAGAGGAGAGGAGAGATGAGATAGAAGAGAGGGGGAGAGATAAAATAGTAGAGAAGAGAGAGAGAAGAGAGAGAGTGGAGAGATCAAAGAGAAGTTTCGAAGGACCAGAGGGACGGAGAGGGGTAGAGGCCAGAGGTCAGAGGTCAGAGTTAAACTCATTTTTAGTATGTGGATGTATTCAGGAACAGTTCAAGGGATTGGAATTGAGCGGGTTTTAATAGCTTGTTTTTTTTAATAAACTGCATGTAGCTTTTGACCTGGCCACGCGGCAGATTTTGTCTGCATTGCCTTCCCAATGCTTAGTACATGTAAATCTTAATAAAGAGATTTAAAAGATCAAAACGTTTTGATAGTAACTGCATATCAAATGAAGATATGCAGTATCCAGAAAATTTTAAAGGCGTTGCGCAGACTACTAAGGTACATGTTTATGCATATGTGCATGATAATGTGTATTTTTCATATAAAAAATAAGAAATCAAACTCAACGGAGGGCGTGCCTCTTCCCTCCTCTGGAAGCATTCAGACCTGCATGCAGCCCAACACAGGAGAGGGATGAGAAAGGTGAGAGCGAGAGGGAAAGAGTTAGGGACCGGATGCAATGCCAGATCATCAAGAGCCTTTGGGGCCGGATCTGGCCCTGAAGTGCACTGTACAGTCACTATTGTTAGTAATCCTTAGAAAAATTATGTTCAAAGCAAAAACCATCGGCCTGTAATCTTAGGGCTTAGCTCTGATTCTCCCTTTGCTTATTCAAATTTAGTGCATGTGCCCTTGCCTGTTTTGGTAGGCTGGATGCTGCAGTGCATGGGGCAAGGTCTGGGCCTTTGTGAGTGCCTCTCTGTGCTCTGAGTTGGTCAGGGTGCCTCCCCGGGTGCTGCACCCTCTTCCCCAGGCGGTGTTTTGATTAGCTTATCCGGTGGGGTCGTCTGCCCCCCCCCCAGGCCTGTGCTGGTATCGATTATGTTGCGCCCTTTCTCGCACTGCGCCTTCTTGCTTCACTATTATTCTCCTCGCGTCCGCTTTCTTGTGTGACAGCGGTCTGGAGTAACTCTCCAAGTCAGTTTCAGTTAAAGTTAAAAGCAGAAGATAGACTTACAGTAAATAGACATCACCTGTTGAAGCCAGAGAAGCCAAAGCCAGTTAAGCACCTCTCTGCAGACCAGCGAGCAAAATCAAATAAGAAGTCCAATAAACGCGCGTCCGGTAACTAGGCCACTGGTAAGCCGCCTGCTTCCTGGGGAGGCTTGTAAGTTGGCTACAGTGAATTCTTGCCAGAGCGTCATAACGCTGGAAGAGCATATACCAAACTTTACTTATACTTATACTGTACCACTGAATAAGCACAAGAGAGTGTCGCAACACCTCTGGGAGCAACTTGGTACTCAGAGCATCTTAGCGCCTGTCAGCAGTAATACCGCATTGGCAGAGCATCACAACGCCTGCTGGTACAGCCTTAGGGTACTTGGGCTGGGCACCCGAACCGACCCGGGTCCACTATACAAAAACTTCTGTACGGGGGGCGCTGATTGCTGGCCAGGAATTTCGATTGGGGGGCGGGCAGGTTGGCTTGGCTGGCCAAGCCTCATGCAATTGTCACTTTTGGCGACGCAGGCACTCATTTTAGCGCCACAGGCACTCATTTTAGCGCCACAGGCACTCATTTTAGCGCCGCAGGCACTCTTTTTGGCGCCGCAGGCACTCATTTTAGCGCCGCAGGCACTCATTTTAGCGTCACAGGCACTCATTTTAGCACCGCAGGCACTCATTTTAGCGCCGCAGGCACTCATTTTAGCGTCACAGGCACTCATTTTAGCACCGCAGGCACTCATTTTAGCGTCACAGGCACTCATTTTAGCACCACAGGCACTCATTTTAGCGTCACAGGCACTCATTTTAGCGCCGCAGGCACTCATTTTAGCAGGCATTCATTTTAGCGCCGCAGGCACTCATTTTAGCAGGCATTCATTTTAGCGCCGCAGGCACTCATTTTAGCAGGCATTCATTTTAGCGCCGCAGGCACTCATTTTAGCAGGCACTCATTTTAGCGCCACAGGCACTCATTTTAGCGTCACAGGCACTCATTTTAGCGCCGCAGGCATTCATTTTAGCGCCGCAGGCATTCATTTTAGCGCCGCAGGCACTCATTTTAGCGCCACAGGCACTCATTTTAGCGTCACAGGCACTCATTTTAGCGCCGCAGGCACTCATTTTAGCGCCGCAGGCACTCATTTTAGCGCCGCGGGCACTCATTTTAGCGTCGCAGGCACTCATTTTAGCACTTCAGGCACACATTTTAGCGCCGCAGGCACTCATTTTAGCGCCGCAGGCACTCATTTTAGCGTCACAGGCACTCATTTTAGCGCCGCAGGCACTCATTTTAGCGCCACAGGCACTCATTTTAGCGTCACAGCCACTCATTTTAGCGCCGCAGGCACTCATTTAAGCGCCGCAGGCACTCATTTTAGCGCCGCAGGCACTCATTTTAGCGCCGCAGGCACTCATTTTAGCACCGCAGGCACTCATTTTAGCGTCACAGGCACTCATTTAAGCGCCGCAGGCACTCATTTTAGCGCCGCAGGCACTCAATTGCCTCATGGTTTTGGGTACCCGCCGCGCCCAACCCCACTCCCAGGCGATTAGAGGGGGGCGGCCCCCCTTGGCTAAGCCACTGCTATTCTGTGCTATTAACCATGAGTCTGACTCAGTCCTACCTAATTGCTATTCACTGACAGGTGCGACACCGATTCAAAGAAATGCGTTGTGGATTCCTGGAAAACCAGTGGCCAATGCCGGAAGTCGAGAGAAACAGAAATTTGAAATCTACTATAAAAAATATAGCGGAATATATTATACAGCTGGAGCAAAGTGCTGGCTTTGCTAAAATAATAAATTATGTAAAAAACACGCTGCACATGTGTCTCGTTCACTATGAGAATCAGAACTTCGTTCATGTAAATCTCAACAGAAAATACAGAATGATTTTGAGACCCATAGAAATGAACGACTGCAGCCCCTACGTGTGCATGCAGGTGTATGAACGCTCACACGAACGCGGACCGACGCTCAAGAAGCACAAACGTTTTCTAAACTTATCAGGGACGCCAAGAAAAATTGAAAAAAATTTTAAGGAAATATCTACCGGTAATCCGCAAGAAAAAGCAACAGTCAACTGGTTCTTCAAGCGAGCAGAGAAAGCGACCGTCCCCGGCTAAATCGTGGCACCAAAAAGACTAAAAACAACTGATGAACCAAACTCTGACATGAATTTATTTTTATTAGTTTTTCATTTCAATTTCTATAAACTCATTTATAGTTAAATCGTACAGCAAGAAGTTCTTTGATGGCATCTATTATTGTTCTCGTTAGTTTTGCTTTTTTGGGAAAACGTTTAGCAAATTAGCAAATGGCTTAAATGCACCGTTAGGATTGTGTTTCGCACCGTAAAGATTGGTCGCTATGCTAGCAGGCTTAAGTCAGCTGTTCCACCTGCTCTAAGGGGTGGTGCTGTTTACCAATTTCGCTGCTCTGAGGATCAGAGCGTTTCCTACATTGGAAAAACGAAGCGACACCTGCACACTAGAGCAAGGGAACATTGGCTAAAAAGCTCTGCGATTAATGACCATCTGCTTGTTTGTAAAAAAATGTTGTGACGGTGAACCGATTCAGCTCTTTAAAGTGCTGGATGGGTGCAAATTTGACCATAAGCTTAAGATTATTGAAGCTTTGTATAATATGATCAGAATGCACAAACCCAACTTGAACTTGCAGCTATAGCTGGCAATGGGGTGGAGCGTCAGCTACATGTAAGAGTGCTGTGAGCGGTTCCGTGCCTATTCTCTCTCTCTCTCTCTTAGGGATTCCAAACTCCCTGACAATTGACAATCCCTGGTTTAAAAAATCCCGAAATCGCGTGGCTCTGAAATCCCGGGATTATAAATCCCGAAAAATCCGCTTAAAACTGTAGGAAAATCCCGGGATCCCGATTATCCAAAATAACAACTCGTAACTGTCTCGCAACATGCAGACGCAACGCAAGAAACAAAAGGTATTTAATATTGACTTTCAAATTCAGGAAACTTCAACAATTGGGCTTCCAATTTGACACCACATTAATATCCAGCTCACTGGCCCCAGAATCGCTTGGTCCTACGTGTCCGGCCTGGTCACCTTTAACTTCTTCTTCTTTAGTTTGCAGTGCCAATGCCGACGTCACAGCAGAGCTGCTCGCTTGCAGAGATCGGTCCTGACGTTTTGTAAGGTACCTGCGTGCCGTTCGTTCAGATGTCTGGCCGGTGATGGACATAATGTCGGCCATGCTATGTCCCGCGGCCTCTAGATCCGTAATCCTGGTGACCCTAAGAAAATATGATCAATGATGATTACATTACTAATGCATGTAGTTTACAATGTTTTCTCGCAGATAAATTAAAGATCTAAGATCTGTTATTTTCGAGATCAAAAAAATTAGTCGTACTACCTGATGCAATGGTTGGAATGCATCTTCGATAGCCCAGCCGTCTCGCTCAAGTTATGCATGAATCGAACAAGATAGTTGACACCGCGATTCTGCTTCGTTGAATACGTAGGACTTCCGTTCGCAGAGTTTGCCAGTGGCTGTGGAACTAGATGGTTATCCTTGGTTTCAACTGGTAGAAGGTCTAGATACCGTCGTACCTTTTCAATATCGTAAATCCTTGCCGGCTGGTTGTCGGGTTGTGCTTTACTTCTCACTGGATCCGCGGACTTATTCTTAGACGGAAGAGGCGGCAGACAGTAGAACTCCTTACCATCAGAGTCGATGTGCAGCTCCAATGCAGCTCGTCGTGTCAGATGCTGCAGGTGCTCTTTGGCCTCTTTCGCCCAAGTAATAAAGGACATAAAACAGAAATAAATTTGTCCTGCTCTGCCACTGCCGTACCTCCCTCAAAGTAGCATGCAAGCTTTTGCATATCACGGCCAGTCTCCAATTTCGATGTCTATGGCCTCCAATTTCGGCCATAGACAACTGATTCACCAATGTTATCTGCGGTACTGTCCATTGACATGAAGTGTACGCATCGATATTTTCTTTCCCGCCTTTTCACCCATAGACAATTCAATCAATGCAGCTAATATGAAGCACGAATTCAAGTTAATGGCCAAATTTTCGCTTCGCTTCGCTCGCATTTTTTCCTATGCTACTTACTTTTGCGAAATCGTCCCTGATAAGATGTAGCAACGGTGTCACATAGGAAAATGACGAATGATGAAAATGAAAATTTCAACTTTTAAACGCTGTTAATAAAAACGGTAGCCCTTGGCCATTAACTTGAATTCGTGCTTCATATTAACCTACCATTGATTGAATTAAGGTGAATTAGTAAATTGGCCCTGACGACGTCTTTGACTCAATGTTTGACGAAACGCGTTGGCTAAAAAGAAAAATTGTACTATACATTTTCGTTGACGTTTATTTTCCTACTACTTTTTATTAGTACACGTATATTTCAATACAATTTTCCATGCAATTCTTCTTTTTATCAGCTCAAATAATTATGAGAAAATTTTAAATTTACTACAGAAGATATACTCGCTTATCAAAAAAGCAGTTAGGCATCAAGGTAAAATCTCCAGAATACTCGTATTTCTCTTAGTTCTGTTGCCTACTTGTTTCTCAAATCTGATCCTCAAATCCCTGATCCTCAAATCCCTGATCCTCAAATACCTGATCCTCAAATCCCTGATCCTCAACTCCCTGATCCTCAACTCCCTGATCCTCAAATCCCTGATCCTCAAATCCCTGATCCTCAAATCCCTGATCCTCAAATCCCTTGATCCTCAAATCCCTGACCCGAAAGTCCTTGGGACCCTCAAATCCCTGATCCTCAAATCCCTGATCCTCAAATCCCTGATCCTCAACTCCCTGATCCTCAAATCCCTGATCCTCAAATCCCTGATCCTCAACTCCCTGATCCTCAACTCCCTGATCCTCAAATCCCTGATCCTCAAATCCCTGATCCTCAAATCCCTTGATCCTCAAATCCCTGACCCGAAAGTCCTTGGGACCCTCAAATCCCTGATCCTCAAATCCCTGATCCTCAAATCCCTGATTCTCAAATCCCTGATCCTCAAATCCCTGATCCTCAAATCCCTGATCCTCAAATCCCTGATCCTCAAATCCCTGATCCTCAAATCCCTGATCCTCAAATCCCTGATCCTCAAATCCCTGATCCCCAAATCCCTGATCCTCGCATCCCTGATTCTTAAATCCCTGATCCTCAAATTCCTGACCCGAAAGTCCTTGGGACCCTCAAATCCCTGATCCTCAAATCCCTGATCCTCAAATACCTGATCCTCAAATCCCTGATCCTCAAATCCCTGATCCTCAAATCCCTGATCCCCAAATCCCTGATCCTCGCATCCCTGATTCTTAAATCCCTGATCCTCAAATCCCTGATCCTCAAATCCCTGATCCTCAAATCCCTGATCCCCAAATCCCTGATCCTCGCATCCCTGATTCTTAAATCCCTGACCCTCAAATTCCTGACCCGAAAGTCCTTGGTCCTCAAATTCCTAATCCTTAATGCCAGCGCCGCTCATCCCCCACATTCGCAGGATATTCGAGCTGAAGTGCATCCTGCCAATCGACAAAGACATGTACATCCGCGTCAAGGACTACGACTTCCTCAGCTCCGATGACGTGATTGGCGAGACGGTGATCAACTTGGAAGCAGAGCTGAAATTTGATTAGAAATATAAGAAGTCAAATGAGAAGTTGAAGATCGGGCAGCTTTGCTGAGAGGCTGGTTGGTCCCGACACCTCAATACTGAAATCCCGCATCGGCAGGGCAAGGTGGAGATGGAGCTGGAGCTGCTGACGGTCGAAGAGGCGCAGCTTCGTCCCGCCGGTTTCGGCCAAGACGAGCCCAACGAGAACCCGCATCTGGAGCCGCCCAAGTGAGCTGCGGGTCTTTTTGTCTTGCTGTATTCATGCCCCACTTGCACTACTGACTCAATGCCAATGAGTAGTTTCTTCTGAATCCCTCATCTTCCAAATCTCCCCAAATCCCCAAATCTCCAAATCTCAAATGTCCCCGAATTCATCAAATCTCCCCAAATCCCAAAATCTCCCAAAATCCTTCAATCTCCCGAAATCCCCTAAATCTCCCCAAATCCCCTAAATCTCCCAAAATCTACCCAAATCCACAAATCCCCGAATAATTTATTAAAAATTAATTTATCAGAAATTATTTTTTTTGTAAATTTTGCAGGGCCTCGCCGCTCGCAAAGTTATGGGAGTCTGAGCTTTGGTCAGTTCAGCTTGACATTCTTTAAACTTTTTCCGCAGTCTAAAGCGCAAAACTGACAGATTTTTCGTTACGATTTATGTTAATAAATATTATTAATCTCTGTGCTAAGAGATTTATTTGCAATAGTATTACGAGTACCATATACTCGTAGATATCTTGAAAAATAATTTTTGAATAGCTACATAGAATGTGTCTTGCAACAATCTTATTCATTCGTTATTTGTTTTGTTAATCGCATAATAATGGCCCAATTTTTAATTAATCGAAAATGGAAAATTTAGCTCTTTAGTTGTTTGTTTAACCCGAATTACATATTTTATAATCTCGCTTACAAACCGACTCTCTGCAATACTGAAGTTTTTTGTTACGTTTTTTCGAAAGTTTCAATGAAAAAAGTAAAAATAATTCAATAAATGAAGTTCAACTTTCTAATCGGGTTTTTGACTTTGAATTTTGATTTTGCAATTTTTTATTGCACTTCTGCGCACTCTGCTATTGTCTCAAAAATATTTAATTGGATTTTCCTTGTTAGTGCTCAATTTTAACTGTCTTCAGAATCCTGAGATTGCTACTGAAATTCCCTCTGGGATTATCCTTGAGATTCCCCTCTGGAATTCTCCTGGAGATTCCCCCCTGGAATTATCCTTGAGATTCCCCTCTGGAATTCTCTTTAGATTCCCTTCTGGTATTCTTTAAATTTTCCTCTGGAGTTCTTCTTAAGATTCCCCTCTGGAACTCTTGAGATTCCCCTCTGGAATTATTCTTGAGATTCCCCTCTGGAACTCTTGAGATTACCCTCTGGAACTCTTGAGATTACCCTCTGGAACTCTTGAGATTACCCTCTGGAACTCTTGAGATTCCCCTCTGGAACTCTTGAGATTCCCCTCTGGAACTCTTGAGATTCCCCTCTGGAGCTCTTGAGATTCCCCTCTGGAGCTCTTGAGATTCCCCTCTGGAGCTCTTGAGATTCCCCTCTGGAGCTCTTGAGATTCCCCTCTGGAGCTCTTGAGATTCCCCTCTGGAACTCTTGAGATTCCCCTCTGGAGCTCTTGAGATTACCCTCTGGAGCTCTTGAGATTACCCTCTGGAACTCTTGAGATTACCCTCTGGAACTCTTGAGATTCCCCTCTGGAACTCTTGAGAATCCCCTCTGGAACTCTTGAGATTCTCCCTGGAACTCTAAAGATTCCCCTCTGGAATTCCCCTAAAAAATTAATCTATTCATACTCAAATTCTCTTCAAAAACTCCGGAATCAGAACTCCATCGGGTTTACTATTGAATCCCAAATTAAATTCGCTCATTAAAAATCCAACAATAAAATTTAGTCAGATCTTCAAATTTCAGGAAAATATTTATTTAAGCTTTTATCACACCGATAGTTTCCCAAGAACACCAACTGACTCCAGCACTCCCTCTGGATTCACCGCACGATTTCATCCCAACGCGCTTTCATCGCTCAAACGCAGAATGATCGGAAATTAAAATAAGATCGCCTGGCGCAAATAAGTAGAGAGATTGATGGTGGACCTCCTAACTCCAGTAGACATGGCCCACGGGTACCCCCTCACTTACCGGTTATTGACCTGTCAATTTACCTGGGTATTGGAGCGGGCAGTGCTAAACTGGCACGCACCAAATGTTTGTCTATTTATATTCCACTCTGGGTAAGTTGGCCATCTGCCTTTATCTTAATTCAATATTACCTGGGAGGCTGCGCGATGATGGAGAGTCCTACGAGTATATGATGTCGGCTATGGTTTTTTGTGTAATCTATACTCCATTCTGGGCAACCAGATAACGCCTTGTTGTAGCGGCAGTGGCGTCTGTTTTGACTGGGAGAGGGAATAACAAGTTCCTCTTTTTGACTGAGAGCGAAACAGATTGACATGAAGGTTAAGCAGGCATGACTGCGGTTAGTCGTCAAAAGTTATATTAGGCTGTTAAGAGCGAGAGTAGACTGGGGTAAGAGGGAGAGAGACGGGATGAGAAGGAGAGAGACGAGGGTGAGATGGAGAGATGAGGATGAGGGAGAGAGACGAGGGAGAGAGACAGGATGAGAGAGGAAGAGAGACAGGGTGAGAGGGAGAGAGAGGGTGAGAGGGAGAGAGACAGGGTGAGAGGGAAAGAGAAGAGGGTGAGAGGGAGAGAGACAGGATGAGAGAGGGAGAGAGACAGGGTGAGAGAGAGAGAGACAGTGTGAGAGAGAGAGACAGGGTGAGAGGGAGAGAGACAGGGTGAGAGAGAGAGAGACAGTGTGAGAGAGAGAGACAGGGTGAGAGGGAGAGAGACAGTGTGAGAGGTAGAGAGGCAAGGGTGAAAAATGAGAGAACTGTGTCAATAAAGTGGCCCAGAACCAGTCACTGTATCAGCCCCGGCCGGATCCTATTTCCCAAATAGTCAAAAATAGCTAAGAAAAAAGTTTCCTTTGAGCATTCGAGACTAAATTTCCTACCATGGACATTGTTGGGATGTGACTGTCTGTCTCCCTCCCTGCCTGCCTCCGCCTCTTGCTTGTTCAAATATTTGAACCTGCTTCCACACCCCCAGCCCCGTGTCTTGCAGAATCCTTCGGACTGCAAGCTGAGAGAGCCGGCTGCCTGAAGTATTAATTCTAATGCAAGCTATTCAGCACGTTTTGTGGAAACCTGCAGCATTGTTTCCGTTTTTTATTAGCCATGATATCGCTATTTATAGACAGGTAAATAGCGAGCTGTATCGATTCAGTGGGAGATAAGGTTTTGCCTCCTTGAGATTAAACATTTCCCAACCTCAGAGGTTGAAACATCTCCCACCGAGATTAGAGGCTTACCGACTCCGCAGAGGTTAGAGAATCTCCCCATGAGATTAGAGGCTTACCGACTCCGCAGGGATTAGAGAATCTCCCCATGAGATTAGAGGCTTACCGACTCCGCAAAGATTAGAGAATCTCCCCATGAGATTAGAGGCTTACCGACTCCGCAGAGATCAGAGAATCTCCCCCATGAGATTCAAGAGGCTTACCGACTCCGCAGAGATTAGAGAATCTCCCCCTGAGATTAGGACTTACTGACCCCGCAGAGATTAGAGAATCTCCCCATGAGATTAGAGGCTTACCGACTCCGCAGAGATTAGAGAATCCCTCCATGAAATCAGAGACTTACTGACCCCGCAGAGATTAGAGAATCTCCCCGATGAGATCAGAGACTTACTGACCCCGCAGAGATTAGAGAATCTCCCCCTGAGATTAGAATACCCGATAGAATCTCCATAGGCTTACAGTTTTTACGTCAATCTTTGATGAACTAAAAGTGGCTTTCAGTGCACTGCACAGCCGAACCGCACAAGGCATTCCTTGCGCAAAAGCAGCTGGCTCAGAAATGAAACAGTGTTGGCTCGCCTCCGTTGCCAAGCAAAATTACCAACTCAATTCAAAAATTTATTAACGGCTGTAATTCAAATTCAGCTCCTGCTTGCTCACTTTCGTGTTACCGGATCCGCCATCGCGGAGGCGGCCAGAGTCGGGTCGTGGGGTTTTATTTGCGCTTCCGGAATGCCGCGCTCGTAAAAAGCTTGCAGTTCAATCAGTTTTATAGACTGGATTAGCATAATTAGCATTGAGATGGGGCTGAGAGTCTGCGAGTGCCTCAGCATTGCCTTCTTATTTATGACTGCCTGGCACCATCCGCTGCGACTGCTGATTCTATCTGTCTATCTATCTATCTATCTATCTATCTATCTATCTATCTATCTATCTATCTATCTATCTATCTATCTATCTATCTATCTATCTATCTATCTATCTATCTATCTATCTATCTATCTATCTATCTATCTATCTATCTATCTATCTATCTATCTATCTATCTATCTATCTATCCATCTTTTCTATTAAATCTTGTGACAAAAATGTATCTCTTTAAATCATTTTTAGCTTCTTCATTTTTTTTCGTTAGTCCAGTTTGAGTGGGGAAACAGGATTTTAATGAGATCCATGTAATGCGTGACAAGCACGCTTCATTAGCCTCGACTTTCGACAGGTCGTCAGCCACGTCAAAGAGCTGATTTCAAAATTTTTCTATCAGATTGTAAAACTCTGAACCTGTTTGCGCGTGAAGCTTTCTAGACGAGCTCGGCACAGCGGGAGTTGACGCCAGGGCATTCTTGAACATTTTTGAGTTGGTTCTGCCCTGCACAACATTGTTTGGGAGGGGCTTCGTGGAATGGAAAGAAATGTAAGCTGGGCGTTTTATTCAAATTATTTTCGGAGTGTACATGTTAGACAAGAGTGTACATGTTAGATAGGAGTGTACATGTTAAAGAGTGTACTTGTTAGACAGGAGTGTACATGTTAGATAGGAGTGTTCATGTTAGATAAGAGTGTACATGTTAGATAGGAGTGTACATGTTAGATAGGAGTGTTCATGTTAGATAATAGTGTACATGTTAGATAAGAGTGCACATGTCAGATAGGACTGTACATGTTAGATAAAGTGTACATGTTAGATAAGTGTACATGTTAGATAGGAGTGTGCATGTTAGATAGGAGTGTACATGTGGGACAAAAGTGTACATGTTAGAAATGATTTTGCATGTTAGACAGAATTTTTACACATAGGAAACTCCTACGAAGGTTGTTTTTGTATATTTTTCTTAAGATGCAAATGCTATAATTATTCAAAACGATGAGAAACCTTATAAGTCATTTTACAATGTCAAAAACATTGCAGTCGGATATTTTGCCCTGCTGTCCTGTATCGAGGCAAGTCTGTTGACTTTTAGACTCAAAACTGTGCCGAGAGTCGAGAAGGCGTCTCTGCAGCCAAGATTTTATATTTCTGTTTTCTCATCTTTCAAGGCTAATTTTAGAATCGAAGCGGAGAATAATATCCCATATCTTGTCAGGAACCAGCCCGTGGAGGAACGGGTCAGGACACGTGTAGGCGGCCACCAGCAGATCCATATTTGGCCATCAGATCAAACCAGACCCAGATCGGCAGATCCTTGATGAGGCGATTCTAAATATCCTATCGATTGCGCATTGCTGGCAAGGTTCTGATTGGCTGGCCGAATGCTCTATAAATTATCCCAGTTCCCTCCTGCTGGGAAGAACCGCTGGACTTCGAGCTGCCGCAACTCTTGAGGCTCTGATCTGACTGCTGTTTAAGTCTACCGCGTCCGGAATGACAACTCTTGGAAAGTAAGCTGGCTTTTATTTTTTACTTTTCACTTCATATTGCTCAGTTTCACCAGATTCTGCTAACCGATTTTTCACTCGGCTCTCGTATGAGTTACAGTGCGGTTGCAGTTGCTATGCAGTTGCTGTGCGGTTGCTGTACCGTTACTATGCAGTTGCTATGCAGTTGCTATTCTGTTGCTATGCGGTTTCCATGCAGTTGCTATGCTGTTGCTATGCGGTTTCCATGCGGTTGCTATGTAGTTGCTATGCTTTTCCCATGCCGATGCTATATGCCATTACCATGCAGTTTCTATGCGGTTAATATACATGCAGTTACTTTGCAGCTGTAATGCGGTTGCTATGCGGTTGCCATGCTATTCCAAACTTAATCTCGAACGCATCGGTTCGCCACTCTCCCCTGCTCAGGCCGCAGACAGTCCGCCTGGCCGCTCCGCTGGCTCTGCTCCTGCTGTACACCATCTGCTTCTGCGCCAAACCAACGGCCGGTCTGCCAGCTTCCGCCAGCCTGATGGAGCGCCGAGCCAGCTACTGGCCGGGAATGTGGCAGTTCGACCGAAGCGACGGCGGCGGCTACGGGGAGCGCTACTACGACTACTACGGCGGGGCCAGGTACGCCAAGCGAGGCTACTACTGGCCTGGCATGTGGAACTTCGATCGCTACTACGACGAGAGCTCGCCACTGGAGGGCAAGCGCGCCTACTACTGGCCTGGCATGTGGCGCTACCAGCAGCGCCGGCCGTCCAAGCGGTCCTACGGCTACGGCAACGACCATCCGTACTGGCTGGGCAAAGCCTGCGGCGAGACTGGCGACCCCGCCGCCTGCAGCATCCTGAACGGCCTGCACAACAACTATTATTACTACTATGATTGAGCAGTTCTTGCTATCTTGGTTGGTTTCATCTTATAGACAAACCTTTTGGAGGCCGACAAGTTCTACGTATTGTATCGTGTGTCGTTTTCTCCGAATGTCATCAACCCCACCAACACCAAACGGTTTTGTGCGTCTCTGAGCTTGGCGTTTCTATTTTAACGGCATGTTGCGGTAACAGCGAACTGTATCTGTACTGTCCCTATGCTGTTGCTATGCTGTTGCTAGGCTATTGCCACCTAGATACTATAATTAATGTATTTGTCTTAAAATATTGGCTTTTGTCACTTAGCTATTGCAGTCTGTAGTAGCAGCACATACTCATACAATTGCTATGCTGTTGCTATGCAGTTGCTATGCAGTTGCTATGCAGTTGCTATGCAGTTGCTATGCAGTTGCTATGCAGTTTCTAGGCAGTTGCTATGCAGTTGCTATGCAGTTTCTAGGCAGTTGCTACGCAGTTGTTTTGCAGTTTCTGTGCAGTTGCTATGCATTTGCTATGCCGTTGCTATGCTATTGCTATGCTGTTGCTATGCAGTCGATATATATCGTTTCAGTCCATCTCAGCTGTTATTTTCCCATGTTTCTTTGAAGTCAGTGCGTTATTCCCCTGCAGGTATCGAAGCGATCAGGAAGATCAGGATTGATCAGTGATCAGGAAAATTTGATCAGGACAGACTGTTTTGTTAATCCTTAATCCTAGCATTCGCGCATATTATCCTATATCCCACCCTGCGAGACTGCACTACCCATGTAGACTCCTGTAATAACTGTTGAGTGTCTCATTATTCGGAAAGAAATATATACCACTCCATAAAATTCGAATTGTCAATATCCATTCATTTATTTATTTATTATAAATTTAGAGCGAAATGTCGGAGATGTGAAGTATCGGAGATGTGAAGTGTCGGAGATGTGAAGTGTCGGCGATGTGAAGTGTCGGAGATATAAAGTGTCGGAGATATGAAGTGTCGGAGATGTGAAGTATCGGAGATATGAAGTGTCGGAGATATGAAATGTCGGAGATATGAAGTGTCGGAGATATGAAGTATCGGAGATATAAAGTGTCGGAGATATGAAGTGTCGGAGATATGAAGTGTCGGAGATATGAAATGTCGGAGATATGAAGTGTCGGAGATATGAAGTGTCGGAGATATGAAGTGTCGGAGATGTGAAGTGTCGGAGATATGAAATGTCGGCGATGTGAAGTGTCGGAGATATGAAGTGTCGGAGATATGAAATGTCGGAGATGTGAAGTGTCGGAGATATAAAGTGTCGGAGATATGAAGTGTCGGAGATATGAAATGTCGGAGATATGAAGTGTCGGAGATATGAAGTGTCGGAGATATGAAGTGTCGGAGATGTGAAGTGTCGGAGATATGAAGTATCGGAGATATGAAATGTCGGAGATGTGAAGTGTCGGCGATGTGAAGTGTCGGAGATATGAAGTGTCGGAGATATGAAGTGTCGGAGATATGAAGTGTCGGAGATATGAAGTGTCGGAGATATGAAGTGTCGGAGATATGAAGTATCGGAGATATAAAGTGTCGGAGATATGAAGTGTCGGAGATATGAAGTGTCGGAGATGTGAAGTGTCGGAGATATGAAGTGTCGGAGATATGAAGTGTCGGAGATATGAAGTGTCGGAGATATGAAGTGTCGGAGATATGAAGTGTCGGAGATATGAAGTATCGGAGATATGAAGTGTCGGAGATATGAAGTGTCGGAGATATGAAGTGTCGGAGAAATGAAGTGTCGGAGATATGAAGTGTCGGAGATATGAAGTGTCGGAGAAATGGAAGTGTCGGAGATATGAAGTGTCGGAGATGTGAAGTCGCTTCTCACTTCATATCTTCGATGAGGATAGAAAAGATGAGACCCAGACTTCAAACCTCAGTATTTTCTCAGCAATTGTGCACTGGCTGTTATGTTTATTCTGTCGTCAAAAAATAAACCTGAAGACGCAGTTCAGAGTGAGAGACGCATGCAAACCTTGGTGTTGATAGTCAGTTGTCTATTTTTACTCATTGGGAGGCGGGGGACTGTACCCGATCGGTCGTGTACTGATGTTTTTACAGTCGGTCTGAGAATTTTTGCCTCAAAACAAGCGCTTTTATAAGGCACCACCTGATGTCGTTTGAGACAGCAGAAAAACACAGGGAATTCGCGTTTCAGCTTCTATTCAAAACGATGTCGACGATTTGTTTTTGCACCTGCGACCCAGCACGGGATGAAAGGCAATTATTTTGGAGTAAAAAATACCCCGGCTATCTCTGGTCCAGAAAAGTCGCACAGAGGTTGCTCAGCGGCCCTGACTTTCTCTCAATGACATGACACACATGATCTTCATCATCATGGATAGTCACGAACTCAGCGCTAAACGCCTACGACTGGAACAGTGAGAATCAGAACCCTTGAGCACGGAGGACAGCTGCTAAAACGACTCGAGTACCTCTAATGGCAGATGTTTGCAGAAAGGATTATATGCTCCTCTGGAAAGCATTTCCTTACTAATTAAGTCTAGCTGTTTCGATTGAGAGTGCCAGATGGTATTGCAGTGTTTTTGTATGTTTTTATAGCAGCCACTACGAGTATAAGCTGGCATGTAGTTGCATTGTGAAGTTGACTGAATAATTTGGTTAACTTAATACTTAGGAGCTACAGAGGGGTGACAGCTACAGAGGGGTGACAGCTACAGAGGGGTGACAGCTACAGAGGGGTGACATCTACAGAGGGGTGACAGCTACAGAGGGGTGACAGCTACAGAGGGGTGACAGCTACAGAGGGGTGACAGCTACAGAGGGGTGACAGCTACAGAGGGGTGACAGCTACAGAGGGGTGACAGCTACAGAGGGGTGACAGCTACAGAGGGGTGACAGCTACAGAGGGGTGACAGCTACAGAGGGGTGACAGCTACAGAGGGGTGACAGCTACAGAGGGGTGACAGCTACAGAGGGGTGACAGCTACAGAGGGGTGACAACTACAGAGGGGTGACAGCTACAGAGGGGTGACAGCTACAGAGGGGTGACAGCTGCAGAGCAGCATGTGTCGTCATTGGTTTTGTGCCAGCGCACAGCTCATTCAATCCCAAAAAACATGTTCCACAAGTTTGATTTTCATATCGGTCCCAACCATGCAGAGGGTCTATCGTTCTCCGCAATCGGCCCGAGAGAAATATTTCCAATCAAACTCGCCGCAGATATTGGATGAAGCTACCAGCATTTACTACCAGCACCTCTAAAGCCGCTGCCATTGCCTAAACCCCAGGAGGCTGCGAAGTCAGTGAATCGAAACAATCTCGTGATGAAAACACGATTTTCTGGAATTGAGTGGCACTGGCGTGCTGCCAATCTGCTTTCAAATTCCATCATTAATGCTGACTGCTACTCCCCTCTAATCTCCATTTCTTCCCCAATCTCTATAGTTTTCCCACGCGGACTTCTCCCAGAACGAACTGAAATTCCCAGAAGCTCAGAAATATTCTAAGAAAGGGATTTTCCTGTTCTGATTCTAAAATTTTCTTTTTGAACAAAATTTCCTACTGAAAGTAGAAGCTTAAAATTTATTTTTCATTATTTTGAATCAGATAGCTCCTCGGCTGGGTCCATTAAAGATTTTTTAAAGCAGAATGACTGACATAAAACTACCGGATTGCAACAATATGACAACACAATTGCAACAATATGACAACACAATTGCAACAATATGACAACACAATTGCAGCAATATGACAACACATTGCAACAATATGACAACACAATTGCAACAATATGACAACACAATTGCAACAATATGACAACACGATTGCAATAATATGACGACACAATTGCAGCAATATGACGACACAATTGCAGCAATATGACAACACGATTGCAACAGTTTGACAACACAATTGCAACAATATGACAACACGATTGCAACAATTTCGCGACTGACATTTTAGGTACTATTTAAATTAGATAAAATATTATGGATGATATTATGTAGAGATCGAGACTACATTATTCTTTATGAATGGTTGAAGAGATGTATGCATGTTGCTTTATTGAATTATCAGTCTTTGTTTTAATAATTTGAGCGTCACCAGTTTTCAACATCTACACAACTTAGTCAATTGCTGCTGAAATTGTTTTTTTGCATGAACTAAAGAAATGTTAAATAGACCAACCGTAGGGGTGATACAATTTAAGCATCGCTGACCATTTCGGATTATGCCTGATTTTAAAGGGTTTTACCTAACGTACTAATATATATTGGATAGTAGTATAAAGTGAATGTACTCACCGAGGTTAATAACAGACCGAAGCTTAGATAATATACTGATTATATTTGTTTAAGGAGGCGATTTTCTAAATCCGATAGTACATTGGATTAGCAGATCTATAGGCTTGATAGATCTATATATCGATAAATCCAATTGATAATTTCTCAAAGGAGCTAAGATAAAATCCGGGTGCACTAGTTGATAACTCCACCAATTCTGGTGGATAAATTGAGTGAAAATTATTGAGTAACTAAAAAACAAATCTGATTAGAGTTTGAGAGAGTATTGAAGTTAGCATGGTTAAAATGGTCAGACTGGTGCTTCACCAGAAGTGACACTTGTCATTATCAGTCAGGTACATGGGGTCTCCCGGCTGGCATTTGAACACCCTGGCGAAGTCCTTCGACTGCATCACCTGACCGTTCACTCTGGGATGCGGAGGCGAGTGACGCTTATCTTTGAATACAGAGATCAGGGTGTTCTTTTCCGCCTTTGTGCAGAGCAGCTGAGCATTGTGGATGAAGAACAGCTGATCCGGTGTCAGCCCCGCCAGCTTCTCTCCTGGAATCAGCCGGGGCCGCCTCCCAGACTTTGCCGAACTGCTTCTGTAAGCTCGGAAGGCAGAATTGATGCCAACAATATCGGCAAAATTTTCGTTAAACTTCCGCACTCCTGCATTCATTGAATTGTCCCAAATGTCGGATTTTGCAAACTCAGGATCGATGATCTGGTTGTAGAAATCTGCCAGACATTGAGATTGCTTGTCATACCGCAGCGCTGTGAGATTGTCAAATACACCTATCTGTTCCTCTCCAACGCTAATTTTTTTATTGCCTAATTTGTCAAAGGCGTGCCCGACCTCGTGGCCGACTGTGCCGCCGATGCCTCCGTACAGCAGGCAGTCGGGTAGCCCTTCATGTAGACTTTGGTGAGCAGCAGGCCCAGGTAGATGAAGAGCGAATTCAGGTGTAGCGAGTAATGAGCGTTGACAGTAAAAATTCTTGAAAAAATGTCACTTGGCATCAAGTCCTGTTTGTCAGCTGTCAAAATCCAAAGTCGATTCTGAAGCTGAGTGCTTTTAAACTGCAAAACAACATCGCCAAATGTTCTGCTTTGGTTAACTTGAGCAGCAACTTTTGAGTAGCCTTCGGTGAACTCGGAAATGTTGAACTGGGGGTAGCCGACGGTGCTCCGAATGGCGTCGAGCTTCTTCTTAATTGCTGCCTTACTCGGCTGCTCAATCCACGCCTCGCTGTCCACATTCTCCCACATGGCCTCCTTGATGTCGCCGACTACCGCTTTCACTGAGTTGAAGTCATCTGTGACGAAGGCGCTGCTGAACATCTGCAAAGCCACTGGCGGCATGGAGCCCAACATCATGTCCATGCACAGTCTTGAGCTGTTCCGGCTTTCTTTCTCATGAATGAGATACTTTTGTTGCCCGAAAAGGTTTTTAAAGAATTTAAACGATTCGTCTGGAAGAAAATTGACTGCCGACAATGCAGAGTCCATGCGAATAAAGTCGTAGTACGGTCCCTGTCTGTGCTCCAGCTCCGTTGTGAGCTGCTCGAGTACAAAAAATAATAGCGGGTACCTAATAATCTTGACTCTCATTGAGGGAGGTAACTTATTGGCTGAATACTTGCTCACAGCGCTGTAAAACTCCGTCCAGTTAAAGTTGAGATTTTCTGCCTCAAACTGAGTAAAATTCTGCAGCTGTTCCAGATGGTAAGGACCAACTTTCAAGTACGATTCGCCTTTGTTTAACATTTGCTGAACTGCAGGCTTCATCTGATTTATACTAACAGTCAAATTCAGGTCTATGAGATCACTGAAATCTTCTAATGCAGAAATTCCGACATTGAAAACATGATTCCAGGATTTCAGGGTAGATAGGTAGTATGGTGACGAGTGCAATCTCAGACTCCGCTCCACCGAGCCTGGCGACAATCTGAACAGATCCGATGTACCGGATATCACCAGTCTCGCTAGGAAGTCTTCAATGCCTGAGTAGCCCTCTAGAAAGTCCAACAAAGGTCTCACTAATGATTTCATGTCGAACGGTCGTTCTCCAGTTTGCCAGCTGTTCGGGAGAAATTCCTCTTTCTTAGAATTCAGAACGCTGGAGCCGCGCCAATCCATGCAGGTCCCGTAGATGGATCGCAGAGTCTGGAACAGCTGCGCTTCGCTTGCGTCTCTGGGCTTGGACAAGTTCTTGAAGTACATCATCTCAAATAGATTTCCTTGAATGGAGTTGTCCTCCTGTAGTACTGAGCCCACGGTCTCGGCGGTGAAGGGGTGGGTTTTATGGAAACCGCCGCAGGCGAAGCTGTAGAAGTCTTGGCATGGGTCCGCAGATCGGTCGATGTGGCTCTGCAGCAGTGCGCTTGCACTTATGCAGGCCTCGCTGGTGCACAGGCTGGGATGCTTGGGAGTGGCTGCTCCAGGTGGTAACCGAGCTGTGCTGAGAGCGTAGAGCAGAACGAAAACTAGAAGCAGAATTGACAGAACCGCAATCAGCAAGAGCATCAGCAGGCGTCTTGCTCGATCCAGTCGAGTTGAAAACTCAACTCTGCCGCCATCGAGAATGCTCTGTTGAAAATTCAGCAATTTGAGGGTAGGGTTAATCCAGTTTGACTGTCTGACAGATGGAATTTCCCAATGAAAATGTTCTTACCATTGAAGTTGCCGCACTGCTACCAGCAGACATCATTGCGAGATGAAGTTATTGTAGGCTATTTTTGTTAAACCAACTGCTCTCTTCTCTACAAACGTTGATAAGCTAATCCGAATTTATAGGCAACCCGTAACTCAAAACACTTTGTAGCAAAGACTTTATATGCTTTATAAATCTTGCTTTAGATTAAATTACAATTCTCTTTTGCGCAGAAAATGCAGAGGTGCAAAATTTCTTATTCTAACATGCATTAGTCGGCATTCAACCATTTTATAAGCTAGGTTGCATTTTTATACCGCTATAGGGACCAATTCAGCATTACTGAATGTATTGAAGATTTAAATTTAAGGTTTAAATTTGCTTTTTGCGCAGATGAGAAGTTTTAAGCTGCAAAGAGCAGCAGCTCAAGAGTTCAAGATTCTTTTGAAAGTTATTTATTAGTGATTTTTTTCTATCGAGACCCGAAATTGGAAAAATAATTTTGTGAAGGATGAAAATTCTTGTTACTGTAATTTTTACATAAATTCCCTACAAATTTACTGGATTTATTGCACCACATTCACAT
Organism: Macrostomum lignano; assembly: GCA_002269645.1. NCBI lineage: Eukaryota > Metazoa > Platyhelminthes > Macrostomidae > Macrostomum > Macrostomum lignano. Next base: position 232,319 of record NIVC01000513.1, on the reverse strand, counting down.
ATGAGAGTTTCTGAAGATGTGAGAATCGATTCTTGTCAGTTTTGTACTACTTAAATATTGCAATGCATACTTTAATACCTAGAGCCACCTCCCCTGTCCCTGCCCTCTCTTTCTCTCTCCCCTCTCTCCCCTTCTCTCCCTCTCACTCCCCCTCTCTCCCTCTCACTCCCTCTCTCTCCCTCTCACTCCCTCTCACTCCCTCTCACTCCCCTCTCTCCCTCTCACTCCCCTCTCTCCCTCTCTCTCCCCTCTCTCCCTCTCACTCCCCCTCTCTCCCTCTCACTCCCTCTCACTCCCTCTCACTCCACTCTCTCACTCTCTCCCTCTCACTCCCTCTCACTCCCTCTCACTCCCTCTCACTCCCTCTCACTCCTCTCACTCCCTCTCTCCCTCTCGCTTTCCCTCTCTCCCTCTCACTCCCCCTCTCTCCCTCTCACTCCCTTCCACTCTCCCTCTCTCCCTCTCACTCCCTCTCACTCCCTCTCACTCCCTCTCACTCCCTCTCTCCCTCTCACTCCCCTCTCTCCCTCTCACTCCCTTCCACTCTCCCTCTCTCCCTCTCACTCCCTCTCACTCCCTCTCTCTCCCCTCTCTCCCTCTCATGCGGAGCACTTCATATGTGAATGCCCCGCCCTTGCTCACCTACCTCGGCCCAAACCCGGACCTCTCCGACGTTTTCAGGCCCCAGAATCTCTGCCAGCTCGTCCGCTACCTAAGGGCTACCGGGAGAGCGACCATCCACCGGATCTCCCTGCTGGACACCGCAGCACCACCTGCCCGTGGTCGCTAGGGGTTAGCGAAATGGGCGGCAACGCCTCCTCGATCCATCCGGATGCACGGAGTCCCCTGCAGTTGAGTCAAACAAGTCAACAAGCGCCACGGGTCAGTCCGCATCCAGCGACGATTTGCGACCTAGATCTTGGGATAGTTTACTAGAGTGGAAGAATCCTGTTCAGCCTTCAGTCTCCTTCAGCTCAACCGATTTCAATTGAAGCTGAAACCCAACCTGTCCAATGCCCCCGCCGTCAACGCAGCCCACGGCAACCTGCTCAGCAGACTCAACGTTCCACCTGTACCACTATCTTCATCCTCCAGTTCCGAGCCGCAAGCGCCTCCCCTCCTCGTTGCAGCGACAACCGTCTTCTCCCCAAGCCAGTCTTCTGAGTTCTACACTAAGGGATTAAAAAAGGGTTTTATTAGAAAATTTTGAGGCCCCTCACCAACTCCGAATTCGTCATCACATGAAGCTAATTGTCACGCACAATGTGTGATCCTAACTCCATTCTCTAAGAGCGCGTACGAAAAATCACCCCATAAACTTGTACGGCCTAACAACCTTGTTATTCCGAAATTAGGCTTAAAAAGGACTCCTAAGTTTCTAACCGCTTCAACTCCTCTAGACGACCGCAAAAATCGCAAAATTGAATTTGTCTCAGATTCCCTTCCACTTAATCATCGTCATTCTTACTATGAGTAGAGATACGGTAGATATAGATTGTCGAATTCATTTTTCACCCGGATTTGCACCGATTTTTGGTTGCGTACCGGAAAGCAGCATCGATCAGTTTTAAAAAATCAAGTCAAGTTAGAATAACTTTTGTAAGGAATAATCATAAATGATTTTGAATCCAATAGAACTGGCAAAAGGGTAAGATTCGCCGAAAGTTTCGAAAGGTCCTCTTAGGTATAAGAATTGTCAACTAGCTTTTAATTAATCTTCATTTTTGCTTAAATTTATTGGCACTCTGACCATTCTCGTGCCACTATAGAAGTTTACACCAAATTGAATCCTTAATGGGATATCAGCAAAGGCTGTGCGTCACTCGTTTTTCACCTTTTAAAGTACGTCCTTGTCCTCGCACGAGTTTTGATGAGCATCTTTTGAATAACATATAGTAATCACCCTTTCCTTTTATGGGTTTGTTCTATAATTTAGCAAAGTGTTTTTCATTACTTTTATTAAGCAAAATTGCACAGGATTACACAGCGGGCGACTACACAGACCGTCCGTCGGTAATCCGCTCGAATCTTCTTGGATTAAAAGAAAAAAATCCAGCCTATTAGGATTATTAATTTTTCTAGACACTTTACTCGCGCGCTTGGCTACAAAGGTGGGTAGCATTTCATAACATTTTTCCAAGCTCTTTGTCGTTTCGTGTTTAAATTCGATATCAAAATACCTAAAGAATAGCCAACGAACAATGCGAACAATAAACTCAGATGGATAGATGATTACACCAGGCGAATACTTCAAATGAATGAGCAGGCCGATGCAACAGTCGGTAACATCATGAACCGCGGAGTGTACAGCGGTCCTGACTTTCTAATCGTCAGGCATGTACACTCTGTGTGCCTCGGGGGTTTGGACCTATGGGGCGTGAATCGTACGACAACCCAATTTTCCTGCACACAAGCCCCAAATGATTGTAAAATTAAATTAAAAAAATACACAAGCGGACAGTTACATCGGAAAAGTCGAGTTCACTACACGAATCAAACCAGAGTAATAAGATCGAATGCACAAAACAGAAAAAGCGGACGAAGATACACGAACTTAATTATCTTGAACATATAATACACAAAAATATTACTTGATTACAAATAAATATGCAATGTCAAAGAAATTGAAAATACAACAAATTGCAATTGTTTTAACTATTGATAAAACTTCGCTGTCGCATATCCGCTCAGTTACAGAAAAATCACATGCAGGGTCAGCACATCAATTCAAGTTTGATGAGAGCTGGGTGCGTACGACCGAAGATCTATCGAACAAGAAGTTAAACACAGGAAAAAATTGGATATTTCCTTACTAAACTGTGGCATAAACAGGTACTAAATTCAACATACAAGAGGCTTAGGGAAGTCACGTTGGGGCCGTAGCCCAGTGGTCTGGCGCGGCGATCTGATGTTCCAGCGGCCCAGGCTCGATTCCAAGTGCAGTCACATTTCGGGGCTGAATTGGAATCTCAGCTTGGCTCTGCTCGTGTAATTAACGCCCTTGAGGGCCAGCCCCCAAGGGTCAATGTCGCTTAAAGTGACCCTGACTTCAGGACACTTGCCTGCGACATGCAACTCATTAAGATCCTTGTTGGAATATCGTGAACAATGGATACAACAGCCATATTATTGAAGTAAATTTTGGAAATATAGTTCCTCTCCAACACGTGGAACGATGGTCTTGACAATGTTCACCGCATCCGGCAGTTCAGACAGCAGCGCCGCAGCTGCGACTTGAAATGAGGAATCGATAGCGAATAGATGACGAAATTCGCTACAGAATCGGCCGTGGTCAGCACGTTGGCGACGCCCATGAACATGTTGATGCCCGGCCATTCTAGATCTTTAATCGCCCCAGCAACCAGCAGAGGCAGCTCACAGATGACAAAGGCCGAGCAGAGTACCAGGACTGTGCGGTTCACCGACCTGACAAAAAGCAGACAGCGGTTTCAAAATTCTTAACTACGTCAGATGAGTAACAGAATGAAAGTGAATTTTAGAGTGTTGGTTTCTCTGTCAAATGTCAAATGTCAGATGTCAGATGTCAGATGTCAGATGTCAGATGTCAGAGAGTGTACATCCATGACGATTGGAAAGTCAGGGTCGCTGTACACCCTATGTGAGCGTGTGTACAGTGTGTATTCAGGAGTTAGCGAAAAGGACAGAAGTGTCGTCAACCAGCCAGATTTTACACCTACTTCTGGCCCAACAACGGAGAATAGTAGTCGACAGGTAAACCGCCAGTTCTGAAAAGTCGTTTCAATCTTATAACCAAATTTTGCGCTTACCCAGCCTGCGCCTCTCGCTGCCGTCTCAGTCTGACGAAGAACGGAGCCGGGACATTCCTTAACAGCTGGCGGTCCGCCCGCTTCAGCTGGTACAGGGTGAGGCAGCTGACTACGAGAAGACAGAACACTGGGAGCAGCGAGTGCAGCGCAAAGAAGCACCTGGGGTAGATCCAGTAGGCAGCGGATGTGGCAAATGGGGCGGCCTTGATCGCTACAATCTTCTGAGTAGCCGGGCACATGGTGTACCTCACCTCCAGCGCCCGGGGCAGAGTCACCAGCAGCGACAGCCCAGCCAGAAGGCCGGATGCCTGGTTCACCGACCGGCTCGGCGGCGGGGACGTCATGAGGGTGCGTCCGCTGACGGCGCGCCACCTTCGCCAGGCGATGTGCACGATGAGCCAGTTGCGGGTCAGCGAGCTGGCCTTGTACACCAGCCAGAGCGGGTAGAGCATCAGCTTAGACAGCCAGCCGGGACCCGACGGGAGCCGGTGGCCAGCAGGCGGCGCGGTCAGCAGGTAGTACAGCTCGAACAGCAGCGCCGACAGACTGAGGACCACCTCGCAACCGGTGAGGTGCAGCAGCATCTGGGACAGGGCGCTGCAGGTGCAGAAGTTACCTGTAGTTTCGTTACTAATCGAGTGGTTTAAGCTGCTGTTGCTGTGCCGGACATTTCTCTGGCGGTAGTGCCGATACCAGAACACGTAGAAGGACGCAGCGGAGACGACCAAAGCCAGCAGTGCCAGCCCTGCTTTGAACAGGTACAGCACGTCCGTGGCAGTCTGTTCGGGATTGGATCCGAACCAAAACACCATCCTTGATGGCAATTCAAGATTTGAGCAGTTCTCAGCGAACCACAAGTCGCTGTCAGCTTCTACTTCCGTTGGAGTAGTCATGTTGCCTGTGTTAGATGAAGATTGGTTTTGGTCTGTGCCGAAAACACTCCTTCTGACGGCGGTTTCATGTTTCTAGGATTTCTATGCTAGTTAAGTCATTTCCCCAAAAAGCTGATTGGGTAGCGATAAGACACCCAATCTCCTAGGAAGCTGCTTTTGAAAGCTTTTCAACATTTTTTCAAACCCCTTCGATGGTAAAATGTTTTGCTAATGTATCGAGAAAACATTGACCTTCATTAACTAGCCGGAAAAAATTCACAAAATTTACTTGATTGCACACTCGGAAGTAATTACTCGTACTAAGGATTAAGACTAATGGGTTTCCTGCTGCATCTGTAACATGAAGACATTCCCATTTAACACATAGGTGACACTCATGTCTAACACACAGGTGACACTCATGGCTAACACACATATGACACTGCTGTCTAACAGGTGACACTCCTGTCTAACAGGTAAGACTCCTGTCTAACAGGTGACACTCCTGTCTAACAGGTGACACTCCTGTATAACAGGTGACACTCCTGTCTAACAGATGACACTCCTGTCTAACAGGTGACACTCCTGTCTAACAGGTGACACTCATGTCTAACACACAGGTGACACTCATGTCTAACACACATGTGATATTCATGTCTAACACACAGGTGACACTGCTGTCTAACAGGTGACACTCCTGTCTAACAGGTGACATTCCTAGCAGGCACAGCAAAGCGAAGCAAAGACCTAATTTGAGCTCAGAGCATTTCACAATTTACTTATTTCTAATCTTGAACTCCCTCTAGCTGTGGGATTAAAGCTGAAACTGCACTAATTACTGCCAGCACTGTCATTGTCTTGACACAATTCGCTAATTGCAACATTTTCTTGTCCAATTTGAAAGTAAAGTCCATAAAAAGAAGGCATGCAAAGGCTGTTACAACAGTGATCTACATTATTGGATAGATCGAATTCTATTTCCCTAAATTTTCCCTAAGTAGCCAAAATTTCGATAATTCATCTGGAGAGTTCATGCTGGGAATTTTATAACCTCGATATCGCTAACTGATATTCCAGAAGTATTCTTGGGTGAGAAATTTCGGTCAGGGAATAATTTTACATTTTTATTTCTAATTACTAGCAGTGAGCGGATGGCTCGCTTAGGTATTAGTAAGTCCCGTACAATGTCACTAATTTCGATAGTAATTAGGGTATACTATAGTAGACATGTCCTGTCAATGTTCATCAAGTCTAAAATTTCGACTCCTGTCGAATTTAAATCTTGTCGTGCAACGCCAGCAAAAAGTCACTGTACTGTGGAAGCGTCATAGTGAAGGCGCCATCCAGGGGCGCCATACTGGAGGCGCCATCGTAAAATTGCCATTGTGGAGGCGCCATCAAAAAGCGCCATTGTGGAGGCGCCATAGTGAAGGTGCCATCCTGGGGCGCCATTGTGAAAGCTTTGGTTATATCCGGTTGCAAGTTCGCAGGAGTGAGGCAGAATTAAAGTGGGAGACTGTGAGAGGTTTGGGGCTATCAGGGTTCAAATGCGCAATGCATCAGAATGAAGTTATGGCTGCAGAACAAGCCGACCCCAACAGTGTGTGTGCCAGCTTCCATACGCCTATAGTTAAACAATATCTTCTGTTTATGGCCCAGCGTCAGAACTTCATCCCATGCGGAATCGAAGCTTCAGTTGCCTTTCTAAACTCTGTGCAGCTATCGGTGCACTGTTTTCCTAACTGTTATTTAGCTTTGTTAGGGCTTTGGGATGCACTGCACTACTCTGCATTGAACAGATGCAGAGACAGGATCTTGTCAGTGTCACACAGGGTCAATTCTTAGTGTCACACTGGGATCTTGTCATGTCACACTGGGATCTTGTCATGTCACACTGGGATCTTGTCATGTCACACTGGGATCTTGTTAGTGTCACACTGGGAACTTGTCATGTCACACTGGGATCTTGTCATGTCACACTGGGATCTTGTTAGTGTCACACTGGGTCATTAGTGTCCCACTGGGTCATTAGTGTCACACAGGGTCAATTCTTAGTGTCACACTGGGAACTTGTCAGTGTCACACTGGGAACTTGTCAGTGTCACACTGGGTCATTAGTGTCACACTGGGTCATTAGTGTCACACTGGGTCATTAGTGTCACACTGGGTCATTAGTGTCCCACTGGGTCATTAGTGTCACACTGGGTCATTAGTGTCACACTGGGTCATTAGTGTCACACTGGGTCATTAGTGTCACACTGGGTCATTAGTGTCACACTGGGTCATTAGTGTCACACTGGGTCATTAGTGTCACACTGGGTCATTAGTGTCACACTGGGTCATTAGTGTCACACTGGGTCATTAGTGTCACACTGGGTCATTAGTGTCACACTGGGATCTTGTCAGTGTCACACTGGGATCTTGTCACTGCCTCACTGGGATCTTATCAGTGTCACACTGGGATCTTGTCAGTGTCACACTGGGATCTTGTCAGTGTCACACTGGGATCTTGTCAGTGTCACACTGGGATCTTGTCAGTGCCTCACTGGGATCTTGTCAGTGTCACACTGGCTCACTGAACTGTATCTTGTCAATGCCCATCTACGTATCTGGTGAATATTTCAGGAGTTTCATTATTGGGAAAATAATGATAGCCTAATGAAAAATAATTATCTTTTGATGAAACTTTCATTTAGATTAGCTGGCGTGCGACATGCAGGTAAACAAGTCGAGACCTGACTTAAGGCTTGAATTATTCATTTTTTGACGCATTGATTGAACTCCTGCAGGTAAGGGTATTCGATGCTTGAGCAGAATCATAGATTCAAAGCTGAGTTCTCTTGGGACACTTGAAACAGCATAATTCATATTAATTCCGCCAGCTTGTAAGCTTGAGCTTCTTTGTCAGACTACTGATATAGCCTACTACTAGTAGTGCGCAAGGATTCACATTCAAGTTGTTTGTACTGTCCTGCCTGCATGCTTATCACTCATTCCGCATCACTCTCATCTGTCACTCAATCATTCCGTCACTCTATCCTTGTGTCACTCTATCATTGTGTCACTATCATTGTGTCACTCTATCATTGTGTCACTATCATTGTGTCACTCTATCATTGTGTCACTATCATTGTGTCACTCTATCATTGTGTCACTCTATCCTTGTGTCACTCTATCATTGTGTCACTCTATCATTGTGTCCCTATCATTGTGTCACTCTATCATTGTGTCACTCTATCCTTGTGTCACTCTATCATTGTGTCACTCAATCATTCCGTCACTCTATCCTTGTGTCACTCTATCATTGTGTCACTCTATCCTTGTGTCACTCTATCATTCTGTCACTCTATCATAGTGTCACTCTATCATTGTGTCACTATCATTGTGTCACTATCATTGTGTCACTTTATCCTTGCGTCACTCTATCATTGTGTCACTTTATCATGCTGTTACTCTATCATTGTGTCACTCTATCATGCTGTCACTCTATCATTCTGTCACTCAATCATTCTGTCACTCTGTCATTCCGTCACTCTATATCATTGTGTCACTCTATCATTGTGTCACTCTATCATTGTGTCACTATCATTGTGTCACTTTATCATGCTGTCACTCTATCATTGTGTCACTCTATCATTGTGTCACTTTATCATGCTGTCACTCTATCATTGTGTCACTCTATCATTGTGTCACTCTATCCTTGTGTCACTTTATCATGCTGTCACTCTATCATTCCGTCACTCTATCCTTGTGTCACTCTATCATTGTGTCACTATCATTGTGTCACTATATCATTGTGTCAATCTGTCATTGTGTCACTCTATCATTGTGTCAATCTGTCATTGTGTCACTCTATCATTCTGTAACTCAATCATTCTGTCACTCAATCATTGTGTCACTTTATCATGCTGTCACTCTATCATTGTGTCACTCTATCATTTTGTCACTCTGTCATTCTGTCACTGGGAATTTTCATTCCAGTGAGCTGAGGTGGGCCTGTGTGATTTCTCATATTCCAAAGTGATCCGCCGTCAGGAAATCCGATATGCTGCTGAGGCCTCGATTATTTTTGGTCTCGACTAACCAAAGCAGATTTTGGGACAGCGAGTCGATGGACTGAGCTATATCATAGGACGGAATGACCTGAGAATGGTGTAAACACATCCTGCTGTTGCTGCCTCTGTAGCATATTGATAGGAGGAAGTGCTTTGTCTAGTTGAGTCACTGGATGATGGAGTAACTGAATGATTGAGTCACTAAAAGATTGAATCACTATATGATTAGGTAACTGAATTATTGAGTCTCTGGATAGTTGAGTTACTGAATGATCAAGTCACTGATTGATTGAGTCACTGAATGATTGATTCACTGAATGATTGAGTCACTGAATGATTAAGTTACTGAATGATTAAGTTACTGAATGATGGAGTTACTGAATGATTGAGTCACTGAATGATTAATTCACTGAATGATTGAGTCACTTCATGATTGAGTCACTGAATGATTGAGTCACTGAATGATTAATTCACTGAATGATTGAGTCACTTCATGATTGAGTCACTGAATGATTGAGTCACTTCATGATTGAGTCACTGAATGATTGAGTCACTTCATGATTGAGTCACTGAATGATTAAGTCACTGAATGATTGATTCACTGAATGATTGATTCACTGAATGATTGAGTCACTGAATGATTGAGTCACTGAATGATTGGAATGATTGAGTCACTGAATGATTGGAATGATTGAGTCACTGAATGATTGATTCACTGATTTATTGAGTCACTGAATGATTAATTCACTGAATGATTGATTCACTGAATGATTAAGTCACTGATTGATTAAGTCACTTAATGATTAAGTCACTGAATGATTGATTCACTGAATGATTGAGTTACTGAATGATTGATTCACTGAATGATTGATTCACTGAATGATTGAGTCACTGAATGATTGATTCACTGAATGATTGAGTCACTGAATGATTGAGTCACTGAATGATTGAGTCACTGAATGATTGATTCACTGAATGATTGAGTCACTGAATGATTGAGTCACTGAATGATTGATTCACTGAATGATTGAGTCACTGAATGATTGAGTCACTGAATGATTGATTCACTGAATGATTGAGTCACTGAATGATTGATTCACTGAATGATTGATTCACTGAATGATTGAGTCACTGAATGATTGATTCACTGAATGATTGAGTCACTGAATGATTGAGTCACTGAATGATTGAGTCACTGAATGATTGATTCACTGAATGATTGAGTCACTGAATGATTAATTCACTGAATGATTGATTCACTGAATGATTGAGTCACTGAATGATTGATTCACTGAATGATTGAGTCACTGAATGATTGAGTCACTGAATGATTGAGTCACTGAATGATTGATTCACTGAATGATTGAGTCACTGAATGATTGATTCATTGATTGATTGAGTCACTGAATGATTGATTCACTGAATGATTGAGTCTCTAGATAATTGAGTCACTAAATGATTGAGTCACTGAATGATTGAGTCACAAGATGGTTTTGCGGCTGAGGAACTGTGTAACTGAGTAAGTGAATGAGCGACTGAGTGACTTCCGCGGACCGATCAAGAGACCACAATGCTGCATGAGACCTTCCTGCATGAGACCAGCAGCTGGAGGGCCTCCCAGTAGAGTTGCTGGTGTCGCATTTTGATTCGCTGTCCCGTGCCTTCCTTAATCCGCTGTCATCATCAGATCCACTGCAAATTTTCGGAGGCTGAATCGTCTATTTAGGAGGCCGACCTGAGATGCAGCAGGTCTTCGCCCGCCGCGCTGAACCGAGAAAAATCGAAATCTACTTGAGAAACCTACAGATAAAGTACTGAAGCCGACATGACGCTACGAATCTTCTGCCTGCAGGTCAGTTATTTAGTTAGTTTGTTTGTTTGTTTGTTTGTTAGTTAGTTAGTTAGTTAGTTAGTTAGTTAGTTAGTTAGTTAGTTAGTTAGTTAGCTAGCCAGTTAGTTAGTTAGGTTGGTCACTGTGTGCTGTTTCGCCCCTGCCGGGTCTTCAGGTACTTCTGGTGAGCCTGGTGGCACTGTCGATGATGGCTCCATCGCATTGCTCAAGCGTCGACGAGCTGGAAGAAGACCAATCTGGAATCCGCCTGATCAGACCGCGGCATGCTTCGCTTGACAAGCTGGAGCGGAGTCTGTACCGCCTGCTGCTAACTTCGCCGGAGCATCGGCAACAAGGTGGAGCCGCCACCGCCGCCGCCGCCAAGCAGCTCGCGGCCGCTCTGGCAGCTGAGGAGCCCGGAGAAGACGTGGTTCGAATTCGGTGAGGTTTTTATGACGTCGAATTACAAGTATATTCGAGACGTTTGAAAAAACTAAATCACCAATTTATAACAAAACTGGTTACTTTCAGATTCGGCTGAATCCAGTTCAAAGTTGGCTTGTTTCTAAGAAGTCTCTCGCACAATGTCACCAAGTTGAACTAATAAAGTACACGGCATGAACAGTTATTGTTCTGATGTAATATCTTTTTGCAATGTGATGAGCCCGCAATTGTAAACAATTAATAAATAGTTGATCATTGGACTTTACCAGTCGGCGATCTTACTGTAGTGAGATCGATTGTTTCTGCACATCAATTGTGATTTTGCGAGGTGCCGTCAAAATTGGCTATTTTCAAGTTTTTTGTTTTAATGAAAGTTTCATTTTAAGATTTTATTATTTATTAATATTATTCAAATAATTTTGATTTAGTTAACACACAATACACGAGTCACGATAAAAGGTAGACTCATATTGAGAATTCAGAGCTATATATTTGACAATTACTCTTAAAAAATGAGGGAAGTAAAAGTTAATCCCAAATTAAAACAAGGAGTTAAAAATTATTTAAATTACGTATGTGGGATTCGTGATAAATACGCAGAATTACAATTTATAAAAATATTCTCAGAATAACGATTAAACAAGCCGATACGTACAGTTTGACACAGGCAGTAATTAAATATATAATTTTTTAACGTTCATTGTTTGTTTACTTCAGCTTCTAAAGAATATATTTTGAGCAACAAAGATATATAGGGTTAGGTTAAAATTTGTTTTTCTGCCACTTTCGTTTCAGCAACTGCGGAATTAAATAAGTTAATTATAACAAACAAACAAAATGGCGTCAAAATAGCTACTGAACGAGGAGACAAAGATCCAGAATATCTTTTTTTAAATCATTTTTCTGTTACTTTTAATATATTATATAAGAAATACTTTTTATTTATAGGCAACTTCATTCATAAACAACATTTTTGGTTAGAGGCTTCAGTTAGTCGCAAAGTTTCTACATTAAAGTTGTCTTTGGGTAAAACTTTTTGATCATGTTGAACCTGAAACAGTTCAGCTGCTGCAGATAATCTCGGGTATACTCAAATGTCCATCTTTTTCATTCGCTCCATCAGCAACTCTACAGCCCGGTCATTCTCCTCCTTGGACAGAACCGGCTGCCTCTCGCCGCGACCCCCTTGGTAGTTCTGTGGGATGGGAGCGAATCTTGCTGTTTCTACTTTTTCCCTATGGAAATGAAATGGGAACTTGAAAACAAATCAAAGAATAGTGTACAAGTCAGCAAGAAGCAGTAGCTACTGCGAGAAGACGTGGCTTTTAAATTTCTTGCTTGAACAATAGTGGTATACTAGCTTTGGCTGGTGAACTTTTGTTGACAGAAAGCTTTGCAATTTTAGAACACAGACATGAGGTTCTAGGATGGCTATTAGTGAGTCAAAATAACTCAGACTGAGATACAGATATTTACTCATGCAGCGACAATGCTCTCAGGTGATAGGATAGTGAGTAGCCCTTTTATCTCAAACAGAGTTAAGAAAAAGTACATAATATCGCTTAAAACATGTTTTGGTTCGAGGCAGATAACCTCTATTTTTAAAGACAAGACGCACGTGTACTTTTAAAAGGACTTGTCAAGAATAAGATCGAATTCTTGAAATCAAATTTTAATTTCTAGGATAGTGTAGTGGCACATCAAAGAATCTAGGATAGTAGCGGCACATCAAGGAATCTTAGATAGTAGTGGCACATCAAAGAATCTTAGATAGTAGCGGCACATCAAAGAATCTAGGATAGTAGCGGCACATCAAAGAATCTAGGATAGTAGCAGCACATCAAGGAATCTTAGATAGTAGCGGCACATCAAAGAATCTTAGGTAGTAGCGGCACATCAAAGAATCTAGGATAGTAGCGGCACATCAAAGAATCTTAGATAGTAGTGGCACATCAAAGAATCTAGGATAGTAGCGGCACATCAAAGAATCTTAGATAGTAGTGGCACATCAAAGAATCTAGGATAGTAGCGGCACATCAAAGAATCTTAGATAGTAGCGGCACATCAAAGAATCTAGGATAGTAGCGGCACATCAAAGAATCTAGGATAGTAGCGGCACATCAAAGAATCTAGGATAGTAGCGGCACATCAAAGAATCTAGGATAGTAGCGGCACATCAAAGAATTTATCAAACTCACCACGCTGAAGGGCCTCGGGTTGAGACTCCGGGCGCTGGAACGAGCGCTGCTCATCCGTGACAAGGAGTGCTGGCCGTGCGCCTGTAGAATTCAGTTCGCACTTAATCATAAATCATAATTACTCCGGGAAAATTTCGTATAAAAATATTGATAATTGCGTATTGCTCCTACCTCGGAATCCCATTCAAGATCCTCTTCATTCTCGCATTGGTTGAGAGCGGCCAGGTATTCTAAATGCGATAAATTAACGCATAATTTAGTAACAAATTGTTTCAGAACAGTTCATCAGTTCAAGGACAACACTCGACACTAATGGATCGAGAGTCCCTGTAGCTATGCAAGTTCTGCGATCAACCATCCGTCTTTTCGAGCCTTTTCGAGTAGCTCTCTTAATATCCCAGCTTACGCCCAGTTCGAGACTTGACTCACAAAACGAGTTAAAAGACAGGTTTTACCTTTCTAGAACTGAGGTGTTGGATTCATGGGTTGCTGTGCCGCACCAGAGAGTCCCTCTTGCACGCACGCGACAGTGATGATATCAATCAAGATTAACTCAGACTGAATAAATTGACATTTTACCCCCAAATAGAGCAATATGAAGTCCCTAATTCTCTTTTTCTACCTAATTCTAGTTCTCGATTAAATTCCATATCATAATCCCCAGTCTCACCCTTGCGCTTCTTGGGGTTGATGATGCGAAAGATGCGAATCAGGCTGGCGCTGTCCTCCAGACCCGCGCCCCCGAAGATGTAGCACATGTGCCGGTGTATCCAGGCACCGTGGTGGATCAGGTTCTCCGGCTGCCCACCAGACGCTGGCAGAGCCGACGGCACCTTCCAAGTCCGCTTGTAGAGGCTGAACTTCATCAGCGGCTCCTGGACCGGGCCGCCATCCGGGAACACGCAGTCGTTGTAACCCCCGAATAGGAACAGGTCCTTGGACTGGTGCGCGGTGAGGCTGTGCCCGGCTCGCGGCATCGGCAGCAGGTGACCCTCGACTGGGACGCGCGACCACTGCAGGGTGGCTGCAGAAATCGGGAAATTATTCTGAATTGGCTACTGTAAGTAGAGGCCATTTGAACTTCAGCGCTTTCGATGCTTTATGAAGATTCAACTGACTGGAAAATATGGTATTTAGTTCAGCTGGAATCAATGCTAATGAAGCTGGAATCCATGCTAATGAAGCTGGAATCCATGCTAATGAAGCTGGAATCCATGCTAATGAAGCTGGAATCCATGCTAATGAAGCTAGAATCCATGCTAATGAAGCTGGAATCCATGCTAATGAAGCTGGAATCCATGCTAATGAAGCTGGAATCCATGCTAATGAAGCTGGAATCCATGCTAATGAAGCTGGAATCAATGCTAATGAAGCTGGAATCCATGCTAATGAAGCTGGAATCCATGCTAATGAAGCTGGAATCCATGCTAATGAAGCTGGAATCCATGCTAATGAAGCTGGAATCAATGCTAATGAAGCTGGAATCCATGCTAATGAAGCTGGAATCCATGCTAATGAAGCTGGAATCCATGCTAATGAAGCTGGAATCCATGCTAATGAAGCTGGAATCCATGCTAATGAAGCTGGAATCCATGCTAATGAAGCTGGAATCCATGCTAATGAAGCTGGAATCCATGCTAATGAAGCTGGAATCCATGATAATGAAGCTAGAATCCATGCTAATGAAGCTGGAATCCATGCTAATGAAGCTGGAATCCATGCTAATGAAGCTGGAATCCATGCTAATGAAGCTGGAATCCGCAATTATGAACGTGCGAGGTCCATAGCTCAACCGTCAAGACCAGTTGACAAATACACATACATGCATCATCTCTGTGAGTCCCTGGCTATGAAACTATTCATCCACTTTTACTTGTCTTTGAGTACCGGGGCCACTCACCAGTGTCCAGCTGGTGCAAGTCGTTGTAAAAGCAGCCCTGACCTCCGGTGCCTCCGAACACGTACAGGCTCTGGCCCGCCGCAGCGGCCGCGTGTTCGCATCTGGGCGACGGCGGCGCGCCGCTGACCGTTGCCCGGTGCCAGTGCTGCGCCATGATGTCGTACACAAACGTCGTATTGCTAAGGACGCCGTTGCTATGGCCGCCGAATACAACAAGCTGCGATTCGATCATGTTGCTGGTGTTGTACACCTGCTCGGGCTCCTCTCCGCTGGCCTTGACGTGGGTCCACTTGCGCACCACTGCAGAGTTTATTTGCAGATTTTTGGGCTTTTCAACATCGGAATGAAAAATTTAAGGATATCAACTCGGCTTTTACTACCTTAGGGGCGTCGATGGGCTTTAAGGGGTAAGAGCGCTAGCAACGGGCTTTAGCATCAGAGGCGCCAGCACCAGAGGCGCCAGCACCAGAGGCGCCAGCACCAGAGGCGCCAGCACCAGAGGCGCCAGCACCAGAGGCGCCAGCATCAGAGGCGCCAGCATCAGAGGCGCCAGCACCAGAGGCGCCAGCACCAGAGGCGCCAGCACCAGAGGCGCCAGCACCAGAGGCGCCAGCACCAGAGGCGCCAGCACCAGAGGCGCCAGCACCAGAGGCGCCAGCACCAGAGGCGCCAGCACCAGAGGCGCCAGCACCAGAGGCGCCAGCACCAGAGGCGCCAGCACCAGAGGCGCCAGCACCAGAGGCGCCAGCACCAGAGGCGCCAGCATCAGTTGCGCCAAAAACAAAATAATCACGCATTAGGAAACTGAAAAAATGGGAGCAGAGGCGCCTCAACTGCTGCATGGGGCGATAAATCAGCTGTCAGAAGAGCGCCATAATTTTAGCCAGCCAATTGAGAGGGGCCGTGACCCCCTTGCGCCTAGGCTACGTCTCTGCATGGCCTTATATTAGTCCTTGACATTGTACGGTAAGTGTAGCGCTTATGAGGGTCATACTGCATACAATTTCATATCATTGAAATGCAACACTAGAATCGCTTACAAACGTCGAACTGGTAGGTTCCGGGAATGCAGGAGGCCTCATTAAGATTGCTCTTGCCGCCAAACAGGATTAATAAATTCTCGAATAGGCTGGAATTAAAAAAATACATTATTAAAAAAATATATTTTTTCGTTCTGTCAATGACAGTTCTTAAGTTCAGATTTGTATTTATCTGGTTGATAAAGTTGTGATAAAGTTAGCAAATTTACTACTACAAATAGTGCAAAAGGGGGCACTTACTGCAAGTGGTGATAGGCCCTGGCCTCAGGCACGTCTCCATGCCCTGACGAAATTTTCACACATTTTAATCTTTGACTATCCTGAACTGAAAAAATGAATTTTATGATGCCAGCTGATAAAGAAGGTTATGTATAAATTCTTTTAAGATATTTGTCCATCTTTGAAAGTATTACTGCACAGAAATTTAATAATCAATTTAGTCCAATGTACCTGAGATTTTCCAGATGTCGTTGTAGAATGTGATTTTCTTTCCAGACTGGAAAATTGCATAAATCAGATCAAAGTTAGGAATTTCCGCAGGAATGCATTAAGCAAAAATTCTATCTTCAAAAATGTATTCTCACCTTCGAAAGCTTGAACCCTCCGTGCAAATACAAATCATTATTCCTAGTCTCCGTTATAGCTGTGTTGTGTCTGAAATAATGGGTTTAATGAGTGCACGAACCCTGATTATTGTTGTATCTGAGCCCTTGTCAGAGTTCTTAAAAAGAATACATGCTGATTCAAAATTTTTTAAATGAGATCAATATGGATATCGCGGCTTCTATGAGTTGGATAAAGGAATTGTGTCGAGGAAAAGAAAGAACCTAGAGCATTGAGACTTACATTACAAGGGAGCAGTTGTTGGCTGAAAGAAATGCATTTCTTACAAAACGCCATTGACCCAATTTTTCGCTAGCCCTTTATATTAATACTTTACTTGTTATATTAGAAATTTATATTGTTTAATCATTATTTATAGAAATACAAAATATAATATTTTTTTGTAAAACTCATGAGCGAAAGCAAATGAACTCTTGTTCAGAAGTTAAAAATACCTTTTAAGCTGTTCAACAGAGTCTTCTGCGATAGAAGACAACCAATGAATTGAGGGCAAAGCCATTTATCATTGGCAACAAACTAACTACAAAGGAATCAGGAGAGTCAAATCAAGCCAGGCCAGAAGGAATCGAGTAATTTTCAGCAGGTTGTCGTGTTAAAAGCATATTATTTACCCTCGAAATAGAAATTATGTCTTCTAGTCTTCTACTTTTTGTAACAAATTTTGTAGTAAAGCATAAGCTCTTTTAGCCTAAAAACAAAATTTTTAGTTACTTAAAATAAAAAAAACTAGCTTTGTTATAATGAACAATAGTTCACAGAAAGTTTTCAAATTTAAGCCGATCGAGTTCACACTCTTTAGTTTACAGTTCATAAGCTGGCTCGCTCAAGCTGTTCAGTGCTCAAGATAATGCAAAAAACTAGAATACTTCTATGACGAGCAGTTTTAGTAATGTGGATTATAGATTAGACCAAATTAAAGGTTGAATTTTTGTCTTTGTGCAATGTGCATAAATATGGTCCAATGGACCAATTCTGTCCCGTGTCCTCAAGTCCAAGGGCAAGGCCCAGGGAGGGGCGAGAGCCGATATGAAAAAGTTTGAATTATTTCATTTACAACAGTTATTACGACTTTAGTCAATACCAACATCTTTTCTACTGGTTAAAAACAATGTTTTGACTATTTGTACTTGTCTTTAAGAAGCCAAATTGTTTCATTGATTTTTCATTTCTAATATTTCTGAGGGCTGAGGCTAGGACCTAGCCAGTAGTGCAACCAGAAATTGTTGGGGGGGATGGATTCTGAAGGGTAAGGACCCAAGAGGGCAGAGGAGGTGCAGCTCTCCAGGCTTTGTATTTTGGCAAAAAATTAAAATTCACTTGGTCCCCCTTTTCCATAGTTTGGAACACCCTGAATGTACGCCAGACTAAAATCTCCCACAATTTTTTTAGTATGCCAGTATATGCCACATTTTTTCCAACCCTAAATTAAAATCCCAGATTTACAGAAAAAATAAGCCTCATTATAAGCCTTATTTCTTATATTGTGCCTTTGTGGTGCATTGAATAACCTATTTTGCTCTTTCATTTCACTTTTTTGCTTGTTTGCTGATACTCTTTATGGCGGGATGTCAATACATGCCAAGATTTCTTTCATTCTTTCAAAATAAGTACTTTCTATAATTCCATTTAAATTTAAATTTATTTTACTATTTGATTTTGCAATTGCAAGAACATGTATCATGATGTATGCCACTTTTTCACTATCCATTTTTTACACCAAATAGTATGCCAAATTTAAAAAAAAATTGTATGTCAAAAGTTGCGAGTATAGGCCTATGCTAGATTAATCTGGTATACTACCCATTTTCTAGACTAGGGCTAAGGCCGCCTCGACAATGCTTTGATTTTCTTTCTAGTCTCTACCTCTAAAAAAATGGGGGGAGGATGGGAAGATGGTAACAACTGCCCTCTGCCCCTACCCACCCCCCCCCCTAGTTAGGCTACTGGATCTAGGTCCTAGGTAGGTGGCAGGCCTATTATGATTTGGGATTATTATATTATAGGTCTAATTATATATTAGGCCTAGTACTTAATTATTCAATAAGGTTCATAAGAATAAATAGACCAATGAAAAAAATTAATTTTCAACTACTAGGCCTAGGCCTTACAGCATATTTAATTAAAAACAAATTAGTGATATACTTTACTTTTTAGTTTAACCTTAACTAATTTTAGTCTTTAGTTAAACAATATATTTTGTTTTATTTGTCCATTATTTAATAAATAGATGCTTGACAAATTGGTTATTAAAATATGAATGAAAAACTACTATTTAAGAAATAAGGCCTATAGCAGATATATGTCACTTCTATCCTTTAAAACAATCTTACCAATTAGTCTATTAGTCACCAGTTATAACAGGCTTCTTGTTTTTCTATATTATAAACTCTATTGATGGTCTGATACTACCAGCTGTGATAGGTGTGTCTTCCTCTGTCTTTTAAATATTCTATAGGCTGCTATCAAAGTTGTCCTATTTATATCTCTAATTATTTCTTAGAATCAGTTAATGATTTCTCTTTAATACACTTCTAGATAGCCTCTAATATATTAGTCTGGTACTCGTAGCATCTAATGTATTACTCTAGTAGTGTCTAATGTCTAATTCTAGTAGCATCTAATGTATGGCCTGAGCAGTCTAGCTGATACATGAGTTAGTCTAATTGGGCATTACCAAGACTAGAGGGTCACGGCAAAACTCTAGTATATCTCTGCAAATTAGTCCCCCAAGAGTGGCTCATTTTTGCTCAGGGTCATCTGACTTCATTTGGCAGCAAGGCGATGATGATGCCTGCAGTGATGTCCTTGGCCATTTGTTGCTTATGCCGGGTACCTTCGGTTGCGTTAGGCAATGAAGTGATGCCTTTTTTATCAATGTTGGGCACTAGCGGTGGCTCCATATCTTCTGATAGATTGCCAATTAGATCTTGTAGGAAGTCAATGGAGTTGTCCATTTAATTTTCTTTGTATAGCTCTTTAAATAAAGAGGAATAGAAGTGGTAAACTATGGGGTCTGTGGGGTCTGTAGGGGTCTGTAGGGGGTTTGTATTTATAGGCTCGCAGGCCAAAAGACTGGACCTTTTTGAAGCACTCCCCTTGCACCTGGGGCAGGGTATGCCAGATTTGACAGATTTGACTGAACTAATAGTTTCAAAAGTTAATTACTATAAATTGTCAGTAGTTGTAAATCTACTTTGTTATTGAAGTGAATTATATTCACAAAAAGACTATACTGAGGTGGAAGGCCTTTTTGTTTCAATAGATGGAATGGCAGCAAAGATTCTGCACTGTGTTGCACGTGTATTTTTATGATTATAACAAACAGTGCGAGATTGAGGGGCCAAGGGAGGTGCAAAAAGGTGGCGTGGTGTGATTGGCTACGCCAACCCCCCCGGCTTAGCAAGCCGGCTAGCTTGGCGTGCACCCACCCCACCTCAGCTAGACAGAGGCGGGGGGGGGGTTTCCAGTGCGGCTGCACTGGTGCTGCTGGTCGCGTAGTCTGGCCGCCACACAGCTCCCCCCAGCACTGAGCTAGGCCCTGAACGTCGGGTGGTAGCCAAGGCCGCGAGAGTGCCAAGGAGCGGGCACCGAAAGCTAAGCGCCAAAGACCGCGGAGCTGCTGAGGAATGGGCACCAAAGACCGCAGGGGCACAAGGCGGGTGCTAAAGGTGGCAGGGGCGCAAGGTGGGCGCTGAAAATGGCAGGGGCGCGAGGTGGGCGCCAATGGCAGCAGGGTGCCGAGCAGGCGCCGATGGCAGCAGGGCACTAAGCGGGCGCCAATAGCAGCAGGCTGCCGAGTGGGCACCGATGGCAGCAGGGCGCCAAGCAGGCACCAATGGCAGCAGGGCGCCAGGTGGGCGCCAATGGCAGCAGGTCGCCGAGCATGTGCCAACAGCAGCAGGGTGCCAGGCAGGCGCCGAAGGCAACAGCAGGGCACCAGGCAGGTGCCAAAAGCAGCAGCAGGGGCGCCAGGTGGGCAAAAAAGGCAGCAGCAGGGGCACGCAGCTGGACCACACCCGAGGCAATTGACAGTCAGTTGCTGCTATGAGCTGGATTGATGCTCCTGCACAGAGGCTGGGGACGCTAGGCTAGCAGCAGTGGTGCTAACCTTGAAGTAGCTGCAGCGTGTGGCGCTAGTTGGTCCAACGCGGGGGCCAAAAGGCGAGACCCCAGGAGCTACTCGGGGGCGGGCTGACTAGGCCGATTCATGCTGCTGGGCTGCAGTGCTGCTAGGCTGCGGTGCTGCCATTGCAGTTGGCCAAGGTGGTTGGCTACCAGGACTGCACAGGGCCAACCAGGTAGGCCCAGCGTTCTGCGCTAAGAGTCGGGCTTACCAATGAGGCGGAAGGCCTTTATGTTTCAATAGATGGAATGGCAGCGAAGATTCTGCACTGCATTGCATGTGTATTTATATGATTATAACAAACAGTGCAAGATTGAGGGGCCAAGGGAGGTGCAAAAAGGTGGCGTGACGTGATTGGCTATGCCAACCCCCCCCCCCCTGGCTTAGCAAGCCGGCTAGCTTGGCATGCACCCACCCCACCTCAGCTAGACAGAGGTGGGGGGTTTTCCAGTGCAGCTACACTGGTGCTGCCGGTCGCGTAGTCTGGCCGCCACAATATCATATTTTTGCTAACAAAAGAGTAGTAAACATTGTTAACCCTCTATATATATAAATATTTTGACCATGTAAGCTTGTTCATTAATACATTTATTTTTAATGAATATCTAGTGTTCTTGTTTATTGGTAGATATTGGCCAAATCTATAGAAAGATTTTTTTATGAAAAGAAAGGAAATATGCAATAAAAAGTTCTATCAAATTATACATTGACCTTTCTTGTTATACATGTATACAATTTGTTTATAGCCACTATAAATGCATAATAATTAAAATTTTATAGAAAGTCATAATTGTAAGTCATAAAAGTCACATTGTCATGCACTAGGACTAAGTCCAACTTGAAGTATTCTTTCTATTGTACATGTACATGTGCACCACTCAGCTAAGCCAGTCATTCTGGCTGGCTGGCAAATAGCAAGGTTCTTAGCCAAGGTAAGTTGAAAAAATGCTTACTTAAAATATCTAAAAATATAAATGTAATATAAATTAGATAATGAAACGATTAACTTTAATAATACAATCATAGTTACTCCTGTCATTTATCCATAACTATATTCATTTTTCTTACATTTCTTTTCTACCTAGGTAAGTTGCATTGGTAAAAAGATAAGCTGCATGGCTAGTTTAAATAATTTTTGTTATGTACATATATAATTGTATAACAATATCTCCCTCAGTGCTATAAACATTGGCTCATTATGAATCATTGAACATGTTAATCATATTCATTTAGATGATATATATTGGCTCATTTACTATCATGATACAAATAGCAACTCATTGGCTATATTGCACACATGGGACTATTAACTTATAAAATTATATAAGCATCATATATAAGATAATCATATAGGACCATTAACTCAAAAGTAAAGACAAACATTTTTAGCAGAAAAAACTGCTTTTGGCAAATTGAATTGTGATAAATTTGACTTGTTCCTTGCCAAATCCTAACCCGAAGTCATAATATATAAGGCAATATTAATAAAAAGAAATTTAATGACCCAATAAAAATGTAATGATGCATTGAAATAAAGTCTAGGAGTGTGTCAGCTTAAGAGCAACATTATATTGGATGTATTAAGTATCTAAGATAAATACTAGGTTCTAGATATTAGTTATTTATTTAGTTAATTAGTTATTTAATACTATTTGATTTGTTATTTAAATAGCCCTATTAGTATTCTGTGAACCTATCCGGTATTTAGTGGCCCCAAATCAGTAATCAGTGCCCTAAATATTTATCCAATGGCCCCAGTGAGTGATCCATATTACTTATTCTTCTACTTTTCTCATCAGCATTCTAAATCTAAATTGAATTTTATATAATGTATTGCATGAAAATACAAGAAAAGACTACCAATTGTATTTTTCAACAATAAATTTGAATATAATTTTTACTTGCTTGTCTCTTACTTGAATAAGTAAAATTATTCATAACCCTCTGCTAATCGATTGGAATTTTTGTCTGCAAGCAATAATCTGAACGCAGCCATGGCCAAAGTTAACATTTCAAATGTGGAAGTCCTGGACACAGAGGCCACCTTTCTCAGCCCATTTCGCTTCAAAATCACATTCGAGTGCTACGAACCGCTGGAGGAGGACTTGGAGTGGCGATTGATCTACGTGTCTAGCGCTTATAATATGTCTCTAGACCAGACTCTGGACTCCATCTTGGTCGGCCCAGTGCCAGTTGGCAAGCATCAGTTCGTGTTCGAGGCTGGCCCGCCAAATACTGACGTTATTCCAGTTGAAGATGCTGTTGGAGTCACCGTTGTGATTGTGGCCTGTCTGTATCGCGATCAGGTTTGTCGCTTTTAACTGAAAATTTTATTTCTATTAGTGAGATTGTGTACCAGGAAGTACGAAGCTCGGTTAATTCTGGTTAATTACGATTTCTTGAAGTCTGCCATCCCAAGGCGTCAGCGCCCCGAAAGATCCCCCCCCCCCCCTAGAGACAGATTCCCTCCAGAGACAGATCCCCCAGACACAGATCTTCCAGAGACATATCCCCTGAGACATTCCCCCTGAGGCTGATCCCCGAGAGAAATTCCCCCTGAGACAGATCCCACAGAGACATTCCCCCTGAGGCAGACCCCCCAGAGATATCCCCCCTGAGACATCCCTCGCAGACAGATCTCCCAAAAACAGATCCCCCAAAAACAGATCCCCAAAAACAGATCCCTCAAAAACAGATCTCCCAAAAACAGATCCCCCAAAAACAGATCCCCAAAAACAGATCCCCCAAAAACAGTTCCCCCAAAAACATCCCCCAAAAACAGATCCCCCAAAAACATCCTCCAAAAACAGATCCTCCAAAAACAGATCCCCCAAAAACAGATCCTTCAAAAACAACCTTAAAGACAGACCCCAGAAGACAGGCTAGCAGAGAAAACTCCATAGATAACCAGAGACAGCCTCTACTAGACTAGACAGATTCAAGTACATCTACTCAAGCCCACCGCCGCGCACCTGCCGGCAGGAGTTCATCCGCGTCGGCTACTACGTGAACAACGAGTACTCAGACGAGCAGCTGCGTGAGACTCCGCCAGACCGGCCGCAGTACGACAAGCTGGCCAGGCAGATCCTGGCCGGCAATCCGCGGATCACCAGACGCGGCATCGACTGGGGCGAGAGTGTCGCGGGCGCCACTGCCGATTCTGCCTTCGAAGCAGCCGTAGCTGGTTGCCAGGCTGTCGCTGGCGCTGCTGAGGCTGCCGACTCAGGGTCCGGTTCTGTACAGAAGCAGCAGTCCGCTGATGCGGAGCCACAGCAGCAGCAGGTATTGTGATTGATAATTTCGTTTTCATTTTATGACCGATGTTTTTTTAAAGCAAAATTTCCTTCATAGTCCCAAGTTGAAATCATAACCTTTTCACCCTAATTAAAAATCTATACTGTATGACCCCCTATTAAAAATCAATACTTTATGACCCCAAAGTATAAGTCAATACTTTATGACCCCCTATTAAAAATCAATACTTTATGACCCCCAATTAAAAATCAATACTTTATGACCCCCAATTAAAAATCAATACTTTATGACCCCCTATTAAAAATCAATACTTTATGACCCCCGAAGAAAAATCAATACTTTATGACCCCTATTAAAAATCAATACTTTATGACCCCCAATTAAAAATCAATACTTTATGACCCCCAATTAAAAATCAATACTTTATGACCCCCTATTAAAAATCAATACTTTATGACCCCCGAAGAAAAATCAATACTTTATGACCCCCTATTAAAAATCAATACTTTATGACCCCCAATTAAAAATCAATACTTTATGACCCCCAATTAAAAATCAATACTTTATGACCCCCTATTAAAAATCAATACTTTATGACCCCCGAAGAAAAATCAATACTTTATGACCCCGAAGAAAAATCAATACTTTATGACCCCCTATTAAAAATCAATACTTTATGACCCCCTATTAAAAATCAATACTTTATGACCCCTTATTAAAAATCAATACTTTATGAACCCCTAATAAAAATCAATACTTTATGACCCCCTATTAAAAATCAATACTTTATGACCCCCGAAGAAAAAAATCAATACTTTATGACCCCCGAAGAAAAATTAATACTTTATGAACTTAAAAAATCAATATTTTTTGACCCCTGAAGAAAAATCAATACTTTATGACCCCAATTAAAAATAAATACTTAGTAGTCCTCAATTGAAAATCAGTTCAAGTACTAAGTAGTATATGTTGCTTTTCAAGTAGACTATGAACTCCGAAGTGTAAAGTTTAAAATTATCATTTTGGCTGCTTACTTTTGACTCTTGAAAATTGCATTGTTTTCCATTTAAGCCACTCAGCCAGTCAGCTGAGTCGCAGCAGCGGCACCAGCAGGTGTCGGAGAGTAGCAATAAAAAATCCGACACAATGGACGGTGCCAATCCGACCAGCGCCGCTAATCCTGCAGCTGCTGCGGTGGCGCCAGCTTCCTTGGTTGCTAAGGAGAATTATGACCCTGGCGTGGCTGCCAGCGCTTCCTAGGCTCCCAAAGTCCTGGCATCCTGGGCCAAGCTGTCTGCTAACTATAATAATTATGAATTGACAGCAGGTGAAATTTTGTCTAAAATAGTTTGCTTAATTCAAAATAATTATGTCAATAAAAACTGTTAGGCATTTATAATTCTGTCTAGTGCTATTCAGTGTCATTCATATTTATATACTGCCAGGTAAAACTATGGCTTTGACTTATACAGTAATTTATAATAATGTTAATTGCATACTTGAAAATAGTCGGTTTAAAAAATATATGAAATAAGAATAAAAATTTAGTTATTAACGTTACTCGTAGAAATATGTGTTGCAAATTTTCTTTAACTGTATTGACAAATTATTAAAAACTGTTTATAATATGCTTAGAAATAGGATAAGCTAGAAAAATGTTAGATTTCTAGTGGTTAAACACACTACTTGAGTTTATATTTCAGTAGTACTGTAGGGCCAGGCCGCTTGCGACTTTAATTGTTCTGTTTTTTCTCCTCCTCCTTCGTCTGAAGTGAAGCCTTTGTTATTAGCGGCGGCCTCGTTTGATGTGCTGACTGTACCGTAATATGGCTGCTGGTAGTTGTCGTGTGATAAGTATTGCTGCTGTGGTGCTGCCACTGGTTCATCTGTTGTTCTCGCACGCCGAATACGTTCGATACGGCGTAGGGGCTGGCATCGTCAGGATTGGCGCTGCTGTACGGTCTCGGGTACTGGTCTGTGTGTTGGATTTGGAGTTTTCGGCAAGCTGGATCTGGGACTGTGGCAAGCGAATGGGATCTGGGACTGTGGCAAGCGAATGGGATCTGGGACTGTGGCAAGCAAATGAGATCTGGGACTGTGGCAAGCGAATGGGATCTGGGACTGTGGGAAGCAAATGGGATCTGGGACTGTGGGAAGCAAATGGGATCTGGGACTGTGGGAAGCAAATGGGATCTGGAAGGGTCGCCCATTAACTTGGATCTGTGAGGCGAACCCAGCAACTGAGGAGCTGGGAGGCTGGCCCAGCAACTGAGGATCTGGGAGGCTGGCCCAGCACCTGAGGATCTGGCAGGCTGGCCCAGCAACTGAGGATCTGGGAAGATGGCACTGATGATCTATTGCAATAGTAAGATGACCAAGCAGCTGATGATCTATAAGTCTGGCCCAGCAACAAATATCTGAGGGTGGCAGTGTCCCAGTCTAATAAAATTAATGATTAGTGAATTATCTAAATTACGAAGAGTTGTTAGTGATAGCAGAATTTATCAAAACAAGTGTTAAAAGTCCATAGAAGGTGGCCACAGGTCAACCAATGCTGCATTCTCACCCGAATCGGGCCGCTCCTGTTTTTCTGACTGCTTTCGTCGCCCCAGCGACGCCAATCTTGTGAAGAAGGATTTGCGCATCGTTGAACCGGCAAAGCCGCCCTGATCGCTTGCCGTTACTCTGCTGTCCACGGTTGAAACAGGCGTCTTGGTAGAGAGATGACTATTAGTTGTCTTTGACAGCTTTTTGAACAGCTTCCTTGACGCTGCAAGTAGCAGGAGTTGGGCCAGGCTGATTACTGAAGCTGTGTACATCAGTGCCGCCGCTGGTCGCCATCCGGCTTCAGCTGAACTGAACGATGAACTGATAATGATAGCTGGCGCCAGTTCAGCTGCTAGGCAGCCGCCTCCAATGAGCACAGCGGCAGTGGTCTGAGTGGCCGAGACTGGTCCTTGCACAGCCACCGCACTGTAGGCTAGCATGCCCAGGTGTCCCACAATGGCTACGCTGAGAGACCAGACTGGGAACCGGCAGATCTCCTGGTTGCCGCTGCCCCTCTTGCATACGTCGCCGGTTCGGCCTCCGCCTGTGTCACCGAAAGCTGCCACAGCCGAGGCAATCAAAGCTCCGATGTCCAGACAGGCTGACAGGCACTGACAGGCCGCGTAGATTAGCGTTAGCTGACGCGGCGTATTCAGCATTTCTGTCTGTTTTTTGTGGCTTTTACGCTGAGAACAGTTGGCTTTGCAATTTTCTGTGTGAGTCAGGGAACCAACAGCTTTTGTAGCGGCAGTAGCACGCAAAGAATTGGCCATTATTCTCTGCTCTCTCCTCACTTCTTTATCCCTAGAGTCCCGCGTACACAGCGCTTGAGACTTTAGTGCGTACACTTGGGGGAGTTTTCAGGGAATGTCGCAAAAGTTGGTTTGGCCTCTCTGCCCTTCTCACTCTGCCTTGGTCCCTCTCAGGGCGTTGGCATGTTGGAGTGGGTGGGATAGAAAAAAGGGGGATCTATTATGGATACGCGATTGGGATTTCAAGGGCGGGGTTCAATCAGGCTGTATACTTACAGTCATTGGCGTTTAATTCCCGGTCTTTCTAGTGAAGAGTAGCGGAGCCGGAGTGGAGAAGGGACACATAAGATTTTTTATTGAGTGTCGGTTCTGGTCCGGAATGGCCGGTGTGACGATCGATGTGCGCTTCCTAGTTTTTCAGGGTTATGAGCCTGTTTTGCAGCAGAAACTCGGCACTGTTTCTGGGCCTTCTTATCCCTCAGGCTTGATTATATACACTAAACATCGACCCATCGATTCTTCACCAGTCCAGTCTATCCAACACCAGCCCAGTCTATCCAACACAATCCCAGTTTATCCAACACCATCCCAGTCTATCCAACACAATCCCAGTTTATCCAACACAATCCCAGTTTATCCAACACAATTCCAGTTTATCCAACACCATCCCAGTTTATCCAACACCATCCCAGTTTATCCAACACAATTCCAGTCTATCCAACACCATCCCAGTTTATCCAACACAATTCCAGTTTATCCAACACCATCCCAGTTTATCCAATACCAGTCCAGTCTATCCAACACAATTCCAGTCTATCCAACACAATCCCAGTTTATCCAACACAATCCCAGTTTATCCAACACAATTCCAGTTTATCCAACACCATCCCAGTTTATCCAACACAATTCCAGTCTATCCAACACCGTCCCAGTTTATCCAACACAATTCCAGTTTATCCAACACAATTCCAGTCTATCCAACACCATCCCAGTTTATCCAACACAATCCCAGTTTATCCAACACAATTCCAGTTTATCCAACGCCATCCCAGTTTATCCAACACAATTCCAGTCTATCCAACACCGTCCCAGTTTATCCAACACAATCCCAGTTTATCCAACACAATTCCAGTCTATCCAACACCATCCCAGTTTATCCAACACAATTCCAGTTTATCCAACACCATCCCAGTTTATCCAACACAATTCCAGTCTATCCAACACCATCCCAGTTTATCCAACACAATTCCAGTTTATCCAACACCATCCCAGTTTATCCAACACAATTCCAGTTTATCCAACACCATCCCAGTTTATCCAATACCAGTCCAGTCTATCCAACACCATCCCAGTTTATCCAACACAATTCCAGTTTATACAACACCATCCCAGTTTATCCAATACCAGTCCAGTCTATCCAACACCATCCCAGTTTATCCAACACCATCCCAGTTTATCCAACACAATCCCAGTTTATCCAACACAATTCCAGTTTATCCAACACCATCCCAGTTTATCCAACACAATTCCAGTTTATCCAACACAATTCCAGTTTATCCAACACCATCCCAGTTTATCCAATACCAGTCCAGTCTATCCAACACCAGCCCAGTCTATCCAACACCATCCCAGTTTATCCAACACCATCCCAATCAATCCAACACCATCCCAGTTTATCCAACACAATTCCAGTTTATCCAACACCATCCCAGTTTATCCAATACCAGTCCAGTCTATCCAACACCAGCCCAGTCTATCCAACACCATCCCAGTTTATCCAACACCATCCCAATCAATCCAACACCTTCCCAGTTTATCCAACACCAGCCCAGTCTGTCCAACACAGTCCTTAGCTGTCATCTATATAATATTGCAACATCCAATCGCCGTATTTCAACCTTCATACCCGCTGAACTTTTCCAGCAATCCCCAACATGCTCAGCACCTCTCCTTCGCGTCTTCTTGTCCATCTTCTTCGGGAACATCGATGCCTCCTAGTTCGATGCTGCGCCGCCATCACAGCATCGCCGACATCCGGTCACCCTCCTCCAGTCGTTCGTGTTGAAGCATCTGACGCCGCTACTGAGCAGGACATCCGCAGCCATCTCAGCCTGTTCCCCCAGTTCATCTCTGAGTCGGAGGAGGCCGCCCTGATGTCGGAGCTGCAGCCGATTCTCCGTAAATTGCGCTACGAGTCTGCGCACTGGGACGACGCCATCCACAACTACCGGGAGACGGAGCGCACCGTCTGGTCGGATGCGAATCGCGCGCTGCTTCAGCGAGTGGCCGAGACAGCCGGACTGACCGGAAAGTCCCAGCTGGAGCATGTCCACGTGCTAGACTTGGCCGAAGACGGTCACATCCGGCCGCACGTGGATGCGGTGAGATTCTGCGGCTCCATCATAGCAGGCCTGAGCTTGCTGTCCGACTGCGTGATGCGATTCACCCTAGCAACCGCCGAGCAATCCGCTTGGGCCAAAGTGCTGCTGCCGCGTCGGTCTCTTTACGTTATGAAAGACCGGCTGCGGTACGACTATGCGCACGCTGTGCTGGGCAATGACGATGCCAATAATTGCATTGGCAAGCAGGTTGTGAGGAAGGGCAGGCGGGTTTCCGTCATCTGTCGGTGTCAGCCTGATCCGGAGAGAGTTAAAGCTGCCGATGGTGGCCAGGATGGATCTTCGTGATGACTGTGATGGCGTATGTCTGTCCTTCAATGTACATTCAATGTACAATCGTACATCGGATTCTCTGCCCCTTAATGTACACCCAGCCGCGGCATCATTGGATTCTCTGCTCCCCAGTGTACACCTAGCAATCATCGAATTCTCTGCCCCCCCAATGTACATCCAACCATCGTCGGATTCTAACCCCAAATGTACATCCAGCCATCATCTGACTCCCTGTTCCCCTTCTGTACATCCAACCATCGTAGGATTCTCTGGCCTCTAATGTCATCTGCCTTGAATGTATTCGTACGTCTAAATTTTGAGATATCGATTTCTGCTTCTTATTTGTGTCGCATTTTAGCGCTGTTGGCTCTTTTTCGTTTTGCAGTTTCTATAAAAATACATGCTAAATATTGACCCATTAGAGTGTTTTTTTGCTTTGATTTAATGACAAATATCCCGATTTTTAGAGACATAATTACGAGTATTGGGTCGAATTCACTTTGTTTCAATTGTTAAGTGTCCCGATGCCTCTTACCCCTACCTTAACTTTGTTAATGCTAGACCCTGCTTCTAATGTACATTCAACCCACCCGGATTCCCTTTCCCTGCTCCTAATGTACATTCAACCCACCCGGATTCCCTTTCCCTGCTCCTAATGTACATTGAACCCCACCCGGATTCCCTTTCCCTGCTCCTAATGTACATTCAACCCCACCCGGATTCCCTGCCCCTAGTGTACATTCAACCTTATCCCGAATTCCCTGCCCCTAGTGTACATTCAACCCCACCCGGATTCCCTGCCCCTAGTGTACATTGAACCCCACTTGGATTCCCTGCCCCTAGTGTACATTGAACCCCACTTGGATTCCCTGTTCCTAGTGTACATTGAACCCCACTTGGATTCCCTGTTTTTAGTGTACATTCAACCCAACTCTGATTCCCCCTGGTACATTTAACCCCCATCCGGATTCCGTGCCCCTAGTGTACACTCTGCCACTTAGTACACTCTGCCTCTCCATAAGATAACAAAAATGTACATTCCTATTCCAGCAAATTTCTCACCTACCGAAATGCACGAAGAGCCAACAGCTGCTCCACCCAGCAGCCCTCAGTGGCTTCTATTCTTACCTGAATCGATGCTGGCAACCTCTTTGAAGTTGCCGCCTAATAAAAATAGTTCAACTACGCTAACAGGCCGTCGCAACGAAGCTCAACGAGTGGCCACTGTGCTGGAATTTGCCGATGACATTGATAATGTTGAACCTCTGGATGACCTGCTAATGAGTGAATCCACACTCATTGTGTTCTACGATCCCCGGTCTGTCAGAGACAGTTTGTTCATGACTCATCCGTCGGACTCGCTGGGAGCTCTGCCACCAACTGGGCCTCGGTTGGATGCCTTCAGACAGCAGCTGGGCTGTCCCAGCAGTCTGGCTAGACCAGCTGGTCCTGCAGCCGGGGTTGCTAACCAGAAGCCTGCGTCGTTATTAGCAACGGCACTATCCTGGTGCGCAACCATCAGTCGGATTCGTTCCGCTTGGCAAAATTTCAAATTATCTCTGCCGCCGAATTCGAATCCGCACGCTGCGGCACAGCTGGCGTTGCAGCTGCTTCTAGGAGCCTGCTTGGTTCTGGCTGCGAATTGCTTCTGCGATGCAGTCAGCGGCTTGAATCCGGTTTGCTGTCGGGGTGGCGATAGCGGCGGATGCGCGTTTGCGCTGCGTCACTGGACTGCGCAGTTGGAGTTGGCGCTGCGCTCGGCTCTCGAATGGCTGAGGCGCTACCCGGCAGGACTGAAGCTGCATAGCGGGGCTGCGAGGGTGCTGGCTCAGGTGTGTGCGCGGTGTGGTGGTGTTGTGTGACACATTTGCTGCGCTTGAATGCTAATTTGCAATTGATTTTTACATTGGCGCAGTTTAGGGATTTCCCATGCGTGTTTGTTAGGGATTCCCCCAGTCTTTTTCGTTTTTTTATTTCCTTTTGTTTGTTTGGGATTCCACCAGTTCTTTCAGTTTAGGGATTTCCTTGTGTGTTTGTTAGGGATTCCCCAAGTTTTTTTAGTTTAGGGATTTCCCTTGTGTGTTTGTTAGGGATTCCTCAAGTTTTGGGATTTTCCTTGCGTGGTTTTTAGGATTTCCTTTGTGTGTTTGTAAGGGATTCCCAAGTTTTTTCAGTTCAGGAATTTCCCTTGTGTGTTTGTTGGGATTCCCCCATTTTTTTAGTTTAGAGATTTCCCTTGCCTGTTTGTTGGGATTCCCCCATTTTTTTAGTTTAGAGATTTCCCTTGCCTGTTTGTTAGGGATTCCCCCAGTTTTTTTAGTTAAGTGTGATGCTCTGATGGCAACTCTAGTGCTTGATGAATAACGAAGCTCGTATCTTGCTTTGCTTGTTTATTTGGCTTTAGGACCACATTAATGTTAGCGGGGCTTGTAACAAGATGATGAAGCTAGGACACTTATATATTAGGAAGGGATGAGGGAGGCGGCATTTGGGCGCAGCGGCCATAGACTATTGCACGAGCGTATGTCATTAAGGGATTTCCTTTGTGTGTTTCTTAGGGATTCTCCCAGTTTTTTCAGTTAAGTTTAGCAGCCTTGTTGGCCAAACCCCAAGGCACAGTGAAGTGTACATGCCTAACGATAAATAAAGTTAGGGCCGCTGTACACTCCTGTGCGAGTGTGTGCCTGTGCGTATGACTGCGTACGTATCCGCGCGCTTGTGTGCCAATAAGACAGTAAGCAAGGATTGAACACACTACTTGCAGTCAGTCTTGTGAGTAGCACGATTCGCACATTATTCTCTACCTGAATAATCTCTCCCAGGGTTTGGCCTACCAGCTGAGCATCTGGCACCAGTGGACCGACTCTCTCCTGCTGCCCATTATCACGGCCAACCTGTGGCGGGCCAGCCTCCTTCTAGCGGCTGTGGGCGGCGCTCCCTGCCAGCTCGCCCTGCTGTCCGACTTCTGCCGCCTCCTAGCGCTGCACCTGCGCCTGCTGGACTCTCTGTGCTGCCGGCTCTGCTGTCTGCAGCTCCGACTGCTCGGCGCCGCCGCCCGGCTGCTGCGCGGCCGCAAGTGGAATCCGCTGCGTCTGAGAGCCGACAGCGCGCCCTACCAGCTGGACCAGCTGCTGCTCTGCACCTTGGCATTCGCTGTGCTGCTGTTCATGCTGCCCACCTTTGCCGCCTTTGCCGGCGTGCTGCTGGCCTTCCACCTGGTGTGGCGGGCCTGCGACCGGGGCCTGCTGGCTCTGGCCGCTGCGCCCTGCCGTCTGCCCGCTCTGCTCACTGCCGTCTGGCTGGCCAACCATGGGCTGGTGTACGCCGTGCCGAGATTCGAACTGGCGACCTCGCACACAGCATCCTACTACTTATCAGCTGTCGGCGATGGAGAAGTGAGAAAGCAGCCTGCGCTGCGATTGAAGCTGGATAAGATCGGCCTGGGACAGGCGCTGCGGCTCGGGCCGGCCTTCTATCGGGTGTGACCGGCTGTGTTGCTATTGACAACGCGGGGCGGGGTAGTTTAATCCTGCTTGCTGCTGCTAAGTAGTTCGCTGGAGTTGGGCCCGTTGAAAAGGTTACCGTGACAAGATGTGCAACCGACAGCTCAGCCGCAGCGATTGCGCGGCGCATCTGAAAGCTGCGTACGGCTGTTCAGTCCAAGGACTGGGGGGTCGCCACACACACCCACAATTACCCCAGCTAATGCTGGCACCCATTTTACAGCTGGGTGAACTGAAGCAATGCAGAGTTAAGTGTCTTGCTCAAGGACACAAATTGTTCAAGTGGGATCGGGACTCGAACCCCCGACCTTCAAGTCGTGAGTCCGCCGCTATAACTACTAAGCTACAACCCCATAACGAATAAAATAACTGTAATGCAACGGAGAGGCGACTGTTGAGTCAGCAGCGCATCACGTGAGTTGTAGAATCCAAAGAGTCGTCATGTTCAGGGGCGTCGCCAACAGGGGGGACAGGGCGACAAAACATAGTGCCGCTATTTGGACGCTAAAATGAGTGCCTGGCGGCGCTAAAATGAGTGCCTGGCGGCGCTAAAATGAGTGCCTGCGGCGCTAAAATGAGTGCCTGCGGCGCTAAAATGAGTGCCTGAGGCGCTAAAATGAGTGCCAGAGGCGCTAAAATGAGTGCCCCAGGCGCTAAAATGAGTGCCTGCAGCGCTAAAATGAGTGCCTGCGGCGCTAAAATGAGTGCCTGAGGCGCTAAAATGAGTGCCAGAGGCGCTAAAATGAGTGCCCCAGGCGCTAAAATGAGTGCCTGCAGCGCTAAAATGAGTGTCCCAGGCGCTAAAATGAGTGCCAGAGGCGCTAAAATGAGTGCCAGAGGCGCTAAAATGAGTGCCCCAGGCGCTAAAATGAGTGCCTGCAGCGCTAAAATGAGTGCCTGCGGCGCTAAAATGAGTGCCTGAGGCGCTAAAATGAGTGCCAGAGGCGCTAAAATGAGTGCCTGCAGCGCTAAAATGAGTGCCAGAGGCGCTAAAATGAGTGCCTGAGGCGCTAAAATGAGTGCTTGTGACGCTAAAATGAGTGCCTGTGGCGCTAAAATGAGTGCCTGCGGCGCTAAAATGAGTGCCAGAGGCGCTAAAATGAGTGCCCCAGGCGCTAAAATGAGTGCCTGCGGCGCTAAAATGAGTGCCTGCGGCGCTAAAATGAGTGCCTGCGGCGCTAAAATGAGTGCCTGCCGCGCTAAAATGAGTGCCTGAGGCGCTAAAATGAGTGCCTGAGGCGCTAAAATGAGTGCCTGCGGCGCTAAAATGAGTGCCCGAGGCGCTAAAATGAGTGCCTGCAGCGCTAAAATGAGTGCCTGCAGCGCTAAAATGAGTGCCTGCGGCGCTAAAATGAGTGCCTGAGGCGCTAAAATAAGTGCCAGAGGCGCTAAAATGAGTGCCCGAGGCGCTAAAATGAGTGCCTGCGGCGC
Organism: Macrostomum lignano; assembly: GCA_002269645.1. Taxonomy (NCBI): domain Eukaryota; kingdom Metazoa; phylum Platyhelminthes; family Macrostomidae; genus Macrostomum; species Macrostomum lignano. The sequence goes on along the minus strand of NIVC01000513.1, from coordinate 197,284 downwards.
TAAAATGAGTGCCTGAGGCGCTAAAATGAGTGCCTGCCGCGCTAAAATGAGTGCCTGAGGCGCTAAAATGAGTGCCTGAGGCGCTAAAATGAATGCCTGCGGTGCTAAAATGAGTGCCTGCGGCGCTAAAATGAGTGCCCGAGGCGCTAAAATGAGTGCCCGAGGCGCTAAAATGAGTGCCTGCGGCGCTAAAATGAGTGCCTGTGGCGCTAAAATGAGTGCCTGCCGCGCTAAAATGAGTGCCCCAGGCGCTAAAATGAGTGCCTGCGGCGCTAAAATGAGTGCCCGAGGCGCTAAAATGAGTGCCTGCGGCGCTAAAATGAGTGCCTGAGGCGCTAAAATGAGTGCCTGCCGCGCTAAAATGAGTGCCTGAGGCGCTAAAATGAGTGCCTGCGGCGCTAAAATGAGTGCCCGAGGCGCTAAAATGAGTGCCTGAGGCGCTAAAATGAGTGCCTGAGGCGCTAAAATGAGTGCCTGCGGCGCTAAAATGAGTGCCTGCGGCGCTAAAATGAGTGCCTGCGGCGCTAAAATGAGTGCCTGAGGCGCTAAAATGAGTGCCTGCGGCGCTAAAATGAGTGCCTGCGGCGCTAAAATGAGTGCCCGAGGCGCTAAAATGAGTGCTGACAACACCGATTCTGAAAATAATGTACATGTATAATTTTCTTTGTCCCCCCACCATAAAATCCATGGCGACGCCCCTGGTTGTGTTAGTACTTATCTTTCTAGTTTCTACTAACTCAAGTAGACCAAACACAGTTGATAAAAATACGAAATTCGATTCTAATTTATAAAATGAGGCAGATGCACTTTAGACGCAACTCAGTGATTCTAGCACGCCTCAGATACGACTGTACGGACCCAGCCCAGAGTCGCAGACAATAAAACGCTTCAAACTGACTCTTCTTTGCCCTAGGTACCGCTTTCTTCGAGGTAGACCCGCAGAAGGGTGTGCATTCAATTAACAAGACACTGAATTCTGCTTTTTATTTCTCTTCTCTTATCTGATGCATTTACCTGTCTCCATGTATCGAACAAAATAATACACTTTTCATTAATAGTTGAATTTGAAAAAGCAGAATTTTTGTAAAATGGTTTGTTTTTGTCCCTTTTTATTTTGCTGAATAAATGTGTATTAGTTAATTGAATAAAGCATTTATACTGTTATCACAAGGAAAGGTAATTTAATTATAATATGAACAGTAGCATTAGAGGTTTAATAATGATGAATAGCATATGTATTTATTATATTTAGATACAGACAGGATATTCATGGCGACTATTGCTTTAAAGCATCGGTCGGCAAAGCCCGGCTCGCCCCCTAAACCTCTCTATCCGGGCTGCTTAAAGTCTGTCTTTTCTCAGCATTGTTCCCTCATCTCCCCTCCACTCCCCTCTCTTGCCGAGCCCAGGTTTAAAGATCGCTATTTGAAAGGAAATAATGATCATAAATAATGCACAAGGCTAATAACTGAAATCGCATCACACTGACTATATGAAAACGCATAATATGAGAGCAGAATAGTGGCAATACATAATAGCAATGCCCTACTTTAATATTAAAACAGAAAATAGAACTAATAACCAAGAAAGCTTATAATTTTTGTTTAACACCAAATGGTGACCTTTTAAAATGACATAAGCTTTCATACTCGAAGTTTCTCTGAAAAAACTAATTAGCTTTGAAAAATGTTTGACAACAACGATAATTGGGAGGCAGACGTATTAAATGACAGCGCGGATCCAATCTCAAAACAAGGAAACGATTATGCGGTTAAAATACACACTCACACCTTTAAAAAAGTTAAAAAACAGCGGCATTTTGAATTTCTAATTTTCCGATTTCTGAAACGGACGCGCTGGCACTAATAATTATTTCTCTGGTAACTTGAATTTGTTTTCGGCTCGGTTTAAAAGTAACAAAAAACGCGATTACACAGGATAGGAGTGTCTCAAACAGAAGATTTACTTTAAGTAGTCAAAATAGAGTTTTTCGCTATTCTACTCTACAATAAATTAAGAAGCAATCGGCCCTCTTTTCTTAGTCTGTGAACATTGATTAGAGAGACAAGTTCGGTTAGAAGCTGGCTCCATTGCGGTCCTTGGAGTAGCCGAGGCCGCTCTGGTTGAACACTGTGGAGGCCAGGCCGTGCATCAGGCTGATCGGCAGGGCCTCGGCCACTATTGGGACGCCCGGGCTGCGTTGCCGAATAACGTTGGCCAGTTCAATAAAGAACGCGTCAACATCGTAGATGGCGTCGCCACGGTCTTGGTCGCAGTAGTGCAGCGGGTGGTGGGCCAGGGTCAGGTAGGGGATGTTGTCAGAGCTGAACGGGTTCCAGCGAGTGCTGAGAGCCACCTGGCCGGGGTCGCCCCAGAAAATGCGGGCGGCGCCGTGCCGACGCGGATCGGCCATCGTCCGGCCGGGGAACACGACTTCGCCCATGGCCAGCTGGATGCGCGGGTAGTGGATGGATTCGATTAGTAAACGATATGTATCGAAACATTAAATCACGCCGATATGTATCGAAACATTAAATAACGCCGATATGTATCGAAACATTAAGACATGTATTACAACAATGCATACATGCGATACATGCGTGGCTCATACTCGGGTACATGTATTGCTCAGAGCCTGTGCAAACATTAAAATTGAACTATGCATAGACTCTCTTTCCTATCTTGGCTGGCTCGCACATACATATATGCAATTATACAGCGGAAAGGAGAGAGATCACCGACTGACTGACTGACTGACAGAAAATGGCTAGCACAGCATAAGCAGCACGTATGGTTGAGACCTCAGCTAACTCATTAGTCAGCATTAACCAGACATATGTAGAACTTCATTTTTTAGAATTAAAAAAGCTGATTCTGTATGCTGAATATCTGAATATTTTTTCTTTTTAAAACCAGCCGGCTTTGAATTTGAATTTGTTGTACACCTTATATCCAAAGTGTATCTTCTACCTCCACTAAATCATTGTATGCGGTTCCTAAATACTCAATACAGCTAACATGATATAATATAACATATCTAACACCTATTCACCTTTTTTATCCCATCCGCCTCAAATCCCCACCCCATCCGCCTCGAATCCCCACCCTATCCAATCTGAATTGAAACCCCACCCCATCCGCCTCGAATCCCCACCCCATCCGCCTCGAATCCCCACCCCATCCGCCTCGAATCCCCACCCCATCCGCCTCGAATCCCCACCCCATCCGCCTCGAATCCCCACCCCATCCGCCTCGAATCCCCACCCCATCCGCCTCGAATCCCCACCCCATCCGCCTCGAATCCCCACCCCATCCGCCTCGAATACCCACCCCATCCGCCTCGAATCCCCACCCCATCCGCCTCGAATCCCCACCCTATCCAATCTGACTCGAATCACCATCCTATCCAATCTGACTCGAATCACCATCCTATCCAATCTGATTCGAATCCCCACCCTATCCAATCTGACTCGAATCCCCACCCCATCCGCCTCGAATCCCCACCCTATCCAATCTGACTCGAATCCCCACCCTATCCAATCTGACTCGAATCCCCACCACATCCGCCTCGAATCCCCACCACATCCGCCTCGAATCCCCACCCCATCCGCCTCGAATACCCACCCCATCCGCCTCGAATCCCCACCCAATCCGCCTCGAATACCCACCCCACTTGCCTCAAATCCCCACCCCACTTGCCTCAAATCCCCACCCCACTTGCCTCAAATCCCCACCCCATCCGCCATAAATCCCCATTCATCAAGTCAAGCAGTTCAAACTACATAACAGAGAAGAGCAAAGCTCACTTTAACAACAGAGGACAGCAGAATCCTCTTGGCGTGCTTAAACTTCCTGGTAACAAAATCGAATTTAATAGCCAGCACGGAGTTCTCGCACAGCAGCACAACCTTCTCGTAGTTGTTATTCCAGTGGTCGATTTCTGTGAGCACAAACTGCTGTTTCACCGCCCCGTCAGATTCGGCATTCACAGCGGCGGTCACGCAGGCGTCCGTGATCTCCTGAGGTGTCAGCTTGGTGACGAAAAACCTCTCCCTGGTCGGTGGACAGGCCAGCAAGGTGGGGTCGAGCAGAGAGGTGCCTTCCGGCGGAAGCGGCTGCTGCTGCTGCTGCTGGCCCTGTGGATAAGAGTCGGCACCGCCGTAGGCCGGATCGCCAATCTCCAGCTTGGAGCTTTGGAAGTTCACCTGCGGCACGCTGGCTTCGGTTGGCGAAGACATACTACTGACTTGGCTTGGCTTGTTAGTAGTGTTATTGTATTGATTGAATAATTAACTTGTGTCCGTTTTCGAATCAAAGTTAAGAGTTGAGAAACAGATTAACTGCGCTGGAATGTATTAAGTTTAGGTTAAGCGTCAAGGATGTTTAGGCAGTATACTAGAACCTGGTTTTTTATCTGCCTCTCCGCTCCCTCAGTCCCTGAGAATCTGCCTCTCCGCTCCCTCAGTCCCTGAGAATCTGCCTCTCCGCTCCTTCAGTCCCTGAGAATCTGCCTCTCCGCTCCCTCAGTCCCTGAGAATCTGCCTCTCCGCTCCCTCAGTCCCTGAGAATCTGCCTCTCCGCTCCCTCAGTCCCTGAGAATCTGCCTCTCCGCTCCCTCAGTCCCTGAGAATCTGCCTCTCCGCTCCCTCAGTCCCTGAGAATCTGCCTCTCCGCTCGTTCAGTCCCTGAGAATCTGCCTCTCCGCTCCCTCAGTCCCTGAGATTCTGTCTCTCCGCTCCATCAGTCCCTGAGAATATGCCTCTCTGCTCCCTCAGTCCCTGAGAATCTGCCTCTCCGCTCCCTCAGTCCTTGAGAATCTACCTCTCCGCTCCCTCAGTCCCTGAGAATCTGCCTCTCCGCTCCCTCAGTCCCTGAGAATCTGCCTCTCCGCTCCATCAGTCCCTGAGAATCTGCCTCTCCGCTCCCTCAGTCCTTGAGAATCTGCTTCTTCGCTCCCTCAGTCCTTGAGAATCTGCCTCTCCGCTCCCTCAGTCCTTGAGAATCTACCTCTCCGCTCCCTCAGTCCCTGAGAATCTGCCTCTCCGCTCCCTCAGTCCCTGAGAATCTGCCTCTCCGCTCCCTCAGTCCCTGAGAATCTGCCTCTCCGCTCCCTCAGTCCCTGAGAATCTGTCTCTCCGCTCCATCAGTCCCTGAGAATATGCCTCTCCGCTCCCTCAGTCCCTGAGAATCTGCCTCTCCGCTCCCTCAGTCCTTGAGAATCTACCTCTCCGCTCCCTCAGTCCCTGAGAATCTGCCTCTCCGCTCCCTCAGTCCCTGAGAATCTGCCTCTCCGCGCCATCAGTTCCTAATTCAAACAGAATTATATATAATAAATGAACAATAATGAATAACAGTCAATGAAATGCAGTCAAATTCCGTTTTATGAAAGCAGTTCTTTACAAATGAACATTCATTTCTTCATAATTAAGACTTAGTTGAGTTTGAACTTTCCGAGCTAGAGAGAAAATGTAAACATACACACGGCGGTTAAAGCAATACCGCTCTTGGATATCCTATTAGCTCAACGTATTTAGCCTAAGGCGAACTCAAATATCAGAGTGCAGCATGTAATCATTCAATTCTGCTTTCTTTCACCGCCCATGCAAGGAGGCGAACCAGATACCTCAGCCTCTTTCAGCCACTCGTCGGGTGTTCTGGCATCAATGCTCAGCGCGTGAATTCCACCTCGGCCGGAACTTGACGAGCCGCCGAGATAACTAGCCAGCACTTTGTTCACCAACCTGTGCCGGTTAACTACTGATACACCATCGAACTGGTTTGAAACAATCAGCACTTTAAAATGAGTCTCAGCCCTGTGTCTATCGGCAACTGCGTGGCCAGCTGATTCGTTGATAATTTTTAAATGAGTTGGGCGCAGCTCTGATGAGGATTGGAGGCTGGACTGAATGCGACAGGCAATGGGACCCTGGTAGCCTGCGAATGCATCACTGCAGAGACCACGCCTGGCTGCAGAAATGAATAAACTTATTCTAGAAGCCTGAAAGAAGAACATTGTGTACTGCTATTTTCAGTTGAACTTCTTTGATATCAAAATATAAAACAATAATAATAAGCTTGTCTAGTTTTCTATCACTAATATTGGGACATGCTAGAAGACAAAATTGAAATCTCAAGTTTACATTAATAATTTAGCTTTTCAACTTTTCATTTTTTAAACAAAGTTTTTAATTATCAGGTATGCACAAAGCTTAGAGTTAGAAAAGCTAGTGTCTTAAAAAAGTGTTTTTTAAGTTTTTTAACATTTAAAAAGTGTTTTCAATGCTTTCAATGTTTGAATTTTCAATTGAAAAAACCAACCATAGAGGTGATTGGGGGGCATGTTTGCTTATTATATAAAATTTCAATTTATGAAAAATTAGATTTAGATGTGGTTATTAAGATATCTGCAAGGTGTCTGCAACCTAGAATAACCTAAAAAAATCCCTTAAAAACTGAAAAAATGATAATAACCTAGAATTCAATGAAAAACCTGGATCAGTGAAAAATGTAAGCTTATTGTTTAAGTTCCATAAGCAAAAGTCACTGGTGTCTATGCACCTTGTGTCCTTGTTCAATATGCAATTAGAGCTGCTAGTATTCTAATGAATACTGCTCTATCCAAGCCACTAATTTTTGAGCATCCAAATGGCCAAATAGCATTACTGCAATGCCCTAGACAACAAGAAGAATGAAGAGCAAAATGCTAGAAAGTGTCTAAAAAAGAAGAACATCTAAAGAGATTGTATACAAGGAACAAGAAATAGAAGCTAAAAGACAAGCACTTTTGGTAAAGAGAACTGAGGCTTAACCTTGTGTCTTAAAGCTGCACAAAATGCTCACTCAGAAGAAATGAATAGAGCAAGCTAAACTCTCATGCTAACAATTTCTACAAACTTACTTCTAAAAACTTGCTTAGTTACTAATTTGATTTTTATGCACTAAATATTTTTAAAAGCTTGAAACAATCAATTTTTCTTATATGATATTCTGAACTGGCATCTAAAATTCAATATTTGTTTGCTTTTTATAAAAAACTAAAAATTAACTAAAACCTATAAAATCTTACCTAGAAATAACTAGAGATAACTTGGAAAAGTTTTGGAAAAACCTAGAAATCAAAAATGAAAATTATAGAGACACCCTATATTAAAAAACAATTTTTATAATGCTTTAATTTTTTGAATTTTATAGGCCTATTTAAATACCCGCCATAGAGACTTAGTGTGCTAGTATGAACTAAAGATAGAAAGCATCCTAATGCCAATTAGCTACCAATCATTTGAGCAATATAAACTTTTGGTAATCAATACTTCAATGAAAATTTAAGAATAATTAAACATTTTGGCAAGAGCAATTGCCATATTGAAAACAGAAAGGGATATTTTTTTGCAAATAGCCAACAATATTAATAAGATTATTCTATTTGCTAAAGCAATTCTAATTCAATTCAATGAATGATTAATTCATTCAAAATATATATTTTTTAAAAGATATGATCAACTAGATATTTGTCAAATTTATTATAACAATAATTTTATAGGCCTAGGCCAAGGCTAAGGATAGCAAACTAAATGTAACCCATCCTTTATATATTGAAATTTTTGTGAATCCAAATTTTTTATGATTTTGGCACTTTGCCTTGAATAGAAATGTATATAAATCAATGTATATCAAACTCTCTAACATACTATAATATAGGCCTAACTAAAAGAGAGGAACACATATATGCCTAGGCCTACTTTAATAATAAATAGGCCTATTAAATAAGATTTTTTCCCTTTAAAAAATAATAAAGTTAAAGCAATCAAGTAATAGCTGCATATTTTTTTGCTAAATGATTTTAAATCCATTTACTAGTAATTTGATTTGACAAAATGATAGCTGCCAATATTTCAAAGTATTACTAATAAAGAGATTCTTTACAGATATTGATTTTATTAATGCAAACTCAAATACATATTATATTATTGATGAATAATTATATATACATACAACTAAATAAATCATTCAACACAAGGTATTATTATAGAAGACCATACATGTGCGATACCCCTGATTTACGCTAGCTATGCAACTTATTTTTTTACCAAAAATGTAACTTACTTAGGCTTATGAAAAACCCTATAGACCAAAAGCAAAAATTAACACAGTTTTAAATAAATAGCAGAAGTAATTATAATTGTCTTATTAAGGCCAAATGTTTTGTAATCTATATAATATAATCTGTATTTTCTATTCTAGGTGGGAATTTTTTGCAACTTACCCTAGGTCCATCTTCACCACAATTTAAAATGGCCAGATTGCCTAGATCCACTAGCAGTTGCATCTAGGACTAGTCACTAGACTAGGATTGAATACTAGCAGGCTTACTTTCTTCATTTTATATGTAAGACAGTACAAGTTAACTTTATATTTTTGTATTTAAAAATGTTCATTTATAAATGCAATATATAGTTCACATGCATTTTGGTGCCCATGCTTTTCAGTGCCAGCATTTTACTAGATGATTTTAGTGCCCTAGGCCTAGCCTAGGCTAAGTGTCCAGTGAAAATTTCTAAAAATTGGTAAATTGAAAGTATTTTTTCAACATAAACTTATAAAGAAGTCCAATAATTTAAAAATATCAGAAAATGATAGTAAAACTAAGCTTTTAATTTTTTATAATTAGATCAAGTGACCTTAGTGCCTTTACCTTAATTGCACATTTTTACTATACCTACCAAGTATAATTTTTTGCTTTTTATTGTTTTTGACTTTTCGGTTTAATCAAGTCACGCCATGGTAAAAAAATGGATGATTTGCCGCATTTGGAGTACATTTTTTCTTCTTAAATTGGTCTATCCATCGATGTAATTTTTAGCAACTTTACTTTACGGCCAATGCAATATTTTCACAGAAAATAAACAAATTAAACTCAACATTGCTTAAAATATATTTGTAAGTTATTCAAACTTTAAATAAACAAAATAAAATAAAGCAAAATTTTTAAATACTTTAAAGAAAACTGCATTAGCTGGCCTAATTTAATATTAAAAACTTTGTTATTCCAATTTTAACGTAACTAGCACTTTCAATAAATTAAAATTCCGCTGAAAAAGTGCGAATTGCGTAGCCTACGTTTAGTTAAATTCCTAGTCCAACTGTCAATATTTATGATTAAACTAGAAATTAGGGTTAAGATCGGGTCCTCTTTGTCCTCTTTGTGATCGTGATCATTATTTAACTGATCATGTTTAAATTCATATCACGTTTACAAAATACTATCCATGACCATGGTTGTTAAACGAAGCAAACAGTAAATTTTAGTATTAAGCTGAGCTTTACTACGCATAAATGAAACGCCGGCTTAAAAGTAATAGATTTGAATGTTATCGCACGCTCAAACACATCTTTTTTTCAACTGCGCGCTCTCGAAAGTAACTTCTTTTGAATAAGTTTTGATTCATGCCTACTAGGCCTAGTACTAGGCTACTTCTAAGGCTATTTAAACAGTTACTGTTTTAGTCAATGGTTTGTCATTTTGCCATTTATGTCGATTAGATCTATTTATTTTATATCTTGATATAAAATTTATTGTTATCTTTGATTTATTTTTATCAAATTATTATTTCCTTTTTCTAATAAAAAGAATAGCTGGGAATTTTTATGAAAATATTATTTTTGTTGCACTCTCCTCGATTTTAATTTTTAGCAATTTACTAGCAATCTTTGCCCCCCAGTGGGGGACATCTGGATAGAATCCTTGTTTTTTACAAATAACAAATAGACAGCGAAATAAAGCCTTCAAAAAACAACAATAGACATTCCCTCTAAAAACAAAACATCCCAAGACAGCAAGCATCCTCAGACAGCATTCAAGCATCGATCCCCAAATAGCAAGCATCCCCCAGACTGCAAGCATCCCCCAGGTAGCAAGCATCCCCCCAATAGCAAGCAACCCCAAATAGCAAGCATCCCCAGATAGCAAGCATTCCCCCAGACCCCAGATAGTAAGCATCCCCCAGATAGACAGCAAGTATCCCGCAGATAGCAAGCATCCTCCAGATAGCAAGCATCCCCTCGATAGCAAGCAACCCCAGATAGCAAGCACTCTTCAGCCTCCTGGTTGGTGTCGTAGGCGCATACGGCAGACTTAGCAGAGCAGTTGATGGCGCAGTCAGCTTTGTTGAAGTGGAGACGGTTGACCGCCTTGTAGTGCTTGATGAAGATCTCAGCCTTACTCGCATTGTTGCAGTAGGTTTTGTCTCTGATGGACAGGGCCTCATTAGTGGTGTTATCGCCTGGGGTACCACTAAGGCTGCGGACAAGGTGCCAGGCCTTGGTGGCATCTTGGAATAGGTCGGTGTCGCACAGGAATTCCCGCCAGCTCTATTCCTTGCTCTTGCAGGAGAGTGTAGTGGCGTCTGCACAGGCTTGGAGCCATTTGGCACGGCGGTTACCGACGTCTCTGCTGAGGCAATTGCGCTTGCGGATGGCCTCGCAAGCCTCCTGGGAGAGCCAGGGCCGGGCTGGTTGTTGGAGGACTTTTTCCCCACATGGCAGTATGCCGATGCTATGATGGCCTCCGTGAGGCGGCTGGCTCGTTGTTTGAATGAGACGCCGGTGCTTTTGAAGGTGGCGACTTGGGAGTCGACGTCCTGGGCAAATGCTATCCAGTCTACCCCGGTGCTTCTCTAGAAAGTCCTGGTCTGACAATGGAGATTCTTGGTGGTGCAGCGGAGGTGGATGGCGATTGGGAGGTGGTCGGAGCTGAGGTCGTCGAGGGTACTCCAAGAGGTGCAGTGATGCCAAGCGTTGCGGCAAAGCGATACATCTGGCGTGCTCTTGCCACCTGTACCGCGGTTAATTCTGGTTGGTGAGCCGTTATTCATGACCATCAAGCCATGTTCAGTGGCCCAGTCCAGCAGGGTGTTGCCACAACCATTGGCCAGTTGGGTCTGGTCCCAGATGGCCGAGTGGGCATTGAAGTTGCCGGCGAGCAGGTTGGCGTTTGTTGGGAGGGTTGACCAGAGTACCTCGCTGTGTTCTTTGCCGCCATAGACAGGCAGGACGTATACGTTATCCACATCCAAGGATTTCTTAGAGCTTAGGAAGATACGTACGCGGCAGGTTTCGATTGGCTCGCAGGTCGTCACCAGCTTGCGTTCGAATGCGAGACAGTCCCGGATGAATGTGAGCAGCCCACCTCCACCATCCGGCTGCTTGCGGTCTACCCGAACTGCGGCGTAACCATGGAGGCAAGGGGTGGGGTCCTGCAGGAGCAGTTTGGACTCCTGGATCAGAATCAGGTCTGGTTTGAGAGAGTTGATGCAGTTTGCCAGCTCGGTGACCCAGGTTGAGATGCTGTCCGCATTCCACTGAAGAATCAGCAGGGGTTCCTGGAGGGTTGTGGTGCGGAGGCAGGCGCACTGGGTGGAAGTCTGGGCCTGAGTTGTGGTCTGGTTAGTGACTGCCGTCTCGTGTGCCACTTTTGTTGAGGTGCAGGCCAGGCAGGTCCAGTGACCCTGGGTGGCAGCCAGGTTGGCTGCAAGCCTGGTAAGACGGGTACATTTCTTGTGGAACTTAGCATTACACTGACGGCAGGCGATGGGGTGGTGGTTAGAGCGGAAGAGAAAATAGCACCCGCTGCAGCAGCCGGAGTCTTGAATCGGCGGGTGGGGGTGACTGGCAGCCGCGGGGCGCCTATCCACGATCGGGCGGCCAGCCAGGGATCTCACCGCAGGTGGGGTGTAGATGGGGCAGCGCCAGCGAGGGCAGCCCTTGAAGCGCGGGATGCTGCTGCATTTGGTTGTATGGTGGCAGGTTGACGTGCAGCCGGCGGTTTCGCACCGTAGCGGAGTGGTGCCAGAGTGGATTGGGCCCGAGCAGGCACTGCAGTTGCCAGGGGTAGCTGCCTCCGCGGTTGGCGAGTTGCAGGGGGTGCGCTCTGATCTGCTGTAATGTTGGCAGTGCAAGTGTTGGTTCTGTTGGTATCAGCAGATGCCGCTGCAAGATGGTTGCTTGTGGCAGCGGGTGGGGCACTAACTGGACTGGCAGGAGAGGAAGTTCAAGCCTCTTCTGATGGGGCAACCGCAGCAGTCGCAGTCGGGCCCAGGGTTTAGTTCAATGTCGCCTGCAAGCTGGGCGAGCAAACTGAGCCAGAAAAAGAGGCTGATGACAATGATGACATGTCTAGACACCGGGAAGTGATCATCGCCTTGCGCCGCAGTTGTGATGTAGTCGTGTACCAGGGGAGGCGGTTGTCTAGGGTTGGGCATCTTGGCACAGTCGTAGCTGTCCAACCATCCGGGTCGCCAGGTAGAGGCGATGCCCATGACCGCGGCCATGGTGCTGTTGTGCTGCTTCTTCTTCTTTTTCTTCTACGCAGCCCCCGCGTCGCCGCTGTCCGGCGGCTGGGGGGGAGGGCGACCTGCAGGCCGCCCCATCATCCTCAGATACCGGCAGATTCCGCCCGCGTCGTTGAGGTCGAGAGGGTGAGCAAGGCGGGCGGAGTCTCCGCGTGGACACTGCTGCAGGAGGTGCTCTTCTGTGTCTTCGTCTCCGCAGTCCGGACAGAGTGGAGTCTCGGTAAGGCCGATACAGTAGCGGGTGGCCGCGCAGGCTGTGCTGCAGCCGGCCCTCAATTGGCAAACCGCCACCGTCTCGCCACGAGTCAGGCCGCCGTAGCGCTTCCAGGGCGAGCTACGGTTCAAGAGCTTGAGATCGAGGTGTCGCCTGGCTCGTTTGATGGCAGCCCTGGCGGCTTCGAAGGCGATGGGCTGGTCCTGCGTCAGGTCCGAAGCCCGGTTCGCCGCCTTGTCGGCTCTTTTGTTGCCATCAACGCCGACGTGGGCCGGCACCCAGGTAATGCGGACCGGGCGAGCTTCTTGACTGAGCAGGCTCCACACCAGCTGTCCCATGGGCTCGCGTTGGTCAGCTGGCCTGCGCTGCAGGGTGAGGATGCCCGCCATGCTGTCCGTGAGAATGTCGATGCTGCCCCCGTGTGGTTGCTGGAGCTGTAGGCAGCGGCGGATGCCTAGAGCTATAGCCGCTAGCTCCGCCGTCGTGCTGCTGCAGACGGAGCCAGCGGCTGTCGTGTGTACTTCGCCCCAGAGGAGGGTGTGCAGGACGGCCGCGCCATGGCCGTCCCGGCAGCCGTCCGTGGCGCTGCCGTCAGTCCAGATGACGATATCGTGTTGAGGTCTGGATTCCAGGGCATTGATGGCTCTCTCCCGTCTGATGCTGTCCGGCACTTTGCGGCCGCAGGTGACCTGCAGGCTGGTGTCGAAGCTGACTTCGCTGGGTGACTGCCATGGCGGCTCGGGCATCGGGAAGGGGGCGCGCATCCCCGCTGGCTCGAGGGCGTTGATGCCGAGCTCCAGTGCGGCGCGCCTCCAGCAACCACGGAAAGGCCTGCGGTAGTCGCTCTCCAGCAGGACCTGGTCATCCACCGGGTGTTGCTCCCGTAGCCACGCCTCGTGAGCACGGGATTTCAGGCGGGGCAGGCAGGGTCTAGCGGCAGTCTGGTGCACCGGGACCTCCCCGGGCAGCCTCAGAGCCCGTTCCCGCAAGGTCGCCGCTCTCTCCAGGATCAGGTGTCCGATGGGCGGCAGGTCTGCGGCCGCGAGGAGCGCCCTGACGTTTGTGGGCTTAATGCACCCCGAGATGATCCTGGCGCAGCAGAACTGTTGCCGTTCGATGAGAAGCCTGCTGCTCGGCACTGCAAAGGCACCCCAGATTCCGCATGCGTAGTCGGCAATAGCACGCACAGTGGCGATGTAGGCAGTGCGGAGGACGTGGAAGGAGGCGCCACCGCTACGAGTCGCCAGGGCGGCGAGGGGCCGTCGGCGGACTGCCATGCGGCGGCGGATATCCGCCACATGATGTTGGAACGTTAGCTGGCCATCAAGTTTGACGCCGAGGAAAGTCGGGTGGAGCTCAAACTGCAGAGGCTCGCCGCAGATGCTGAGGTGCGGGCGAACTTTCCCATTGGTCTCGTTGGGTGCCAGCGAAAAGGTCGTGAAACAGCACTTGTTGGGGCTAAGTTCGACCTTCCACCGGCGGCACCATTCAGCGGCTGCGTCAAGGGCCGGTTGAAGATTGATTGTGCAGCGCTGAAGAGTGGTGGCTGAGCAGAGGATGGCCGAGTCATCTGCGTAGAGGCTGACTGCTGATTGAGGGGCTGCCCGCGAGATGGCTTCCGGTAGGTCGTTAATGTAGCAGTTCCAAAGCGTAGGTGCGAGGACGCTGCCCTGTGGCAGTCCTTCCCTGAAGCAGCGCTCGCGGCTGGTGGCAGCGTTCCACTTCACCGCTGCCCTGTGTTGGCAGAGGAAACCGCGGACCCATCTGATGATGCGGCGGTTGATCCCCATGCAGAGCATCTTGGCATAAAGCGCTGCTCTCCAAACCCTGTCGTAGGCGCGACAGAAGTCTAACAGGGCAAGAATGCTGCGGATGGGAGGCTGCGATTCAAGGCCGTCGAAAATATCCTGACATATCCTGGCTATCTGCTCGTCGCAGCCGCGGTGTCGGCGGAAGCCAGCCTGGCAGGGCGTCAGGAGGCTCTTGGTTTCTAGCGTCCAGTTGAGTCTGGCTAGCACTATACGTTCGGCGCACTTGGCGACGCAGCTCGTAAGCGCGACCGGTCGATAGCTGCTCTGGGCTGGCACTGGGATGATGACCGCTTGTTCGGCGTGGAGCCGTCTTTCCAGCTGCGGTTGATGAGGTGCAGCAGGCGTTCGTCAATCTCCGCTGGTGGGATGATGACCGCTCGGCGCCAGCTGTTCGGCGTGGAGCCGTCTTTCCAGCTGCGGTTGATGAGGTGCAGCAGGCGTTCGTCAATCTCCGCTGGTAGGTGCTTAAGCATTTCGTTGCTGACGCCATCCGGGCCGGCCGCCTTACCGGACTTCAATTTACGGAGCGCGGTGCGGAGTTCGCCAGCATGAAGTCGGCCGCAGTCGGGTCTTGGGCCTCCTCTTCGGACTGCCGGAGGCCGCTGTTGGCTTCGTAGCGGATGGCTGCGTCATTCGCCCGTCGTTCAACCCTGCTAACCTCGGCATAAAGCTGGCAGAAGAGATTTGCCTTTTCTTTATCGGAGTTGCAGGTGCGCGCCGGGCGGCTGCCGGAGGCCGGACTGCTAATTGCCGCAGGGTCGCGTCCCGTGGGCGCTTCGCCGCGCATAGATCTGAGCAGCTTAAAAAGGTCAGAGTTGGCATCGAGCACTTCCGTGCGCTGTTCGAGGTGATCGCGGCGCTGTTTTCTAATGACCTTGGCGGCTTGGTGACGGGCTCTGTTGAAGGCTGTAATGGCCTCTTGGGTCTGAAGTTCCTCAGCTTGGGACCGGGCAGCTTGGGTTTCCGCGCAAGCATTTGAGCAGGCTTCGGACTAGAATGGGGCCCGACGTCCCGCCGTGCTGCCTCTCGGGATGCTCTTATGTGCTGCCTTCAGGATCATGCTGCTGAGCGCTTCGGCCTCCTGGTCAATGGTCATGGCGTTCGCCGCTGACCCAATAGGGTTGGGCTGTTGGGCGCAATGGTTGGCCTGGAGTTCCGACTTGTAGGTTGTCCAGTTCGCTTTGCGATAGTTCCAGCGGGGGGCCTCGTTTATGCACTGGACGGGGCGCCGCGGCGTTGAACAGGATCGGGAGGTGGTCGCTACCGCAGTCTGGTCCAGTCCTCCAGCTGCGTGTGACCGTTTTGGCCAAGGAGCCGGAAACGCAGGTAATGTCCGGGGTTGACCGTTTGCCGGTGGCGGGGCTAGTCCTGGTATGTGCATTGCTGTTGCAGATAGCCAGCCCATTTCTGGTTGCCCATTCCTCGACGCGCTGTCCTCGCTGGTCCTCTTCCATGTGGTAATCCCAAGCGCCGTGGGCGTTGAAGTCGCCTCCGATAATAGTGCGATTATTGGTCGGGATGCGCTCCAGTGGGTTGTCTTCGGTATTTTTGCCATGTTGTGCTGCTGCTGCTGGTGCTGGTGCTGGCTAAGCATAGTTTGATGTCTGGACCATAGATGTGTCAACAGGCCCTTTGTTGAGCCACATGCAATTGAAATAGTTGCTTCACAAATTTTACACAAGGCATGAACCTTGTTGACTTTTTGTGTGCTTTGTGTGCCATTGTTAAATTGACACTGAAATTGAAATATTATTTCATTTTAAAGCACTTGTTATATATATCTAAATGTAACATTAACAATTAAAATAAAATATATGCAAGCATAAATTATACCTACAAGGTAAATTTTCTTAAGTTGACCTAGATAAATTTGTAATGAAAATTTTAGAAACACACTAAAGTACTCATGATAATTATAATTTTGTGAAATTAAAAGCTCTGAAATTTTTTACTGATACATATGATGACAACCCAAGTTAGTATAACTCATTATAATATATAATTATATAGTACTTAAAACTTACTTTAAATTTAATTATGTTAGTATAATCATTTTTGTTAGCTTAGCACTTCACTTTAAACTTTACTTTAAGTTAAAGTTAAAATTAAAATAGGAGTATAGAACATTATTACAGAATTTGATACCATGATACACTGAAATATCTGCATTTAAGCATAAATAGGAGGGATATTAAATCAAAGAGTGCTAGCTGGTCTAGGATTCTAATTAATAAGATAAGCAATTTTAAAGTGTCTTGGCCCTCTTGGGACTAAGTTTTTTTAAAAACGAAATAATGAACCTAGAGTACCAGGTAGACCTTAGATGATTACAAGTTACAATTACAACCATAGTCATACCTTTATAAATACTACATTACTTACTGCTAGTATAGTAAGCAAGCTTGGCCTACTATATCTAGAAGTATATTAGTAGATATAGAGAGTAATAATAATAAATAATTTTGTGACAATTTTTAATAATAATATTACTAATTATAATGATATTTATAATGATAGCTAATGGTCCAAACTGGTATATTTATGCAATAAACTTCTCTTTGCTTAGTTATTGTACAAGTAGAAATATAAGATTGTTTGATAATAATAAATAATATTTATCAATAAAAGATATTTGATAATAATTGATTACAACAATAATAACTTGTTTTAATATAGGTTATATAGCTAGCTATGTAATATCAATGTAAATTATCAAAGTGAATGTCATGTTTAATGCCACGTTATAGTTTTAGACATCACGCAACTCACAAACATGTGAAATTAAATTACACCTTACAACTGCTCTAACAAATTTTGCTGCTTTTTATGTGTGATTTCGATACAGACATGCAGGCTGCAGTTATATTATTTCATATTTTTTAAAGTTGAATCTTTTTTTAAATTTTACATGATTATTTTAGTTAAAACAAGAGAATTAAAATCAGTTTGAATCCCAAAACAATCCCAGGATTTAAGCCTTAAAATCCTAGGATCCCAATCCCGCACTGTTCTAATCCCAAGGATCATAAATCCCAAAATTTCAAGTCTCAAAAAATCCTGGGATTGAAATCCCGTGTTTTGAGGCTAAATCCCTGGATCCCAGTATTGAAATGCCTAATTGGCTGAGACCTTGTCAGGTGCCTCAGATGTTGAACTAATGCGTACACAGTACAAACTAAATGTATATTTCAGGTCCTACTATAGATATACTGTGGTGTGAGTGTCAATGTTCAATGCGCACTATACAACACCAACTGTTTGATCACATGATTGGTTTGGTGATGAATTTTGGTCCGTTGACTGACCTCAGTGCTATAGAATTTTTGAGGTGTGTCACCAATGACTGCGGGGCATGATTCAGGGTTGTCACAGGCCTGGTACTGAGCACAGGAACTATATTAGTCAATGTATCAGAGTATTGCAACTGAATTGCGCTTTGCCTAAGAACATGCAGAAGTCAACTGGTGGTAGCAAGATTAGAATTAAGTTTCCATCAGGAGCAGAGGTGTATGGAGTTAATGCAAATAAGCTATAGTGTCATAGGACCTGACATTCAAAAGTTTTAAGCCCCTACAAGATGCTGGAAGGATTACATCACCATCATTTGTTTAGTTTAAAGTTTCGCAGAGTACAGAGCATAGATGTGACAGAGTAGACAAGTCCATTTAACAATGCTACCAGCCAGGTGCATGTAACTGTGAGGGAGCTTGACACTCGAAGTGTGAAAGTAATCGACTTGAGTCAGCAATATGATTAATCTGAATGCAGTTGTTCTACTATTAACGGAGTTGATCCATTAGCAGTAACAACTGAATGGTGCACTGTGGATCCAGAATCCATTAATTATTGCCTTGTGCACAGTCTCAACTGAGGGCCTAGCTGTCATACCTTGGGTTCAATCGGCTTCATGTAAACAACCAGGATGAGCTCTTGCTCTGAAATCAGATGCTCCTTACATCTTGAAGTTGTTTTCAGTACATTTCTATGATACTCAGAAAACACAAACAAATTAAATTTTTTGCAGAAAGCAATACTTTCTTCCAATATATGCTCCTAGCATAACGATAGCTTTACTTTATTCACTTACTCATCACTAATATATTCACCAATTGGCACACTGGATTGGTTGAATAGAACCCTGGGAGAGTTTTTCCTAATTAATTTATAACCACAGCAGTATTTGTTATTTGTTTGCAAGCAATTGAATGCACTGATCATTAAACGGCCAGGGAATATTTGTCTTAAATAATTTAAAAGCTGGTAGATGAAACACTAAAGTTTATAAAAAAATATGCTACACAAAAACTGCATTATTATCGACACACATGACTAATTTTACATTCACTGTCCCTTCAGTTATTTCAGGTTGCACATGGAGCCCCAATCAAACAAATGGTTTGTAGTTCGCTTTGCTCATAATGCAATACAAGCCGTAAATGAGCAGGACCTGTACGTCATTTCTGCAGTGAGCAAAGAAGAGGCTCCTCTACCTCTATGCTACGGGAGGAAAGTGCATGTAGCTGCAGCTGGACGCTCCTCAAGCAGTTTAAAACCCGGAACTCTGATGGGTCCTGCTTTGCCTACCTTTGAGCTCGCCCAGTCGATGTGTACAAGCTTCAGTTTATTTCAAAAATCGATGAGTCCTGCCAAATCTAAAAGCGTTGCGATGCCCAACCGCTGCAACCGTTGCAAAATTTTGCAGCAAGAGCTCGCCGCTGCGAAAAGTAAAATTGACGGACTGCATAAAACACTCTCTGATCAGGAACCGCCTCCCAATCATGGGAATAGAGACGGTGAGAATCATATGCTGGACAGCGCCTGGCACTTATTTGTCAAAGTAGACAGCTGGTAAATTAAAAACTAAATTAGAAAATGCAGTTTAGCTGTACAGCAGTTGCGTTACGTTTCGTTTCATGAATTCTCCTTACCTTTTTTAGGGGCATCGACAATCGGCAATGTGCGACTGGAGCAGATGAGCAAAAAGCTCGATAAGTTGATCGAATTGTGCAGCGCCCAGAGTCACGGTGGTAGGACCGTTGGACAGGTTACAGAAGAAGGCACGCCTGAGGCTGAACCACAGGACAGGTTGATGGAGGAGCGAAATGGCATCGCAACTGGACAGGACGGCGATGAAGGGGGAGGTACATGTCATCTGGTTGAAGAGCTCCCGGCCGTAACAATAAATAAACAACGACTCATCGCCATTCAGGCTAATGCTGCTGAGCTCGATGTTACGACAGCCACCAAGTTTGTTACTAAGGAGTTGCTAATCGAACTAATAGGTATGAGGCTTATCACTTTCTACGAATTGTCCCGAAATTTAAATTTGCTTTTTTCGAAATGTCTATCACTTCACGATATTTCAGGCCGTGATGCTCTCACATGCGACTCCGGCTCCTATGTTGCTCCTTCGTCTGGAGGCAGAGTTTCATATGTGAGCCTAAAGCCGGAAACCCTATTAGCGGACAACCGTCACGACAATAGGATTAAAGCTATTGTTCTCTTCGTTCACCGAAAGTGGTCAATAGACTGTTCAGTTGCGCTAATTCGCGTCCGTGAGACCATCCGGAGTTGGAGGAAAGTGCTAATAGCCAGCCGAAAGAGGTCTGCAGCAACAGCAACGGCCTCATCAGCCAGCTTCAGACAATCCTCCGCCAGTCCTGAGGCCCATGATTTAAATGGCGAAGACGCTGTCCACGTCTACTTACTCGACAAGCTGCTCGCTCCCTAGAAGTGTGTGAGCTAACTACCATTAATTTACAAAAATATTGTCTTTTTTGTACATAAAAATGTGGATAAATTCAATTCCTAAATTGTAACCACGGGCTAGGTACAAGAAGAAGAATGTCGTTCCTTTTATCTCGGGCGATCGGCGCAACACTCCTCTGTGCCTGCAACTGCCCGTGTAGTCTCATGCCTTTTTTATACAATACCCATTTTCATTCCACTGTGGTGGTGTCCTACTCAAGGTAGAACTCAAGGTATTAGTTGGGATAACTCGGGGTCTTTTCCGTACTCGGTACTCGGGATAACTAGGTGTCTTATTAAATTAAATTACATTACGAATATATAAGGGTGCGCGAGTACTCGATATTGATACTCGGAAGTGACAATCAGTACTACTCCGATCAGTACTATCAGAGGCCCTGGAGCCTCCCACTCCCCTGTTTTTTCATGCTATATAAGACTGTTGCTTTTCTTAATCCCTATTTCCCCCTGTTAGTAGCATAGTTAATACATTTACTAGTTTTTTCTAACTTTGTTTCTTAATAATTTCCATTATTTGCAAATTGTTCATTATTTACTTATAGACATAGTGTAAATACACGCACGTGCATGTTTTTGTCATTAAACAGACTCGTATCCTTGATAAGAGTTGCGTACTTTCGCCAAATTCAATAGTATGAAAACGCTGCTACGGCAAGCCAAAAACTACTGAGATTTGGTGCTAAGGGCTTCTAAACACGAAATTCCTCATTTGGATCACTACTACTGCCAAAAACTTTGCGCACTACTAAGTGCAGTAGATAAATTCGGACATAACTCCTAAATTTGTGAGGCGCTTATTTAATTTTACAATTCTTCCGTCTTCCAACTTACCTGATCGGCTGGCTAACATGGAAGAAAGTGACTTTAACTAGGAACAGACGTCGCATTTTTCAAGTGGGAATTGATTGCTTATATTCGCATACGTGTACAAACATTCTTTTTGTTCGCGTTGAAAAAAACTTTGGCCCTATTCTTTACCCTGGAATTCGCGTAGACTATGGTCAACGACTTACTTTATAACATGGCCTCAACTTGAGTCTGGTTAAAATATTTATTTGGTCAAATTATACATGTACGCCCTCTCGTGTGCAACAGCAAAAACATAGTAAGAATCAATCAAACGCTGCTGCTAGTACGACAAAACTGCAAAAGTACATGTACATTTATAGTCCTTATTATTAATCACTCGTACAGTAGTCACTCCCACGTAATGGGTCACGATGTAATTGTCAGTGCCGTTGGCTATCAACTTGCTCTTAGAAGAGACCCGTTGAAAACGATAACGAGACAAGAGTTGCTTAAAATTCGTTGCAAACAAATCTCTCTAGTGCGTCTGGGGAGTCTCAGGACTTTTTTAACAACTCAAATGCGACGGAGAGGCGATCCTGTTGCATCACAAGCGCGTCACGTGAGTTTTAAAGTCGTAAAAAAGTAGCGAAAAATTAGTAGTCCAAGAATTGTGCTGGCGCTCAACTTTATACTAACTCAGTAGGCTGGTTAATAGAGTGCAATTAGAGTTCAATAGCTGCAGCTCTCGACAGCACTGCTGCGGTGACCCAATGATTCATGCAATCAGTCACTGCGTTTGACGCCAGCTTGGTTTAGGGTGGTAGCACACGTCTTCCGAAGCGACTGGTTTAGTGAACCTTCCAGAAGCCTTTGTGTTCAGCCGCCAGAGTCAATTAATCACGAGCACTAGAATTTAGTCTATGGTATTGAAAGTTCCCTCCCTTTCCTGTCCTTCCATTCGCCTCGATCGCGCCCGCCCTAATCGGTTTCAACCGTCGAAATTTGGTCTATGGTCGAAAGTCCTTTTTCGGACTTAACCTTTTCCTCCCGGTATTAAAAGAATATGGAATTTCGCTTGCGGCGCCAATCAAATATTCGTCGAAGGGATCACTTGTGTAAAAACAATGGCACCATAATTCATTTTTAGAATCTCAGCTCAGCTGGCCGCCTGCCCTGCCGCCCCCTTTAACCATATATAAAATCGGGTGCATAGTCAGCATCCTGGATGCAGGATAAGTCGAAAAATCTAGACGGATTAAAAACTCGTAATCTCTGCAGCAGTGTGTGTGGCAACCAGACAGCACTACAGAAGCCTTCGATCTGGAAAATGGCAGGCATTTCCTAGCTAGTCAATTAGAATAATTTTCTTAGATTTGTTTTAACGATTTTACTCTTTCGTTATAGTATCCTACCACGGGTTGGCTTATAATTTTTAACAACTTAAGCCCTCAGGTCGTCAAGCGTTTGCTACCACGATCCTCGGGGCTTTGCGAAATACATAAATGTACAAATTTAGCTTGGCTTCGAATCAGTTCCATTATGATTTCTACATGTGGACAATATAACGTAATCCTCGGCTTTCATAAATTGAGTTGCTTAAATAATTGGAAAAGATCTAGCTGCTCCACCAAAAGCTCATAAATTTATGTATTTTCTCTGCGAGAAAGTCATATAGTCCCGTCGGTTCTGCCAGCTCAGCTAGAGGACACTAATCTTGCAGTTTTTTATCAATGCATGCATATCGCAGCTTCATGGATTAATTGAAAAAGCAACTGCGAAACATAAGCAGTAAATCTTTTAAGGAAATCGCTGTTCAATGTCCTTCTCCCAGCGGCGTACGCAGGATTTATATTTCAAGTGGGCTGCTGCCCTAAGGGGCGCCAATATTTGATGTCTTGGTGGGCGCCCCTGTCTCTTTGGTAGGCGCCCCTGTCTCTTTGGTAGGTGCCCCTGTCTCTTTGGTAGGCGCCCCTGTCTCTTGTTTGGCGCCTCTGTCTCTTGTTTGGCGCCTCTGTCTCTTGTTTGGCGCCTCTGTCTCTTGTTTGGCGCCTCTGTCTCTTGTTTGGCGCCTCTGTCTCTTGTTTGGCGCCTCTGTCTCTTGTTTGGCGCCTCTGTCTCTTGTTTGGCGCCTCTGTCTCTTGTTTGGCGCCTCTGTCTCTTGTTTGGCGCCTCTGTCTCTTGTTTGGCGCCTAGCCTCTGTCTCTTGTTTGGCGCCTCTGTCTCTTGTTTGGCGCCTCTGTCTCTTGTTTGGCGCCTCTGTCTCTTGTTTGGCGCCTCTGTCTCTTGTTTGGCGCCTCTGTCTCTTGTTTGGCGCCTCTGTCTCTTGTTTGGCGCCTCTGTCCCTTAGCGGGCGCCTCTGTCTCTTAGCGGGCGCCCCTGTCTCTTAGTGGGCGCCCCTGTCTCTTGGTGGGCGCCCCTGTCTCTTGGTGGGCGCCCCTGTCTCTTGGTGGCGCCCCTGTCTCTTGGTGGCGCCCCTGTCTTTTGGTGGCGCCCCTGTCTCTTGGTGGCGCCCCTGTCTTTTGGTGGCGCCCCTGTCCAAGAAGTAGAGCTCCCGTTATTTGCAAAGCTTGATTGCTTTTTCATTTAGTTTTTGGAGGAACGCATTGTATGTGGGGCCGATTTATGGGGGTGGTAAGGGGCCGCGACACCTCGCTGACCCCACTGTCTGCATGGGCCACTGGCTTCTGCATAACCGGGGCATGCAACATTCGGGAAGATCCATTGTCAGTGTAATCTGACGCCTAGTTCTTTCATAAGCTCCACAGATGCACAAAATTGAACACCGCGGGGATCGTGGCGCGGAGTCAGATTTTTTTACATCTGGATCAGAGAGCTGTGTTGCTTTGAGATCGATTTCACTTCACAATAATGGCTGCTATTTGAGTCTGCAATATCTAACCTGGCAGCCAAGGAAAGGCCAAGTAAAAGTAAGCGCGATGAAGTTGTGAGCGGAATAAGAGACAGACATACTGTAGATCGCAAGGCAGGGATAGAACTTGAAGACAAACAAAGTGCTAACAGACAACTTCTGTGTTTGCTGCACATTGAGCCGCAAACTTCAATATATGACAGGAAAAGCTACGGTTCAATCTACAGCGATTAAAAGGATTTTTGTCTTACTGGGAGCAAAGAGTAAGATTTCACCCCAGCTGCAGAACACGAATACCCTCTGGATTCATCCTGGCTTCATCATACAGTGGCTTCATCCGCACAAAAAGATGTTTGACGCTAAACCAGCAAATGCAGAACTTGCTTCCTACGACCGCGTGTGTGTGGCTTCCTTTTTTCAGATTGATATTTTGCCGCTCAGTAATTCCATGCGGTTCTCTGGAAATCAAGACTGTGTGATCACTTCGGGTGTGACCCAGACGTTTATCCATCAGGTCTGTTCAGACCTTCGCGGTTCCAAGCGCCCGCTAAGTCCCGTCAGGCTCCATTCCACCTCAGACAAACAGACAGACAGACAGTCTATTGTTTTCAATAGGGGGGATTGCTGGGCTGGTGTATAGACCTTCGTAGGTGGAGGGTAGGATTCTATAGATACATGTACGCTCGTAGTTATTATCGTAGCTATGTTGTCAGGAGAACAAACATAATTCTTTGTTTTATTACTGTACCAATTGTTCAAATTTTGAGTCGAATATTTTATAAAAGTGGATCAAAGTAAAACAACAGAAAGACCAAGCTGGTATAGCTTTTAAGCTTTGCAAAACTTTCTCAAAGTTGTCGAGCAATATAATTATTCCAAATCGTTGATTTTCAGTTACGATTTTATTTATTTTCTGTCGCGTTGTTAAAATGGTTCATGTTGTAAAGCAGTTTGGCTGGGCAGGTCTCGATCAAATCGGATGCATTCGCACATTTCAACTTTTCCGACAAGTGACCGTCGGTCGTCACAACCAAACTTTGTCAGCATTCAGAGCTTCAGTACCTGAACGAATTCGCGCAGAAGCTCCCGATCTTGGCCGTTCAAATGTCCAGAGTGAGCCATTTTCTAAAAATAGACAAATGCAGGAAATAATATATTGTTCGTTGAGCAGCTCTAAGAAAAAAATTGAGATGGATTTATGCCCCGCCGCCGAGGCTAAAGAGATGGATGAGCGTTGAACTTCAGGAGACAACTACTAAATTATTCACCTGGGCCCCGGATCCGAGGGCAAGAACTGCAGATTTAGCATCAATGAGTGGTTCAGGGCGTACGGAAATAAACAGGGAAACCCAACCGCGTTGGGGGGGGGGGCACTAAAAGTCTGTTGGTGGATCTTCTCACGATCGATGTGGCATGCCGGGTCACGATTAAGCACAGGTTCTGAGCGACTACGGTTCTGACAGAGATGCAAATAATACGTGATCGTCAAATAAGCATCGGAGGACGATGTCTGTCCCGTGCTCACCGCCAGCCGGGACAGCACGGCGACGTCAACCTCGTTCAAACCGCCGCAGATCTCGCCGGCGGCCTTGCGCAGCCGGAAGAAATGGTAGCCGCGCTTCAGCCGGAAGGACTCGTAGCCGGCGCGTCGCTGAGCCTCGCCGGCCAGCCCGTCGGAAGCGGCGGCATCGGCGCTCAGGGCGATCAGGGCGAACGAAGCCAGCAGGAGTGGCAGCACCAAGGAGACGATCGGACGGTTGGCCATGGCAGAGTTGTTTAGAGAGTTGTTGCCTGTCTGAGAGTGAGAAGCGATGAGCGCAAGCGTGTGAGGGCTCCGGCTGGGTCTATTTTATGCTGCTGTACCGCTTGGACCCCGCGCCCCTATTCTGTTTGCCTAGCCATTAATCTAAAAGCCTGTGAAAGCTGCTAAAGCACATTCGAGAGGGACTTGAAGCCGATCGAAACCAAAAAGGGAATAGCAGAGCGGCAAAGATTAAAGGCCCCTCCTAGTCAAGAGTGTCCCCTTCCTGGACGAATAACGGACAGCTCACATCGATATTTTGTGATCAAAATAGACTAACGAGTTTATTTTTTGGGGAGAAAATAGCCATTAGCAAAGGATTCAAATGCTGGTTAGAAACCGTGTTACATTTAAATAAAAACAAAATAAGCGACTCACACTTTGAGAATGAAGTGTTCTCGACGGGATTGTCGGCGGCCGCTTTGATCTTGGCGAGATGGCAAGCGAGCGGTAAACTGCGGCAACGAGTCACCTCAAGGATCCTGTCCAGTTTTATAGACGGGCATGATGGCAGTTTGTCAGCCCTGTTCAGCTCCTGCCACAATTTGATTGGATCGCTCAATTCCAGGCCGTGAGCCTCCATCTCATAATTTAGTGTCACCCGCCATCCAGACATGCTCCTTGTGCTCATGTGCCAATGAAATGCTGCTGTGTGCTCAGTCTATGCTTATTAACCATATCTGAGGACATGGCACGCTCGTTTGAGTGCACAGGTTTTGGGGCTTGGAAAGTCTAGAAATTTTTTCAGTTTAAGCAAACTAATTTGTTTAAACTGAGGAGTGAATTCGAAAACTGAGGAGTGAATTCGGAAACTGAGGAGTGAATTCTGGAATTGGTGGACTAAAAATTAAGACGTGCTGGTTGTGTTAAGACATATTGTATTCAATCATACATGTACGTGTAAGCCTTGCTTAGAATGAATTTCAAATCTTAAAGAAAGAATCTTATAAGAATGATAAGCGGCTGTAAAATACTTCTTTGAATGTCATCTACATGTACTTGACTCAACCCGGCCAGTCCAAATCTTGTACTTGTACTTCAAGCTAAGTGTAGTAGTTATTTCGGTTCATTGCTCAATTAAGAGGCCTGCCTTGAAGCTGCTGCGGTGATCACACTCTGCAGGTGGTTCCAGTGACTCAGTACCTCCTTGCTCCAATAATTCCATTATCGAACTGGAACATGCTGAGTCGTGATACTAATAAACAGGCAATCTGCCGCATCATCACTGATGCGGAGTCATGTGTGCGAGCGAGCGACAATAGCCTGCGGCAGTAAATGAGAAAGACAGACGGAGACAAAGATAGACAGACAGACAGACAGACAGACAGACAGACAGACAGACAGAAAGACAGACAGACAGACAGACAGACAGACAGACAAACACACAGACAGACAGACAGACAGACAGACAGACAGACAGACAGACAGACAGACAGACAGACAGACAGACAGACAGACAGACAGACAGACAGACAGACAGACAGACAGACAGACAGACAGACAGACAGACAGACAGACAGAAAGACAGAAAGACAGACAGACAGACAGACAGACAGACAGACAAACACACAGACAGACAGACAGACAGACAGACAGACAGACAGCAGACAGACAGACAGACAGACAGACACTTAAGACAGAAAGACAGACAGACAGACACTAAGACAGAAAGACAGACAGACAGATAGAAACTAAGACAGACAGACAGACAGACAGACAGACAGACAGACAAACAGACAGGTACTAAGACAGACAGACAGAAGACAGAAAGACAGTCAGACAGACAGACAGACAGACAGACAGAAGCTAATAAGACAGACAGACAGACAGACAGACAGACAGAAACTAAGACAGACAGACAGACAGACAGACAGACAGACAGACAGACAGACAGACAGACAGACAGACACTAAGACAGAAAGACAGACAGACAGACAGACAGACAATAAGACAGAGTAATTTAGATGATAGACAGACAGATAGAGACGACACACAAGTAAAGATGTACAGCTTCCTATAATTTTCCATAAGGGATTCTCAGACTGTCTATGGATTTCTGTTGGGGGAATTAGGATTCTATAATTTCATGTATGCAAGTACATGTATACAAGTACATGTACAAGTACATGCAATTGTTTTATTTGTCAGCTTGTCGGTGTCGGGGTGAGCGGCTTGATTTATGTGCTTTACATGTGTAGCTATTACATTCGCCGCAAAGACCAGCTCTACCGATCTACGCAACGGCCCGCTTACTATAGTGCTCTGCTGTAGACTCCCGTACGAAACAGAAGTTCGATCGCACGGTTCCTTTCTGCCTTGCTTAAACGTGTAATGTTAGTTTATTATAACAAACTTGAAAAAACTTTTAGAAATTTTGCCACATGCTGCATTCAAAATATTTCAACTGTATATTTTAATACTGCTTATTTCAATGGAATAAAACTATACTTAAGTACTACCCGATTCTTCGAAATGAAGCGCTTGCGTGGAAAATTCAACTTGCGCATTGTGTGGAAGTTAAATAATTAAAAAATAGACTAAAAAACTTATAAAATCCAAAATCCTAAGTAGGTACATCTGACTACCGGCATACTCGGTCGATTTACTATCAGAAACAATTTTCATTTCGAACCAGGCCCCCATTATAGGCCTATGTTGTATTCGCAAAATATAGTAATTTAAACAGGTAGTTATCATTTTTCAAAAAATGCATTATTTAGGTGAGAGCTCATTCAACCTGGATGAGTTGTATTTACTTTGCGTCAGATTCATTAAAGGTGAGTCGTGAGTGTAGTTGATTTTGATTATATATTTTAGTCTATTTACAGTTTTTAATACAATATTCTACTACCTAAAATAGATTTAAATGTTTTTTTTGCTTTACTTAGGCCCAACCTACTACTACATTACTACCACTTACTACTATATTGCATTACATTTCTATTGCATTAAAACTAAGCCTAGCCTAGATTTTTCTTGCTATTACTTATGATGCAAATTGCATCTAATATTTAATTTGAAGATACAATTTTGAATTTGAAAGTTAGAATGCTAGGCCTATTTATTAATATATAAAATGGCTTTCCTATTGCAAAAAAATTACTTAGTAAATTACTGAAAATCCTTAGTCACTAAGTATAGTGTCTAAGTAGTAGGGTTCTATGATTTTATGCCTACTTATGAAAGTTTATAGTGTTAGGCCTACCAATTGATAAAGGTTACTTATTAGGCCCTATGCTATACCTTTATAGGTCTTTAATATTTAAGTATTTCCCTCTACTTAATATTGTTATAGGTGCTACTAAATGTTCTCTTTTTAATCTTAGACATAGTCATATTCAATTTAAAAATATTTACAAATTCAAATTCTGTTTTAGCCTAGTCTATTAAATAAGTAAGCATAAGTATTTTAAAAATGCTATTTTAGATCTAATCTTTCTTCTAGTATTACACATTAAATTATAAATCAAGCTTTCTTGTCCTATAATAAAACTTTATTTATATACAGTGTTGGGCACCAGTCCGTTAATAAGTGTTAATCTGTTAATAAGCATTAATAAGCATTAAGATTTTTAATTAATGTTAACGGACTGTCGTTAAGATTTTTTTTGAACTAACGGATTAACAAATTTGTGTTAAAAATTTTGTTAATTAATGATAAATTCATCATTAACGGTAGTGTCTATGTCAATAACCAAAGATGCAAAGAAGGAACAAAAAATAGAAGCCTTACAAGAAGTTTAAACATTACGAACGTATTTGAGCTTACCTAAATGCCTAAATATAATCTCTTTATTTATGACGATGATCATACAGACGTACATGTAATTAACAACTTCTTACAAATAAACTTTAAAATAATGAATTAAAATAGTGTGAAACTTTATTTCTTGCGCGTGAGCATCAATTGCTTTGATTCACTTCTGTCCCAATCTTTCGCAACTTTTTGCTGCGCCTGCTAATGGTACTGAAATAACCTTCCTATGCATATTAAATTATGAATTTCTTGTTATTAGCTTTTAAGTTTCAAATAAAATAAGTTACTTTTTTACCATATGCTTTACTTTTAGTAGTATTATGCATGCAAGTTTTTAAAATGATTATTTATTACCCTTTTAAGCTTTCAAATTGCTTAGATGACCTCTGTGTTTTGCTAAAAAGATGGAATAGCAAAGACGTGCAATACAAAGTCTGATTCGGAAAAAAATGTGCAAGATTTCTGTATTTCTGTGTTAACGTTAATGGATTAACGCTTATTAATGATTATCAGTTAACTTTCAGTTAACTTAACGAAATTAGGAGTTAAAAAGTTAAGATTTTTTGTTTTACGCTAACGCTTTTGCTATTAATGGAAGTTAAGATTTTCATTAATGGTGCCCAACACTGTTTATATATATAAATGTACATGTATAAATCTATATATTAGAAATGTTCTACAAGTGAATTTTCTAACAAAATCAAAATCAAAATTCATTTACTTTCCAAAATCAAAATCAAAATTTTCCAAAATTGAAATTCAAAAAAACAAAGTTTAGCATGACTAACACTCAATTTTTACTTCTAATTCACTGCTCATGAGGAACAAAATACATGTATATATAGCAGAATTTTTTTATTTTTAGCCATTAAATAAGTCAAAAACTTCATTGCCACTTCAAATGCAAATACTTTTTTGATGCAAAAACTACTATATAAAATTTACATATAGGTACCCTTTGCTACTGAGTATATGTATACATATAATGTAGTCTGGTACATTGCTCATATGCACTCCTTCCTCTCGGGCAATTTGTCTCATTGTCTTTGTTGGGTCTTCTGCCTGCTTGGCTTCGAGGTTGGCCATGAAGTCTGGTGTCCGGATTGTCCGTGGCCGTCCCAATTTCTCCTTTGGTTCCAGGCTGTCGCCAGAATCCAGCAGCTTCTCCCAATCACCGACAGTGCTCTTCCCTACTGAGTACTTCTCAGCACACATTCGCATGCTCATTCCAGAAGTCAAGTTGGTAGCAACATGCTTCTTGAGATCCAAGGAATAGCTTGCCATTTTGTGACAACTTGGGGTGACAAATCCATGGATTGAAAACAAAGCTTTCAAAATAAAAGGATGAATAGCATGAGTCCATTTTGCATATCAGGGTTAAAATTCCAGGCAGAAGTTGGGCCATAGACATTATAAAAATGATGGCAATGCTTTAAATTTCTAGAGTATGTCAAACTCTCAGAAAGCAAAGCCAACAAGATTCTGTCTGGATACCTTTTGTGCACATGGTAGCTCATGTACGCATATGCATCTATAGGATGTGTGCAACTACACATGTGCACATCTATGTGCACTTGCACCTGCCAAATTTTCTTAAGCATGTCAGACAAAGACTTGATGAAGATGCACAAATGAATACTTCTTCTAATAGGGGCTTTATTTTTATTAAATTAGACTTTATATGACTTCTTTATACTATGGCCTGGGCTGCATTTGTTTTTGTGCAAAGGTATCCTATCCTTCAGTTGTATATGACCCATGGTTAAGCAAAGGTATAATTGGCTTTGGCTTAAGCATTTGCAAATAGTTTCAACCAATCTTCCTAGTTTTACTGCCTTTGTATTTTGTTGTTTACCCTTTTACTAATTGGTTGCAGCTAGCTTTGCCCTTTTAGCTATGTTGTCATGCCAATGATTTGCTAAGCCAGGTTGCTGCTATTTTTAGGTCTTCAGAGGATGACTCTGTGTTCTGTTTGGCTTACTAGCTACAGAGACAGTGTCTTACTGCAAAGTATACATTTATTGCCATACAGGGCACTTGGGTAAAAAAAATATCAAGAAGGTCCACTACTTTGCAATGGTCCTGAGTATAAACTATGATTGCCTATCATACAACTATTTAACTAGGCAATATTGTCAGAAATATCCCATCTTGAGCCAAGATCCATGTGGGGGGAGAATGCTAACTAGCAGAGTCACCCAATGACTAAAGTATAGGGTTTTCCTTACACTCCTAACATCTGAATTTTTTACCAGAATTTTTGTGTGAAAATTTTTTACATTTTATATAAATTTCATAACAAAATAAATCAATTCCATTTTCCCTAATGTTTGCTAAACCATCAATAGAAATTTTATCTAAAAAACAAGTTAAACAAACTTAAAATGTATAAAAAATCTGATATTATTGTTGATCAGGCTGAATGACACTGTCATTTAACTATTTGCTAAAATACTCACTTAAGCTACATTCATGCGCCAATCTCATTGAAATTCCCAGAGAAAGAAGGCAAAGCATTTCACCTGAGCTACCAGGACCGGCTTCAGTTAGCGGCTCACTGCAAGCAGGTGGCCCACGGCCCCTACAAGTCTGATGCTTCGCCTGGCGTCGGGTGGCTGGATGTGGTTGGCAGCGATAGAAAGTAAACTTGGCTAATTAATTAACTGTTGCGAGTAGACTATGCGAGTTAGGAAAATTATCCCAATAAATAAATTATTCACGCATGTCTCTTAACCAGGGCTACCTGGCAGTCGCTCGGAGACCTGAGTCGAGAACGGGCTCAGGAGAAATTCGTGGAAATTCTTGACCGAGCCTGTCCTCTGCTGGCGCCCTACCTGGAGGCGCATCTCAATGAGAAACGGGATCGGGAGAATAAGATTAAGGAGGAGGCCGAGGCCAAAGAGTGAGCGATTGATGGGTTGTAGTATGAGATTGACATGGAGATATGGGATTTGCAGATTAGAGTATGCGAGATTTATAGATTGGAGTCTGAGATTGATAGACGAGTGTGAGATTGATAGATTGGAGTGTGAGATTGATAGATTGCAGTGCGAGATTGATAGATTGGAGTGCGAGATTGATAGATTGGAGTGCGAGATTGATAGATTGGAGTGTGAGATTGATAGATTGGAGTGTGAGATTGATAGATTGGAGTGCGAGATTGATAGATTGGAGTGCGAGATTGATAGATTTGAGTGCGAGATTGATAGATTGGGATGTGAGATTGATAGATTGGAGTGTGTGATTGATGGATTGGAGTGTGTGATTGATAGATTGGAGTGCGAGATTGTTAGATTGGAGTGTGTGATTGATAGATTGGAGTGTGAGATTGATAGGTTGGAGTGTGTGATTGATAGATTGGAGTGAGAGATCGATAGGTTGAAGCATGAGATTAATCTTTAGAATCATAAAAATAAAAGAAACTGACATGCAACAATGCGCCCTATTTAAAAAATTCTCAGACGCGAAATTCAACGCCAGAAGCAGCAAGAGCAGGAGCAGATGCAGCAGCAGCAGCGTAAGCAAGCCGAAGCGGCAGCCAAGCAGAACTTGGCCAATCAGAAGACAAACTCAGTGTCTGGTCCTGTAACCAACAGAGATGACTCGCGGCGTCATCAGCAGGAGTGAGTGACAGCTCCATCTTATTTTTAGCATCTGAACTAGCAATGCAATTCGCTTATTGAAAAATCTCGTCAAAGAGTCGCTTTAGAATCACTGAGTTGCGTGAGACTCTTTTACGATTCTGAAAATCACGCCTCCGTCGCATTTGAGTCGTTATGTTTTCAACGGGTAATATAATGTACTGCAGGAATGGTGTGGGCCACCCTGGCGGCAGTACTGCCCATTCTGCAGACTCCTGAGATGTTATTGGCACTGATTGGCCCTAATGGTTTAATAATAATTAATAGTTAGTTGATTATACCTGCCTTTAATGCTCAGATGTGCAACCGACAGCTCAGCCGCAGCTATTGCTGGGGGGTCGCCACAAACACCCTCAATTACCCCAGCTAATGCTGGGACCCATCTTGCTCAAGGTCACAAATTGTTCCTAGTGGTAGTGGGATTCGAACCCCCAACCTTTCAATCATAACTCCGACGCTCTAACCATACTACTTAGGTGGCGAGGCATTTAGCCTTAAAAATATGGTTAGAGTTGCTCCTTCCGTTTACCCAAAATTACGTTTCTTTTGCTTAGCTTTCTTTCAAGAGGCATGTATAGTATGACTAGGCTACAGCCCCATCAAGTGCGGATGGATTCAGCATAGCGCCTCAGGCACTCATCTCCCCCCCCCCGTTCTCACCATCCATATCCGAGCAGAGCTCAGATTCGGGCGGCGCTGAACCAGCAGACGGCTGTCCAATTTCGCCAATACGCCGCCGAGCAGCATCCAGGCGACGCCAACAAGCAGGCAGAGCTGATCGCTCAGCTGCAGGAGCAGCACTTCCAGCAGTACATGACTCAGGTCTATCAGCAGCAGTTGAAAATTCAACAAGAAGAAGAGCAAGCAAAACTGTTGCAGCAGCAGCCAAAGCAAAGTCAACAGAATTCTACGAATGAGTCTGCAACTGTTGAGGCGGCTGCAGCTGAGGGTGAGACGGGATTTATTTTATGGGGATTTGTTGCTTTTGTTTTACGAGGTTTATTCAAAAAGTTCTTTTCGGTCCTTTGGCATTTATTTTTAGAAAGCGTTGTAAACAGAATTTTAGCGATTTTACCAAGTTATGTCTATGGCCTAAACGTTCCTAGGGTTTTAAGTCTCAGTTTGCAACTATGTTAGAGCAGCGAACATTTCTATCAGCTGCCACTCAATTTCTTGGCCATGACTGAATCATTTTCAAAGCAAGACGTTCGAAGCTTGATGAAGTTTCAGTTTCTGCAAGGAAAAAAGCCACCGGATATGTTTAGGGAGCTTCAGCAAGTGCTTGGCAACTGTGCACCAACTGAGCAGACAGTTCGAAAATGGTACCGGCTGTTCGCTGAGGGAAGAGAGAGCGTTGAGGACAATGGCCGCTCTGGAAGGCCGATGGCTGCAACCAAAGAGACTGCTGTGAAGAAAGTGCAAGAGCTCCTGGATGATGATCGGCGACGGACTTGCGAAGAGTTGGCAGAAGACGTTGGTGTGTCAGTAGGAAGCGTCCACACTATTCTGACTGAGCGTCTTCTCCTACAGAAAAAGTTCTGCAAGTGGGTGCCACACCTGCTGACAGGTGAGCAAAAGATGCAGCGAACTCTGGCTTCAAGCAGCCACCTGCGTCGGTTCCATCGAGAAGGGGAGGATTTTCTATCAAGAATTGTTGCTGGAGACGAGACGTGGGTTTACAGCTGGGATCCTGAGACAAAGGCCCAGTCTGCCGAATGGCTTCCAGCACATTCTCCAAGACCTCAGAAGGCCATCAGGAAGCAGGGCGCGATAAAGATCATGCACGTCATGTTTTTTGATTCCCAAGGAATCCTGCTGAACTGGGCAGTCCCACAAGGAACCACCGTCAATGGGGACTACTACAAGTGGATTCTGCAGGAGAAGCTGCGCCCAGCAATACGAAAGAAGCGCCCTGGTCTGCTGGAATCTGGCGTGATCCTGCTGCACGACAATGCGCCAGCACATCGCAAGCACAACGTCGTGGAACTCCTGAGCAAATGGGGCTGGGAAGTGCTCCAACATCCACCCTATTCGCCTGATTTGTCGCCGTGCGACTTCTTCTTATTTCCATCTGTGAAGAAGCACCTTCGGGGCATTCGATTTGACAGCGTCGAGCACATCGAAGCTGCATGCAATCAAGCTGTTCGCCAAACGGACGCGAGTGGTGTGAGTTCCGGAATCAGAGGCCTGGTAAATCGCTGGCAGAAGTGCAAAGACATTGGCGGTGAATATGTTGAGTGACAGAATCATGTTAAGCAATCTAACAGTGTTTTCATAGTTCCAGTTGTTTTGTGTTCAGTTTTGTAGGGCACCGAAAAGAACTTTTTGAATACACCTCGTATTAGGGTTTCGGGACTCTGCAGTATTGGGGTCAGGGATCTGGAGTATTGGGATCAGGGATCTGTAGTTTAGTGATCTGGGACTCTGGAGTATTGGGATCAGGGATCTGTAGTTTAGTGATCTGGGACTCTGGAGTATTGGGATCAGGGATCTGTAGTTTAGTGATCTGGGACTCTGGAGTGTTGGGATCAGGGATCTGTAGTTTAGTGATCTGGGACTCTGGAGTATTGGGATCAGGGATCTGTAGTTTAGTGATCTGGACTCTGGAGTATTGGGATCAGGGATCTGTAGTTTAGTGATCTGGGACTCTGGAGTGTTGGGATCAGGGATCTGTAGTTTAGTGATCTGGGACTCTGGAGTATTGGGATCAGGGATCTGTAGTTTAGTGATCTGGGACTCTGGAGTGTTGGGATCAGGGATCTGTAGTTTAGTGATCTGGGACTGTGAAGTGTTGGGATCAGGGATCTGTAGTTTAGTGATGTGGGACTCTGGAGTGTTGGGATAAGGGATCTGTAGTTTAGTGATCTGGGAATCTGGAGTATTGGGATCAGGGATCTGCAGTTTAGTGATCTGGGACTCTGGAGTATTGGGATCAGGGATCTGTAGTTTAGTGATCTGGGACTCTGGAGTGTTGGGATCAGGGATCTGTAGTTTAGTGATCTGGGACTCTGGAGTATTGGGATCAGGGATCTGTAGTTTAGTGATCTGGGACTCTGGAGTATTGGGATCAGGGATCTGTAGTTTAGTGATCTGGGACTCTGGAGTGTTGGGATCAGGGATCTGTAGTTTAGTGATCTGGGACTCTGGAGTATTGGGATCAGGGATCTGTAGTTTAGTGATCTGGGACTCTGGAGTATTGGGATCAGGGATCTGTAGTTTAGTGATCTGGGACTGTGAAGTGTTGGGATCAGGGATCTGTAGTTTAGTGATGTGGGACTCTGGAGTGTTGGGATAAGGGATCTGTAGTTTAGTGATCTGGGACTCTGGAGTATTGGGATCAGGGATCTGCAGTTTAGTGATCTGGGACTCTGGAGTATTGGGATCAGGGATCTGTAGTTTAGTGATCTGGGACTCTGGAGTGTTGGGATCAGGGATCTGTAGTTTAGTGATCTGGGACTCTGGAGTATTGGGATCAGGGATCTGTAGTTTAGTGATGTGGGACTCTGGAGTGTTGGGATCAGGGATCTGTAGTTTAGTGATCTGGGACTCTGGAGTATTGGGATCAGGGATCTGCAGTTTAGTGATCTGGGACTCTGGAGTATTGGGATCAGGGATCTGTAGTTTAGTGATCTGGACTCTGGAGTATTGGGATCAGGGATCTGTAGTTTAGTGATCTGGACTCTGGAGTATTGGGATCAGGGATCTGTAGTTTAGTGATCTGGGACTCTGGAGTGTTATGATCAGGGATCTGTAGTTTAGTGATCTGGGACTCTGGAGTGTTGGGATCAGGGATCTGTAGTTTAGTGATCTGGACTCTGGAGTATTGGGATCAGGGATCTGTAGTTTAGTGATCTGGGACTCTGGAGTGTTGGGATCAGGGATCTGTAGTTTAGTGATCTGGGACTCTGGAGTGTTGGGATCAGGGATCTGTAGTTTAGTGATCTGGACTCTGGAGTATTGGGATCAGGGATCTGTAGTTTAGTGATCTGGGACTCTGGAGTGTTGGGATCAGGGATCTGTAGTTTAGTGATCTGGGACTCTGGAGTGTTGGGATCAGGGATCTGTAGTTTAGTGATCTGGACTCTGGAGTATTGGGATCAGGGATCTGTAGTTTAGTGATCTGGGACTCTGGAGTGTTGGGATCAGGGATCTGTAGTTTAGTGATCTGGGACTCTGGAGTGTTGGGATCAGGGATCTGTAGTTTAGTGATCTGGACTCTGGAGTATTGGGATCAGGGATCTGTAGTTTAGTGATCTGGGACTCTGGAGTATTGGGATCAGGGATCTGTAGTTTAGTGATCTGGGACTCTGGAGTGTTGGGATCAGCGATCTGTAGTTTAGTGATCTGGGACTCTGGAGTGTTGGGATCAGGGATCTGTAGTTTAGTGATCTGGGACTCTGGAGTGTTGGGATCAGGGATCTGTAGTTTAGTGATCTGGACTCTGGAGTATTGGGATCAGGGATCTGTAGTTTAGTGATCTGGGACTTTTGAGTTTTGGGATTCAACATCTATAGTGTTTGAAAAAAGTTGCATATAAAATATTTTAATTCTGTTTTTTTTTAGATCAATTTTTACTGCTTTTTAAGCCAAGTATTTTGTTTAGCATCGCGACAACTTTTTATTATTTTTTTGTAATTTTATTAAATTATTCAGTTTATACTACTGCTACTACTCTCGTACTATTGGTCAGCAGTATTTTGGTATTGCGCATCTGAAAAATATCCAATTTAATTAAGATTTCAATCAGCAGCTGCAGCAACAGCTGCAACAAGATGGAGATGATGAAGCAGAGGCTGGACCGGAAATTCTTCCGGCCAGCATGTGGACGAGAAACAATGCGGCCGAATTTAAGAAAGAGATTCTGCGCGACAGCCGGCACTGCTGCATTAAGATTGGGTCGCTGGCTACGGCTACGGTAATCCGACTGACTGCCTGCTCTTCTCTAGGCTTAGTCCCGAGTTTAGTCCCGAGTTTAGTCCCGAATTTAGTCCTTAAAATGTAGTATTTCAATGTTCTTCTTTTGCGAATACATGAGTCCCACTTCTACATTCCCCAGATGTCCGAATCGCAGATCCCTAAATAGTCCCGATTGCTAAGAAGTCCCGATTATTGCAGATCCCTAAGAAGTCCCGATCATTGCAGATCCCTAAATAGTCCCGATCATTGCAGATCCCTAAATAGTCCCGATCATTGCAGATCCCTAAATAGTCCCGATCATTGCAGATCCCTAAAAATCCCGATCGCAGATCCCTCATAAAGTCCCGATTGAAATCCCTTAAACTCGGACCCCAAATAAAGGTTATTACTGCTTTTATAAATGATATATCCTGTAGTTTAGCGCCGAAAACAGAGATCGACAACAATGAACCACATTGTCAATTTTGTTATAATCATGCCACATTCCTGCAGTTGATTATTTATTAAGTAGTAGACTATGTAATATTGTCTAAGTAGGTATATTTTTTCTTAGAAGTGTACTACAGTCTAGTAGAAGTCTCTATTATTTCTACTCAGCAAATATATTATTTTCACGTGTCGCTTTCCGAAACGCATGCGTGTTAAATGCGGTGCACATCATGCACTTCATTTTTGTTGTCAATAATCTTTGCACGCTCTAAACGGATTAGCAATGCTACTTTTTTCCTTTGTGAAAATTCTACGTAATTTTTTAAATTAAATTTGGTTTACTAACAGTAGAGTAATTTGGGTGTTCAACTGTTTTTTTAGGAAAATTTCTGAAAAATTTGCGCTTAATAAAAATGATAAATTTATTGCAGCCTTGCCTGACAAACCGGCCCCGGTTTTGACCAACGGCAACGCGGCGACTTCAAAAGTGTCGCCCGAGCTGCAGCCGCAGTCGCCCAGCGGAGAAGCGGCAACAACAAACAGCCTGATGGCCGCGCCAAGCATGTGGTGCGATAAGCAGCTGACAGCCGCCCAGTTCAAAGCTAAACTGGCCGCTGACAGCGATGCCAGGCTCAAGATTGGCCCTGGGGAGGTTGTCACTGTAAGGATGCTGGAGACAGTGGATTAGATGTGTAGATAGGAGAGTAGATTTTGGGGTAGAGGAGAGTATATTGTGGGGTAGATTAGTAGATATGAGAGTAGATTATAGGGTAGAATGAGTAGATAGGAAAGTAGATTGTGGGGGTAGAGTAGTAGATGGGAGAGTAGATTGTGAGGTAAAGGAGTAGATAGGAGAGTAGATTGTGGGTAGATAAGTAGATAGGAAAGTAGATTGTGAGTAGAGGAGTAGGTAGGAGAGTGCACAATAGGGTAGATTAGATAAGAGTAGGTAGGTACATTTTAGAGGCTAGATAAGTAGATAGGAAAGTAGATTATAGTGTAGATGAGTAGATAGTGGAGTTAGGATGGTTGAGTAGATGGGAAAGTAGACTAGAGAATAGATTTAGCGAGTTGAGTGGAGTTAAATTAGAGAGGGAGGGGAGATTAGAGCGAGAGAGAGAGTGTGTGTATCAATCAGGGAGAGATGAGTTGCTCTGATTTTAAGCAAGCGTTTTTATTATTTTATAACTTTCACAAGTTAATTTTTTAAACTATAAATAGTTTCTTTAATCTCTTACATTTGATTTAACAAATATTCGATAATTGGTCTTGCAATAATGGCAATTATTTAGCTGGATGATCTGAAAGCTCATTCATTAGACACAGCCGGTACTTGGTAATACCCTTTAATCCTTTAATTATTAATATTTATAATTTGTTACAAAATGGCATATTTAATCATGTTGAATTATTGCAAACTGCAGAGAATGTGGCAACTCAGTTGACAATGTGTGTTGTGTCCCTGTGTTTTGTATCGGTTAAATTCTTAGCTAATACTACTACTCACCAGCTCTTGTAAGTAGTGCAAACCGGGCATGTCTATGGTTTATTTTTTCAGGTTCGCGTGCCAACCCACGAGGAGGGCTCGTGCATAGTGTGGGAATTCGCCACTGACCATTACGACATCGGGTTCGGCGTGTACTTCGAGTGGACCATCTCGCCCTCTGACCGCGTCACCGTGCACATCAGCGAGAGCTCAGATGAGGAGGAGGAAGAGGAGGCCAAAGACGATGGCAATAATGAGACTGGCGAGGCTGAGCATCAACAGCTTGACGGAGGTGGGTCGGAGTTGGCATCTATTGGTATTTGCTAAAATGATTCGGGTGACCTACTTTGCTTTTTAAATGTTTCAAGCAAACCGATTTCAATTTGTCCTGTTCGAGTCATGCTTGACCCATCTGAGTCCTGCTTGACCCATCTGAGTCATGCTTGACCCATCTGAATCCTAATGACCCATCTGAGTCATGCTTGACCCATCTGAATCCTGCTTGACCCATCTGAATCCTGCTTGACCCATCTGAATCCTGCTTGACCCATCTGAATCCTGCTTGACCCATCTGAGTCCTGCTTGACCCATCTGAGTCCTGCTTGGCCCATCTGAATCCTTCTTGACCCATCTGAATCCTTCTTGACCCATCTGAGTACTACTTGACCCATCTGAGTCCTGCTTGACCCATGTGAGTCCTGCTTGACCCATCTGAGTCCTGCTTGACCCATGTGAGTACTACTTGACCCATCTGAGTCCTGCTTGACCCATCTGAGTCATGCTTGACCCATCTGAGTCCTGCTTGACCCATGTGAGTCCTGCTTGACCCATCTGAGTACTACTTGACCCATCTGAGTCATGCTTGACCCATCTAAGTCATGCTTGACCCATCTGAGTACTACTTGACCCATCTGAGTCCTGCTTGACCCATCTGAGTCCTGCTTGACCCATCTGAGTTCTGCTTGACCCATTTGAGTCCTGTTTGACCCATCTGAGTTCTGCTTGACCCATCTGCAAGTCCTGCTTGACCCATCTGAGTTCTGCTTGACCCATCTGCAAGTCCTGCTTGACCCATCTGAGTCCTTGTTTACCCATCGCCAGATTCCAAACCCGCTGATGGAGCTGCATCAAAACGGCGACGTCCTGACGATGACAAGGCGGTTGACGAGATCATCCCGGTGTTCCGGCGCGACTGCCACGAGGAGGTGTACTGCGGCAGCCACCAGTACCCTGGCAGAGGTGTGTACCTGCTGAAATTTGACAATTCCTACTCGCTATGGCGATCCAAGTGGCTGTACTATCGAGTGTACTACACAAAGTAGATCTGTTATAGATTAGTAGAGAATTCTGTTGCTTTTTTCAATGTTTTGTTCAGTGATCAATTTTTTTTTTCAAAATTTAGAAATAAAAACTATAAAGCTATTCCCCGTTTATTTCAATTGCGAATGTCAAAATAGTTTTATTAAAATGAAATTATGATACACTGAGAACTACATCTGACTTAAAAACCTATACTGTATATAGAAAGTCACATTGATGTCCTTGAACCGTAGCTGTTTCTTGAAATTTTGATTATTTGGGTTCTTCTGATAGATTTTTCACTCTTGTCTTCCTAGTAGAGTTTAAAAATTTCTGTCGCAAAATATGCGTTCAGTCTACTCACTTTTTTCAGTAGCAAAATTAGCGTTTTTAGCCTTTTTAAAATGAGAAAAAAAAATTTAGTTCCCATGCACTCTTAGTTTAGGAAACTACTGAAAAAAGTAGTCACGGCGGGTTTTTTCAAAATTTTCCTCAAATGACGCATCTAATTAATAATTGATAGAACTTTTTTCGAATAATATCGGATTATAACGGCTAATTAAATTATGTATGTATACAATATTTAATATGCATATTTACATGCTAGTACTATGTACTGCAGTTCTGGCTCACCCAGAAACATCCATGGTGTTGTGTATTCCTTCAGTTAGTTCTATGCTACTTTGACAATTTTTATATATATAATTACGAGTACGTTCTGAGTTGTGCATAAAAATATGGATGATTAATTTCTATTAATGTAATACTTAAAGCATTACGTTTGGTTTGTTTTGTTTAAAATTGTTTACAAATCCAAATTCACTTGACTGGCATGAATGTCGAGTTATTGTTAATCATCTCTCTGTATTTCTCTTAGAGTCATATATTTGCTGAAATGCGTGAGTTTCCCGATATGATTATTATAACAATTGCTACATGTATCTAGATAAATTGGTTTTAATTCAGCAATATGCAGTTGTTGGTGTTACAATTGATAAGGTGAGAAGGATATATGAATAAATATATGCATGCTATTGACAGAACTTTATTTAAGATTTCTGTCGGTGTTTATTTAATCCGTGATTTTTCTCTGTATAATCTGCTACTGTGAGCCTTCAATAGTTTTGTTTGTTTCATGTGTTTTGATTTGTGCTCAGCGGCAAAACGCGTCTGACTCTCGCGCCACGAACCCTGGTTCGATTCCACCAAGATCGGGGTGCCCAATTAGAGACAGGGGCGCCCACCAAAAGACAGGGGGCGCCCACCAAGAAACAGGGGCGCCCACCAAGAGACAGAGACGCCCACCAAGAGACAGGGGCCCCACCAAGACGCCCACCAAGAGACAGGGGTGCCCACCAAGAGACAGGGGTGCCCACCAAGAGACAGGGGCGCCCACCAAGAGACAGGGGTGCCCACCAAGAGACAGGGGCGCCCACCAAGAGACAGGGGTGCCCACCAAGAGACAGGGGTGCCCACCAAGAGACAGGGGTGCCCACCAAGAGACAGGGGTGCCCACCAAGAGACAGGGAGCCCCACCAGGACGCCCACCAAGAGACAGGGGCGCCCACCAAGAGACAGGGGCGGCCACCAAGAGACAGGGGCGCCCACCAGGACGCCCACCAAGAGACAGGGGCGGCCACCAGGACGCCTACCAAGAGACAGGGGCACCCACGAAAAGCACTGAGCGTGCAAGTGCATGGCGCATTGTGCAGTCCACGCCAGGCTAGATTAGCTGGTGTTACAGTGTAGGTTGTTTTTACTTTGGTTTAAGTTATAAGAGCAATGTGCGCATCGAAAGCTCCTCGGGGTTTGGTCGCCTGTCTTTGGTGCGCTCGCTCTGTCTGGAAGGACTGTGGCTGTTTTGTCACGCTTGGTTGCTTTCCACTGTTTATTATTCCATTTATTAGCTGTATCATTCTTCTTGCGCCCCTTTATAATGCTGCAATTAGTTAAAATCTGGCCCGGCTTGGCGCTCCCTGGCTTGTGTGGCAATAAAATCTGCAGCCACTACATTGCTAGCTCGTACTATCGTGATACGAAAGGCCCACGGATGATCAACGATACACCGTCTACTGAGCATCCGGCTGCAGCTTGGGCAGGTGAAAACATTGAACAAATTCTTGACATAATTTACCTGGCTAAGAGCTCAGCAGACCAGCAAGAGATACCAGCTGATGAATTGCGCAAAATTCAACAGCGCGAGCTTCGGCCCATGTGGCTCGACCAAACCGATAATCCATTGTCCAACATGGCTAGAAATGCAGTTGCTGGGGACAATGCAGACTTGGACCGCACGCTGGCGTACCTGACCGACCAACAGACGAGTCTGTTGCTGCGCCATTGTATCTTGCTTGGTCACCTGGCTTTGGCGCTTACCCTGCTGACTCGCGTGTCCGATGTCGACTGGAAGATAAGCAGCGACGAAACAGCGCTCATGCTGGCTGCCGGCGCGGGACACCACGAGCTCGTCACGGCACTTCTCCATCGTGGCGCCTCAGTGGAAGCTGAGGACAGCGAGGGTTGGACCGCCCTGTCCAGGGCGTGTCGTGCCGGCCAGCTCAGAGTCATCAGGCTGCTGCTGGACGGAGGATCTGACGTGGACCACTTGGACCGGCTGGGCCGCTCGTGTCTGCAGCTGGCCGAGCAGTGCGGACACGAGCGACAGGTGCTGCGGCTGCTTTCGAAACGGAGTGCTGAGCAAGATGTTGGCACCGCGTCAGCCACTCCGGATGGCCAATCGATTGGCTCTCCGGTTGACAAGTAATGCCACATGTACATGTCCATGAGACGTTTTTCATGAACTCTGAGTGAATGTACGAGTAGGCGCCTTGCTGCTGTAACGCACTGAAACGAATTCATTGTCAATTAACGCCATCAAATCTTACATTTCTAGCCAATCGCTTGATGAAAAGCAAAGTCTGGAGTTGCACCAGTGGCTCAACAGTGCCGGGTTCACTTCTGAGCGAGCCCAATGTCTGCAGCGATTTGCAGACTTTATTCAACAAATGGCACGTGGAATGCTTCCAGAAAATTGGACAATGACAGGCAGTTATGCAGATGGCTGGGCCAACAGTCTGATTCAGGTGAACGGCAGGACGGGGGCAGATTCCGACATTGACTGGACAATCATAATGCCCCAAGTGTTTCATCTGGCAGGCGGCTGCCACTGCGAGGAACTGCAAGGAAACAAGCGACTTCAAGTAGTTCAAGGTCACGCTCAAGTGGAGGTCGGAACAGGTGATCAACCTCTCTCTCATCGTGCTGTTGCCCTTGAAATCAGACAAAGGACGTATAAGTTCTTTCCGTTTCTTCCCTTCTTTGGCCCGAATTCCTCGGCTGAGAGCTCGTTTCTTGGCCGAGGCGCAGCCGAGGGTTAGAAGCCAGCTCGAAGCCGGGGACTTTGGGCCATGGACAG
Organism: Macrostomum lignano; assembly: GCA_002269645.1. Classification (NCBI taxonomy): domain Eukaryota; kingdom Metazoa; phylum Platyhelminthes; family Macrostomidae; genus Macrostomum; species Macrostomum lignano. The sequence continues at coordinate 152,740 of NIVC01000513.1, read as the reverse complement.
AAAGAAACGGAAAGAATATATTTCTTCCAAACTTAAATGGACCGGGCCAAAGAAATGAAAACAGCATTGAACCATAGACAGGCACGGCCCAGCCAAGTGGGGAAGAAGCCAAGAAGTGGACCGTATCTTCTTGGCCGTATGCATAAAGCACTGTCTATGGTAATCCAGACTTGAAAAACTATCTTAGTCTGGATTTGGATTTGGTATGCAGAAACACGAAGTTAGACCGATCTATGACTATAGGCTTTATACATCTCGCCCAAAAACTGCCTTCCTGCCGTCGCAGTCAGCAGGGCTAGCCATAGACTATGGCCATAAGCAGTGGCGGATCTAAAATTTCATTTTGGGGGGGTCCAAGTTTGGGGTGCCAACGTGAGTTTGAAGGGCGCCAATTTTTAAGCATAGGGGGCGCAAAAATGCGTGTAGGGGGCGAAAAATCAAGTTTAAAGGGCGTAAACTTCTCAAGGTTTTAGGGGGGCGCAATATGTTTATGTTCTGTCAAACTATTTTTTTGGGGGGGGGGGGGGCGGCCGACCGAAATACACCCCTGGCCATAATCCTCTAGTCGGGGACAGCTCTACTGATCACGACCTTTGTACCTCATCAGTGTGCCATCCTATCTCCTATGTACTAAAAATGAAAATCTAATATAATAAAAATCATGAACTATATAATTCAGTATCTCTCACTGTATTCAGGAAACCAGCCAGCTGTGGCGGCGGCCGCCTGCGGAATGAGGCCAGCCCAGGACACCTGCTATGCCTTTGATTGCTGCAGCGGCTACTGTAAACAGGCGCTGATGGATTTGCAGGAAATCACTCGAGAAGACAGCATCAGGGACTGTGTCCACCTTGTTAAAGCGACAAGACCGAACGCATCTAACGAGCTCAGAGTGAGCTTCAGCTTTGAAGAAAAGAAAATTCTACGTAAGATGAACTCCGTTCAGGGCCAGCTGTTTACTCTGTTAAAGTTCACGTTCAAGCGGTACCTGCCGGGGAATCTGGACACACCTGGACTCAAGACCTACAATGCGAAGACAATCATGTTCTTCATGCTGAAGCGGCACCACAGAGAAGAGGAAGCTGAGTGGCAGCCGAAGAATCTCATCAAGCTGCTCAAAGAATCGCTCGACATGATGCTGAGCTTCATCGAATCGAACAGCTCACCTGACGAGTGCATGCCTCACTTTTTCATGCCCGACGCGCCGCTCTACTTCAAGAATGCTGGACTTGGCGGCGACTTTGACAACACTAAGTCAATGGTTCGAGACCGATTGAGGCAGGTGAGAAGCAGCACCGAGGACTTGTTTCAAGCTCTCCAGAAACTCATGCAACCACTGCAGTCGAAGAGCTTCTATTTCCATCCGTTCACTCTGCTCCCGTTGACTCAACCTTCAATTAAAAGAAAGATACACATCAGTGGTGGCTATCCACACTATGCGGATGTGTACGGTGTTATATGCTACTGTGTTAAGAAATTGCATTCGAAGAGTTCCGACAAGGAGGACCTCTTGAGCCAACTCAAACTGCTCGAGAGCCTGCCTTGGTGCAAGTCCGCTGTTATCTGCCTGACTGCCATGGCCCACCTGAAATTCAAGGATATTACTTGTGCTTTCCAACTGATCAAGGAGCTCATTAGTCACAAAGTAATGAACGGACTCAAAATCGAGCACTGTGGACGGAGAAGCAATTGCACAAAGTTTTTTCTTTGCTGCCAGTCTCACGGCTTGGACTGGGCGTGGAGGTTCTGCTTACCATGGACTGCAGTGCCCGAGTTCCCTTTCCTGCCTGAGTTCACGAGTTCCCTGCTCACCGCCAGGATAGAGCACCCTCGCTCGTCTCACCTGTACCTGAACTTCCGCTGCCTGAGCTGGAGTCTGCAAGCTGAGCTGCTGGACAGGGGGTTGACTGACACTGCCTCGTGGATGCCAGAGCTGCAGGACGACCCGGACTTGGAGGAGCTGCTCACTCTGGCTCACTACAGCGACAGTAGAGAGCAGGTGGAGTTCAGTCTACGCCAAATGGAAATGGTCCGAGACGAAAGACGCGTTGCCATGGAGAAGCAGGACTATGAGAAGATTGCAACGGTCAAAAATAAGTTAAAAAGCTTGACTGGCGACGAGAAGAATTCACCTGCTTGGAGCGCGACAAGCCAGAACAGCTCACAAGCTAGACCTGAGCGCTGTTGCTTTTGCTGTTGATAAATAAAACTCCGGATTTTTACTGAAGGTGAAGAATGAAGAGTAACAGCAATTAATTCTCTGTTTGTATAGCGTTTGTAAAATACAATTATTGCATAATCAAATGTCACATTGTGTAGAGTAAGAGAGCCTCGTATAGCTATTTGAATTTTATGATTGAAATTTATACTCGTATTTTTAAATAAAACATGATTATTTTGGAATAAAATATTTTTTCAAACTAATAACTAATAACCAATAACCAACTAATTGGCTTGTGCTTTTTAAGTGGTTAAATTTTGAGTCCCAAAATCAATAGGAATAGCCTCGCTAGCCTCGCTAGTTTGGTAGCCGCATTTGGCGAATCATTTGCCTTGACAACTGGCTAGAAAATGCTCAAGCGAGTCGTCTATCGCTTTCATAAAAGGCTGGCCCGGTGGCGGGGCCTGCTGCCCTGAGAACTTGCTGACAAACTGCCGGTCCTTGTAGGTGGTGATGTCCTCGGCTCGGTGGTCCTCCCACTCGTAAAATATCTTTGATACGTCCAGGTCGTAGCCGTAGTTGGACTGGTTCGCTAGGTCAACAACGAAGTCGGTCTGGAAGGCGATGTTCTCTTGGTCTGTCTTCGACAGTGCCGCTCTGAAGTGTGCGAATGAGACTTATCAAGCCATGCACAAGTACGCACCAAAGTACGCACAAGTATGCACAAATAAGCAACATATATGCGCTCGTACAGGACCCGACATGCACTTTTCATGGGAAAAAGTTTTGAAGGCCACTTTAGATAAATATTTTGCTGAAGAGTTTGAAATGCAGGGGAGTTTAAGGCACGTAACTAATTTTTATTATAAAGGCATACCTTGTTGAAAAAAATGGGTTGCCTTTAAGAATAGTGAAATTAAAAAAAATAAGTTAAACAAAAGCCGCGAATGCTATTGTACCTTATAGGGGAATAAATTTCAAAGATTCTAGCGAAAAATATAGATTTCCACGTGCATCCATTCAAAAGTGACATTGTGTGGAAAATTGGCCTTCAAAACATTTTCCATCGATTTCGAGTGTTGCGTCCTTCTACTTTAGCAGTCCTTGATGCACAAGTTCGCAGGCACACACTCATACAGAGTGCACAGTGGCTCTTTTTAACTTTCTCAAAACCCAGGCTTGGAAGCGATCACGCATCCACTCACCGATTAACCCAGGCCTTCGCATCCGCTGCCATCTCGGCAGAACTCGGCAGCTGGATGGCGCCAGTCAGGTAACGAACTGTCCACAGAGCCTGCGCATCGAACATTGTGTAGGTGTAGTACTGGTCCTGAGCACCCAAATACAGCAGACGGTTGTTGCCGCCGGCAAGCCACACGGTGCCTTTGTACAGCCCGGCAGGGTACAGAAGGTTCGGACCGCGAAGTCGCAGTTGCTCGGCCAGGTAGGGGTAGTGGTGCAGGTAGCCGGTGGCCAGGATGATGTAGTCAATCTGAATTTTTGAAAAATTTGTGTCTATTTTTTAGACACAAATTTTTTTTTTAATTTTTGTCTATTAAAACTGAGATGCAGGTCACTTCATGCGGGGCGATAACAGGACTGTCTGCTAGCTCACATTGGTAGTAAGGATTAGTTTTGGTCTTGGGGAGCCTCTCTGACTCTCCATCATTAATTCTTTCGGGGAGGAGCTACTTGTGAATGAGTCGGTTCAGGAATTTGTTCAAGCGATGATAAGTCACGTCATCCGCGCCGAATGTGCTTGTACTGTCAACAGCCGGTGCAGGAGGTGCTGCTGCTGACGCTGCAGGCACCCTACTGCGCGGCACTCGGCGTTTCGTCGACTTGATGTCGTTTGCGCTGCGGCTCACATGCTTAAAAACCCAAGAGACAACGCAATTTCCTATTGTTGTGTTTTAAATGCTTTGCATGTACGAGATGAGTTCGAAGGGAGCAGCGGCAACTGACCTGTTCCATCGAGCCGTCAGAGAATCGAGCCCAGCCCCCAGCGCCTACGCGATCGTCTCCGCCAACCTCCGTCACCAGCGGTCGCTCGGACACGCTGTCCGGCCAGCGGAAATCCATCGGCTTCGACCGGTAGCTGCAGACAACGCTGGTGGCGCCGAACTTGATTGACTGTAGCGCCGAGTCCTCCGCTGAGTAGCTGGCGCCGACGACCAGCACCCGCTTGCCGGAGAACTCTCGCCAGCTGCGCAAGTCGTGCGTGTGCATCACGCGGCCCGGGAAGCGCTCGATGCCTGCGCGGTAAGATAAAATTTCGAAAGAATCGAATTAAAATCAGAAAAAATTCATTCACAGAACGTATGCAGCCAGCTAAAAGGTAAACCAAACTCAACCCCAATATATTTGATGGTATTGCTGCGCGGCATTGATGCACGGACAGACAAACGATGTCACTTGAGCACGTCTGGTTCGTGCAGGCCCTCGTGATACAGCGTTTCTGCACTCCTAGCCATGCTGCTCAATAGTCGGCCTATCTTGCTTAAATGTCTATGGCCACCAGTGCACGAGACTGTTGAACCCCCATTCTAAAATTGCTAAGTTTTTTAATTATAGACATTTAGTTGTTGCTAGTCGACTTGAAAAATTTCCTGGAGACGTCATTTCTAATTCTGGAGGCTCGTCCACAGCAAAATCCGACACTTCATATCTCCGACACTTCATATCTCCGACACTTCAAATCTCCGACACTTCATATCTCTGACATCTCATATCTCCAACACTTCATATCTCTGACATCTCATATCTCCGACACTTCATATCTCCGACACATCATATCTCCGACACCTCATATCTCCGACACATCATATCTCGGAGACTTCAAATCTTCGACACATCATATCTCCGACACCTCATATCTCCAACACATCATATCTCCGACACATCATATCTTCGACACCTCATATCTCCGACACTTCACATATCCGACACTTCATACATCCGACACTTCAAATCTTCGACACTTCATATCTCCGACACTTCACATCTCCGACATCTCATATCTCCGACATCTCATATCTCCGACACTTCAGATCTTCGACACTGGTTTCAGGGAGGAAACTTTGAATGTTGCTGAGTGTGATTGATAACATTAACTCTAGTAATTTGAACATGAAGGGGTCCAAGTGTAATTAATAAATGCTAATTGGCAAAGCTTGACAAGCAGCGCGCTAAACGTGAGTAATAGCCATCAAAAAATGAATTCGAAAAGCTTATCTTGAGGGGTGCGCTGCTAAAAGTGAACTTTGCTATCTAAATAGAGACAGCAGTGCTTCGCTGGCCTATTCTCATGCGGCCCTCACTAAAAATGGCACCACTTCGAATATTCAAATGAATGGCCAACCCCACTAGCCGCTAAAGTGTATACCTGTTGTTTACTCCTCTGTTATCTAACTTAGCTAACTACTCAGCAACATTGAAAACCGGCATGGGCCGGTTAACTCCAGCCCGCGGGCCACATGTGGCCTCTCTATCCGGTTCTTGGGTCCTTTGAAACTTCGCAATAGCAATCCAGCCCGCTCAGTTTCCCGCCTGTTTTCAGTACTCTTTTCTCCCTCTTCTCTCCCCTCCCCTCTCCTCTGTCCTCTCTTCCCTCTTCTCTCCTGTCTCTTCTCTCCCCTTCCCTCTCCTCTGTCCTCTCTTCCCTCTTCTCTCCCCTACCCTCTCTCTTCTCTCTTCTCTCTCCTCCCCTCTCTCTCCTCTCTCTTCTCTCCCCTCCCCTCTACTCTGTCCTCTCTTCCCTCTTCTCTCCCCTCCCCTCTCTCTTCTCTCATCTGTCTCCTTCAACCCCCTCTGCTTTCCACTCTCATCGGTCCCGCGGCCATGAGCTTGATCTCGCCCTTGTGGTAAAATGTTTGCTGACCCCTGCCCTAAAGCATTGGCAGAGCGATCAACTTCAGCTCACTGCACTGCAAATGACGCAATATTTTCCAACTCTCGCTCAGTCTACCATGTGACTTTTTGTCATCCTATTTATTTTGAACAAACATCTCACCTTTAAAGTAGGGCACATTTGGCGTAGAGAAGTGGCCAGAGCAGTTGACAACAAAGTCAAAGTCCTTCGCATCCAGCAATTTATTCTGCTTCAAATCTTTCACAACCACGGTGAACTTGTCTTTGGCCGGGTCAAAGTTGACGCTTTGAACCGAGTGCAGCAGAGTCACCATGGGCTTCAGGTTGTACTTGTTCCAGCGACCTGCGCAGTCAATGAAAATTAGCTGTCAACATCCTTCACCTCGCTAGGTAAAAAAAGCTGAATATAAAAATAGTGAACACAATCAGAAGCAATTGCTCACCCCACAGGTAGTCCCTAAGCGCTTCTCTTGGCGGAAACGAGGGAATCGGACCACCGAAGTGCTGCTCAAAGGTGTAGTCGGGATATTCAAGAGCCTCCTTGGGGCCGTTGGACCACAGGCTGCGGTACATGCTGCCGTGAACGTTTTCACCGTATTCGTCAGTACCTGCGTCCAAAGTGGCGCAACAATTAACAGATTTATTCAACCTTCTTGTATTATCTCCAGCTGAAAAGTACATGTAAAAAATTGAGCTCAAGCAACTCACCAGTTCTCCAGGTGTAGTTCCACAGTCCGCCACAGTCGTCTTGCTTCTCATAGCAGGTCACCTCTGGAAGGTTCTCAGGCGCAATGGCGCCCTCCAGTCTCAGTCTTTCCAGGTGGTACAGCACCGACATACCGGAGGGTCCGGCACCAATTAAGCAGACTCTTTTATTCGTCATCTTCAAGTTCTGTCGAAAGAAGAATCTAAAATTTTAGTTTAAAAAATCGCCGCTAAAAATCGTTAAAAACGTTTTATTTTTTTAGTTCGCTTACCTCATCAACGAACTGAATTTCTACCGATTAAAATCGTAGAGTAGAATATTTGCTTTTTTGCAAGCCTAAATCTTAACCTTACGCAGACAGACTGGACCGATTTTCATTGGCCAGAGAAAGCAAATGTCAATTCCAGTACACACTCGGTGCCCTGACAAACATTAGCTAACACGAGTTGAACAACTGACACGGCAGTACCCACCGTTATCGCATCAGGCAGCCGAAGAAACTGACTAGCTTACCCAGTTCACACAGCACAGATACTGTACTGCCAGTTCACTTTGAGGCAAGAAGTGCAAGACAGTCAGTTATCGCAAATGTCAATCCTCGACTTGATTTAAAAGTTCAAACTTATAGCTGGATAATTTTCTATGTCACGTGTGGTACGGCCGTTGTCTTGGAAAATACTTATTTTTGTGTTTGCACCAATGGCCAACGTCCATCTAGCTGATACGCGTGTGTTACTGTTGTTTAATGAGTACATCAATATTTAAAAGTAATTGAGAAGTTAGGCTATATTTTCTGACTAATTTAATAAATGTGCGTACCTTACGAATACGACAAAAACTATGCCAATCAAATAATTGCCAACGTGTTTTGATGCTCTTTTCCAGTCATGCAAAAATGAGTCTTCACAGTCACAGATCGTCTTTTTGGCCACTCATGCCCAATACAACAAAATTTACTAAATTTAAAAACACCGCACTCCCTCTGGAGTGCGACACCACAACTTTACATGTGCGCACTCACCTCTCACTTACGTAAAAGAGGGGTGGGTGCTGAGCACACGCGTACATGACTCAAAACTGGGGGTTGGGCGCTACAAATGTACGGTACAAGATCGGTACAAAGCAAACAAAATATCATAAATATTTTAAATAAAAGTAAATAAATATGACGTGTATTTTATGTAGTACATGGCTCGATTCCAAGCGCAGTCAGATTAATTTGTAAATAAGTAGATTTTTATTTATTTATTTAGTCAACTTGACATACCTTCCAATTCCGAACTGCTTAAAAGTCAGGATTCCCGTCCGGAAAGCTAATTAAAAGAAACACTCATGTTAGTAACTTTTTGTGTATAATTATGCTCTAATTTTTTTTTATGTCCGGAGTGACGAGGCGGAGACGGGGCAAGTGGCGATCGAGGCGAGGCAGGCCCAAGGCCAAAAGAGAAGAGTTAGGAGCGGCAAGAGGAGGGGGGCGGCTGACGATGTGGGCTGACGCTGCTTCCACCGCGCGCCGGCGAGCCTCGACATCAGATTGAATGTAGCGGAACACGGAGTCGCTTCACCAGTCACCCAAGGCCATCACTTCGTGCACAGACGCGCCTGAGCTGGCGAAGAAGGTCGCCCCGCCTCTGCGCAATGAATGCCCGGAGATTGCCGTCGGGTCGAGGCCGGCTGCTGCCGCCGCTTTGAACAGCTGTCTTGAAAACTGCGGTCGACACACCGGGACCAGTCATTGGCTCGCCCGAAAAGCAAACAGGAGTGAGTCGGGTCCGTTTCCGGCGATATTGTTGCGCTTGAGGTGGACGAGGACCGCGCAGAAGGGGCAAAGCGGATGAGAAGACCCGTTCGCAGCAGGCAGTCGTGGCAGCCAGACCAGGTGCTGCCGCTCAGCAAACTGGATTGTCTTGCTGCGCCGGACCCGCAGTTCGATGCCGTTGTCGCGCAGCTGCAGGTCGTTCAGCCGCACCGCTCCGGCTGACAACTGCGGGCTCCGAGCGGCTGACGCAGAGGGGAGGCACAGATTCTCCGCACGCAGCAATCCCCAGAACCCGACCAGCAGACAGCATCAGAAGGCCGCGGCGCGGCAGGATGTCGTGTCGATGTGTGACTTGAGCTGCTGCAGCATGGCGGGTGTTAAGCCGACTTTCTGTCTCGCATGGGCGCCCCGTTGCCGTTTGACGCCTTGGAGAGCGAGTCGCACTAGGGGGTGAGCAGTCGGGTCGGCCCTCTCAGCCAGCTTGTAGAGCCACGACACCGCGTGCAGGTAGGTGGAGAAGCTGGCAAATGCGGTCAGGTGCTTGAGGTGTAGGTGGGAGACGTAGAGTGACACCTTCGGTCCGTCGGCCTCTAGAGGGTGCACGCTGATCTCGCTGCAGAAGCGCTCCCAACACATCAGCTGGGACCGGAGGGCTCGTCTTGTATTCGGTGCCAGGGCTTGGTTGAGCAGCCGGTCTCGTTCCGTCCTCAGGGGCTCCGCTGCAGCTGCTGAACCTGTGAGAGGAGAGATTGATAGGAAGCAGCAGACAGGGCGTGCGATGCGATAACAGATGGGTCAATATAGATAGTTCCATAGTAACGAAATAACAAATTAATTAGGCCATGCTTATGATTCAGGCGAGAAGCTGGGTCACTAAAAATTTGAAACCGGCCAGGGACATGAAACACCTGGAAGTGAATGCGGTGCTTCAGCGCGAGAAAATAGCCGTGCACATCAGCGCCTGAACCACCGAGGGCTTGGCAGAGCCCTTGCGCAGCATCCCAGCCACAGACGAGTTGTCGGTGTAAAAAACGATGTGGCAGTTAGCTAGGCGCTCCTTGAAAAGGATAATAAAAAGCAGAGGCATAACACACTCCAGGTAGTTGATGTGCAGTCCATGCAGTGCACCACTAAAGTCAGCCAACCAGTTGACATACATCCAGTCGGTCCTTGTTCCGTCAGAAATGACTGCTGCGCCACCTGATAGGCAGGCGTCCGTCTCAACCACCAGCCGGTTCGCGAAGGCCAGCCACAGTTCGATTCCATGCATCCAGTTCGTTGCTGATCGCCAGAAACGCAGCTGCTCACCAAGTTGACCTTCGATGCACATCTTGTGGTGAGGCAAGTCCAGGCTGTTGGTCAGGTTGATGAGGCCCCGAAGTAACGATCTACCAGCGCGGGCGACCTCGCAAAACCAACCGATTTTTCCGCAGAGCTTCTGCAGTTGCTTTTTGCTGAGTCGCTTGCTGGCAGCTGCGGCGTCCAGCAGGCTCTGCAAAGATTCGAGTTTCTCCTGCGGGAGAGTCAGGCGGCCTTCAGCCGTATCAATGTGGATGCCGAGAAAAACCATAGACTTGCTGGGTGGAGATAGCTTCTCCCAATTGATGGAAAAACCCAGGCGGCGCAGCAGACTCAGAAGAGTACTATAGGCTTCCTGGCAGGCTTCCAGCGTGCTCGCGGCAACGGCAAAGTCATCGAGGTAGTTGCAGATGACGTGGTACCCTCGCCGAACCATCATACGCTTGACGGCTTCCGACAACCGGTGGAAAATGTTGATGCTAGCGGCGAACCCGAAGCCGAGGCAGGTGTCAACGAGGTACCTGGGCTCACTCTCGCCGCTGAAGGTCCACCGGAGTCCTGTGATGGAGTAGGCTGTAGAGCTGACGGGACAGGAGCGGTAGGCTTTGGCCAGATCGATTTTAACGGCAGCAGCGCCCTCTCGCGCTGAGCTGAGCAACATATAAATACGCTCGTAAAGCACATGCACACCGGGGGTTAGGGGTGCTAGTCAGCACGTATGTACAGCGCGTAAAACCAGTACGAGTACAAGGCGATAAAAAAGGGGGGCAGCGAGGCAGGTCGCTCCGCCATTAAGACCGGGTAAAGCCCACTTGCTTTACCCGCCCATAAAACTACTCTTTGTCTACGTGTGTTAGTAGCATTCTTCTGTTTTTACGGTAGAAGTCCAACATTAGTAATATTTAAATAAGAATTCGACAAAGCAAAGTACATGTCAATTTGCAAAGACCAATTTTACTAAATTGGTACAAAAGTTTTATGGAAAAGTGGTGATTTTTTAAGAAAATCAGATTAGATAAATTTAAAAGTTGGTGTATTTGTAGTTAAAAAATCGATAGGGTTTAAACTGCGTTTTAGTTAAAATAAAAAGCAAAAATAATTTATTTTAAGCAAAAAATATCTGGGTAAAATTCAACACGGTTTTGTGACAATGTCACCAGGATTCTTATGTCGCCAAACAGCCCCCTACATCTTTTGTTTAATTTTTTGTTGACTTTTTATTCGGCGCTGTAGTTTGTTATAATTAAAAAATTATTAGAAGCAAAATAATATGAATATGGCAATCATATAATATATTATTACTAATTATTTCAAGTTCTTTTGTAGCTAATGTTTCGGTTATATCGTCAATTCTGTGAAGAAGTGTTAGCACACGGTACATTTAAATTTTGTAATCAGTCTCTAAATAAGCAAACAGGCAGGGCAGGATTGGCACATTTCGGTCACTCGTCCTTCCCATTGGCCAGAAAAGTACTCAATGAGTCATCCATGGCGCTCATAAAAGGCGTGGCTGGAGGTGCGGCCAGTTTCCCGGTGAACTTGCTGACATACTGACCGTCTCTGTAGGTGGTGATGTCCTCATCACGACTATCGAACCACTTGTAGAACAGCTTGGACGCGTCAAGGTCGAAGCCATAATTAGCCTGTTTGGCCAGCCCAACCGTGTAATCCGTCTGAAGATCGACAGCTTCTTGGTGACTTTTCAGCGCTGCCTCTCTGAAAAATGAAAGTTAACCAATTAAAAGGCCGACACCTGAGCACATAGAAAGGGGTGGACGTGTTGTACCCAGCCACGCACTCATACACTTGCTTCATGCTCACCGCTCCAGCCAAGGTTTCGTGTCGGCGTCCATCTCGGCAGAGCTTGGCAGCTGGATGCCGCCAGTCAGGTAGCGAACTGTCCACAGAGCCTGTGCATCGAACATTGGGAAGCTGTAGAATTGGTTCTGAGCTCCCACATACATCAGGCGGTTGTTGCCACCAGCAAGCCAAATGATGCCTTTGTACAGTCCGGCCGGGTACAGAAGGTTCGGACCTCGAAGTCGCAGTTGCTCGGCCAGGTACGGGTAGTGGTGCAGGTAGCCGGTGGCCAGAATGATGCAATCGATCTAAATTTAGGGGAATATGACAGCCAAAAGGTCAGATCATTCATTTTAGGAACCGATAAAATTCATTGATCATTTGTTCGAGTCCATTTCTCTGACACAATTTCTAGGAAGTGCATTGTTTGTTATAGTGAAGCAACAGAAGTACATATAATTATCAAATAGTGTCTGAGCCACTTTTTCTACTGCAAAATAAGACAATACAAGACTTCCAAGAAGCATAATGACAACCTTTTCCACCGAGCCATCAGCGAATCGAGCCCAGCCTTCTGTGCCTCCGCCGTCGCTTGGACCGACCTCCGTCACCAGGGGTCGCTCGGACACGCTCTCCGGCCAGTGAAATCCTAGCGGGTTGGTGCGGTAGCTGCTGATCACCCTGGAGGCGCTGAACTTGACTGACTGCAGCACCGAGTCCTCGGCTGAGTAGCTGGAGCCGACAACCAGCACCCGCTTGCCGGCGAATTCTCGCCAGCTGCGCAGGTCGTGCGTGTGCACCACGCGTCCTGGGAAGCGCTCGATGCCTGGGTTAGAGGGTCAGTTATAGATAATTGAGAGGTTTTCTACAGATTCTCGATTCTAAATAAGATAAAATGTACTTTAAACTAATTGAGCTGGGTTGTTTCGCGACTGTTTTTTCCTGCAGCCGTCGCAGGTACCCTAGCCTGTAGGTCATTGCGCCAACTGTAGCTGGAGCCCCGCAAAAAGCTGGAGCACAATGGAAGATATTCAGGCCGCACATTCATTTACACTACTAGACCCAGGTGAGTTAGCCCAATGCTTACTGCAGCAGAAAAGTAAGTATTGCTTTCCGATTTTTTTATTGCGTTGAGTTCCAACGCAGAGCTGCATATGGTGTAAGACTGTTTAGCTACTCACTGTGGCCGAGATCAGTAGCTAATTGTGACGTTGTCAGTTTAATGTGGTCCCGAAAAGGGCCGTTGGACTGCTGTTTCTCTATAGTTTCAACCCTTCAGTTTCACCGTTTCAACTAAACTTTTCCATTTGTTTATTGCGACGTTTACTTGTAGTAGTGCCCAACGATTTTGTGGCAATTTCTAATTCACTGTATATTTTGCTACCCTCTCTCGTGACCGTATAAAATTGGCACGATCGATAATTTTAAGTTCTCTCGCCAGCCAATGAAAATCACTCGTGCTTCGCGCTACCCCCCCCCCTCCCCTCTGCGCTCCTTTATTAAACCTTCGCCTGGCGGGCTGGGGGGTTTCACTCTTCCTCGCCTCCCTGCTCGTCCCTGTTCTTGTGTTCTGTGTTCTCTCTCCTTAGGCTTGCCTCCGTCCCGTCTGGCTTGCCTAGCCTTGTTTTCCTTCTCTCTGTCTGGCTGCCTCGAGCCTCCTTACCTCACGCCACGGCTGACGCCAACTTCGCCACTGCTCATCCGCCTGCCTACTACGTCTCATTGCCATTGATCATCACGTTACGTCGCCATTATATCACTCGTCTGTCGCTTGAACTCACATCCAATTTACCTTAAAAGAAACCATTGTTGCAGCCGCCAGTGCCCAGAAAGCAATAGTTTGTTATTTGCCAGTAACAACCAAACTTACTATTTACATTGATAATAAAAACGACTACGGCAGTTTCCTGCCCTTATTGCCAAGTGCTCCGCTACACCATCCACTTCGCCTAAGTTGACTTCAACTTATTTTGGGACTAAAACGGCCCTTTTAAGGGTCACGGCCAACATCAAATAACGTGACACTAATAGACAAAGGCACTTCTTTCATTTCACTTAGTCGTTGGCCAGAGCAAGACAATGCGGGGCCATAAATTATATTTTATTGTTGAACAAACAGCCCGCTATAGCTTCAAGTTGCAGCCTGAAGGTAGACAGCACAATAAAGCGTCTGAATAAAAAAATGAAATCATTCTTTGAGTGAGGGTTCGCTTACACAATCAAGTGAAGAGGCTGAGAGATTTAAAGCTGCGCTCTACGCTAAAATGACGCGTGGACGAGGCGCCAGCACCAGAGGCGCCAGCACCAGGGGCGCCAGCACCAGGGGCGCCAGCACCAGGGGCGCCAGCACCAGGGGCGCCAGCACCAGGGGCGCCAGCACAGGTTAACTCGGGGATAAAATATTGTATCTGTTGGATTTCGAAGCGCACCCCAGAGTCATCCTACCTTTGAAGTAGGGCACATTAGGGTTGAAAAAGTGCCCGCTGCAGTTGACAACGTAGTCAAACTCTTTTGGATCAAGTACACGGTTTTGCTCCAGGTCCTTCACCAGCACACTGAACTTCTCCTTGGCTGGGTCGAAAGTCACGCTTTGAACCGAGTGTAGCAGAGTCACCTTGGGCTTCAGGTTGTACTGGTTCCAGCGGCCTGAAATTTGACAAGAAATTTCAATTAATTTAGGGTGTAATAACGTTTAAAGGTGATCTTTTAATACGCTGATACTGAATGAGCTCCGATACTTTTCCAGGGTTGTAGGGTAAATTTAAACAAAAGAGCTCTCAAACTTTAATACTTAAAAATGTCTAAGCCACACCTGCCGCAGGAAAATAACAATTATCATTAGATGGTTTAAACAAAAAAGTAGTAAATGAATTTCTATTTGCAGAAGGCTGCTATGTACTTCAGAGGGTTGCAGACACCCTTGGCACACCGCATTCGGTGACATCGCCCCATAACCATGCAGAGCTGATTCATTAGCACATTACAAGCGCGCCAATACTGTACGCAGGCACGAACTCATACACACGCTCACACAGGGCGACCCAAAGCCAAACACGTCAGCGACTGAACTGCTTTGCCCCATTAACAAGTAGTAGAATACAAAAGTGCAAAATTACAACCGGTTGAAAACCACTCAACTTCAACGTACCAGACAGATAGTCCCTAATCGCTTCTCTCGGCAGAAACGATTGTGTCTTACGACCGAAATGCTGCTCAAAAGTATAGTCGGGATATTCAATAGTCTCCTTGGGGTTGTTGGACCACAGGCTGCGGTACATGCTGCCGTGAACGGTTTCACCATATTTCGTCAGTGCCTGCAAAGGTTGAAACCAAATTGGTATTGAACACTTGCGGTTGTATAGCACTGAAATAAAGTACATGTGGACCTACGCACCAGTTCTCCAGGTGTAGTTCCACAGACCGCTCCAGTCGTTCTGTTTCTCAAAGCAGGCCACCTGAGGCATTTCTGCAACAGCGCTGCCGCCTTGAAGCCGCAGCTTCTCCAGGTGGTAGAGCACCGACATTCCCGAGGGTCCGGCCCCGATAACGCAAAGTGATCTTTTGGCTGCCTGCATCTTCTCTTTGTCTTTTTCCGAAAATAACAAGCTTAAATGAAACCCGTGGCATTGTGTTTTATTTTTATCCCGATGCTGCACCAAAAAAGTTGATAAAAAGTTAACGAGACAATCGAATAATTAATTTTTTTTCGATCAAGTAAAAAACGCATTGTTTATCTTTTACAAAAAACGGAAGCAGCTTTTATATATCAAATTAAAATTAAAAACAAAAAATACAGTAAAAATTATTTTAGCAAAACTTATTGGTCAAAAATTGATTCGATGGTAGCTAAATTTTGCAGATAAAACAAAATTTATATTAATGGTCTTTGGGTGTTTTTCTTAATACGACAAAATCTATGATTCAAGCGTATTAACAGTAAAACGATAAGAATATATAAGTAAGTTTTCGCTGCATTAAGAATAAATATTTAAGTAGACTTATAACTGGAAAAGTAGAAAACGATTCATTCCATTGCATTAGAAAAATCGTGATATTTTATTTCAAAAAAATTATTTTAGAAAAAATTAATTTACCGCCATTTTTGCATGCGCAATTTAACGATCGTCGTCTTATTTTTACAATGTAAAATGCGCCGCCTACAGCGAACAATACCAGCTGGTACAAGCACAACGTGTGCACACAGATCAGACCACACTTAAGGGATTTTTACATCTGAAGTTGCTGATTTATACAAATACACGTATATTATAGCTACAGCTAAATTGAATAAATGGTACTGAATGAGTAAAGATCTAAAGGCCAAAGGTTTTTCTACTCAATAGTTTTTGTCCGAGACGGGTTTAAACAAAAAAAAAACGTTAAAAGTAAATTTTGTCAATTTTTTGCAAATCTATTGCATAAAACATTTGTTATTTTTTAGCTTCTACCATTCCTGCTAACCTATTTTTTACACTTATCAGGTCAGTCTGACCCTGTGTGCTATCTGTGCATCGGCTTAGTATTTTTCGCTTGATTAAAATACGAGTTTGCGCAGTAAAGTGCTAATTAACTTTGCTAAATAAATTAAAGCCAACGCCTAAATTTCTAGAAAAAGTGGATAAAATAAATGCCTTTAGATTATACAAAGGGCCTATAGAATTTGATATTTAGACTTATTCAACATGAAAATAAAATCTAGCTTTAAAAAGTACGATCTATTGAATTTAATTCTCACGAGACTTTTCTCTCATGAACTAACCTGAACTCAGTTCAGCAGACTGCTACTAGTGTGTTCAGTTCAGCTTAGGTTTAAAATGCCACGTGACATTAAGACAATTTTTAAAAAAAAATCTTGTCTTTTTCAAATTTATTGCACTTAATTCTTACAATATAAATTTCATGCAGAACCCTGCAGTTGCTCAAAATGGCACCTGCAATGAGCTGCGCAGTTTCAATAAGGATAAGTCAATATATATGCAGCTTGTGTAGGGCCGAACTAAGCAGCACTTCTAAACAGTTTAAAAAAATATTCAGTTAGTCTGTAGCCCTGTAATATAGCCTCTCGATGATTCCGGTGAGTTTTCCTGCAGCTTATACAACCATTTTTTAATAGCTAAAATTAGTTGCTTTGGCTAATTGAAAAGAAGCCAACGTCCAATTGACCCACTTATTGAGCCTCAAACTGGCTTGTATGTACATTCCGCAACATGTTCATGTGTGCACCCCGAATCTGCAGTGACCAAGAAGTGGCAGCTTTAATCCAACTCATATAGTCGTAATCTAACTTTCATTCAGTACAGCTCTTATTGCAATACCTAGTGAAATCGGTAAGCAAAGCCGATTGCAAACGTTACATTCAGACCGAGAAAAATGGATCGAGAGGGTGGGAGAGACTAGAAAGAGTGAATCGAGTGCACAAAAATACTCATAAAAATATTCATTGCTTGTCTACTCGGCTCTGTGAAATTGCAGTTACATGCACTGGCAGCAGGCGTCCTGTGCGCTGCCCTGGCACTCTGCGCAAGCGCCAATGAAGACCTGATGCACCGGCGCTGCTCTGCCCAGTGGACTCTGGTGGCCACGCACCAGAACTGGAGCCCGAAACCAGCTGAGAAATCGTTTCACTATCAAGTGGGCGCGCACAAGCTTCAAAACTCCCGGAACTTACTGAAGTCCATTCTAGTGACAGTCAAAGACGATGGGATGCGATTCCCATCTACAGCTGCCGGCATAGGTACTCCGAGTACTAAATATGGCACTTTTAAAGTTCCAGCCTATGCGACCGTCAATGTTTGGCAGCTGGTTGCTCGAACAGGCAGCGAGGTTGCGAGCCTTGAGAAAACGATCGCTCTCAGAGATAAACGAAAGCCGTATTCAGTAGTATCTTGCCAAGTCACTTACCAGCTGCCGCAGCGCATCACTGGCAACACCTGGGTGCAGCTCAGGCACGACGGCACCGGAAAGTACTTGACAACCACCAACAGAAAGGGTTGGGACGCTGGGACGCTGAGCTCAAGCAAGAACAACAAGTTTAGGTTTGAGGAGATCAGATCGGGTGTCTACAGAATAGTTGCCGACTCAGTCCGTTTCTCTGGATACAATTACCTGTACTCCTCCTTTGCCGGGGGCATCTATTTGGATGATAGCGACACCTCAAACGGGAAGCAGCTCTGGACGCTGAGCACCAGCGACCTGAGAGCCGGAGACTCCATCGCCATCGAGAATGTATACTACCCCGGTGCCTACATGATCCGGTACGAAGGCTCAACTACCAATGTGTTCTGCGAGTACACGAGCCACCCAGACTATTGGACTGTTGAACTGGCCTGATCCAAAAATTACTGAATTAACGAATTAACAATCGTACACAACACGGGCTGAATTCTAATATGGTTGATTTTCCTAGATTTTTATTTAATAGAATATTTAGGCTAAATAATTAGTAATATCTACAAAGACGTTCGAACCTTTTTCTGAAACTCTACCGGATTATTTTTGTTTCATCCAAATAGCATACGTTGCAGGTACAGAAATTATTTGCTTCACTCTCACTGTTCGAATAACCAAATAAATGAGCAATTTAAAACCGCTATGGATGTTTGGCGTAACCGAAACAAATCGCTGCATGTCTTGTCTTCCACTTTTCAGTAGAGAGAATGGGAAATGTCCGTCAGATCCTACGGCGCAGCTGCATCAGCGGTTTCGCTCTTAAATGAGTCGCCATCTGAGAGTTTGACAGGCAATTTTGTTACTGAGTTCGTTCGGCCTTCGTTAACTACTTTTCCCAGAAGTGCACCATGTGACACTGACTTCTCAAGACCCTGACGGAGTATTTTTGTTGTTGTTGTTGAAAGCAAGCTAAAACTCAGTCAACAAGGCTGTCAGGGCTGAGGGGTGTCGGGGCTGAGGGGGTGGGGGCTGAGGCCGGTGTCAGGGCTGAGGTGTGTGGGGGCTGAGGTGTGTGGGGGCTGAGGGGTGTCAGGGCTGAGGTGTGTGGGGGCTGAGGGGTGTGGGGGCTGAGGGGTGTCAGGGCTGAGGTGTGTGGGGGCTGAGGGCTGTCAGGGCTGAGGGGTGTCAGGGCTGAGGGTGTCAGGGCTGAGGGGTGTCAGGGCACAAATTTACTTATGTTTATTCTTAACTCTGGTTTATGTGAGTTTAAAGATAGAGTACCAGAAACAAGTCAGTCGATTTTCGCGCAAAATTTTTAACCATTTAGAAATCCGCATCTCAGAGCTGCAGAACTGCAGAACCAGAATTGACAGGTTCCAAACTAGTTTTAGTTATGAAAACTTGCTAATAATAAAATTTGTAGATCTATTATTAGTGTTATTCGATAGTCAGGGCATCTCTTTAAACTGTTTACATTTAATTTAAATAAATTAATGTTAACATCTGAAACTAAGTTTAGTCAGCCCCAAGCCGATAATTCAATCTAAGTTATAAATTCTTTAAATTCGTGCCTCTCCGGCTTTGGAGTTCCGCAAACTTTGTACCCAGCATCCGACGTTCTTCATCGCTCCGAAATGGTTCGAGTAAGTGCGCTAACTTTTTGTTTGAATCATATAATACTCAGTTCTATTTTATAGATAACAAATTATTAATGTTCAAGCATACCTGCAGTTAAAATTTGCATTCCTGTTCTTTTTAAATTTGTTTTAGTTTTGGAAGTCACGTTGTTAGCATTTTGCAGCATAACAAGATCTGAGTTCATTCAATTTTGTTTGAATTTGTCAAATTAAACCATATTAAAAACTTGAGTATTAAAGAGTGACAAGGTAAACTATTCAATGATAAAGCAGAAAGTAAGAAAAGAAACCTATTTAACGTTGTGTGCCTTGAAGACGTGACTGAGTCATTGTAGCAAGATCAGAGTGGTGACCATATTTACCATTGCTTTTCATCATTTCATTTTTACAAAAATTCTCCAGGCGCTCAGCCTCCTTGCCCTGTGCGCTCTGGCGATATGTACATCTGCCGAAGCCGCAGGCGACACGGTATCCAAATCGTGCAGTGCTCAATGGATGCTGGTTGCTACGCTGGAAAATTCTCAAAAACGAGCAGTTCTCCAAAATTTTCACTACCATGTCGGCTTGCGCAGTCTGCACAATGCTCATAAAGTCCCTTGGGAGACTCTGATATCGATTTCGGTGACCACCCAGATCCTTGGCGACCCTCATGGAGTGTCGGAATTCATTTCCACCAATCTCGGACGTCCGAGAGCGACACTCGGATCCATGCTTGTCCCAGCAAAGTCGGTCGCCAAGATCTGGCAGCTTGTTGTCCGCACTAACAGTGAAGTCTTTAAATTCCAAAGAACGCAATCAGTCAGAGAGAGCCCCCCACCAATTCTGTCCTGCCACGCGTCTTACCAAGTGAAGAGGCGCATCACGGAGCAATCTTGGGTGCAGTTGAAGCACGAAAGCTCGAATATGTATTTGGTAACCACTAACAGAAGAGGCTACGACGCCGGTACGCTGGGATCCTCAGCTAGTAACAAGTTTCGCTTTCAACAAATCAGGCCAGGTACCTACAGGATCGTTGCCTACTCATACAGGTTCAGCGGGTACAGGTATCTTTACTCGTCCATGGCCGGTGGGATCTACCTAGACGACAGCGACTTGTCGAATGAGAAGCAGCTGTGGACGCTGGATAGAACTGATCTGAGAGAGGGTGACTCGATCGCCATCCAGAATGTGTACTACCCCGGAGGATATATGATTAAATATGAAGGCTCAACTACCAATGTCTTCTGCGAGTACACTAACTACCCAGACCGTTGGATTGTTGAACTGGCTGACTGATATACGAGTATTCAGTCTCTAAACTGGTAACTTATGACGTCAAATCAATGATTATAAGATTTTCTGTTTAAACCAGACACTTTCGACTTGTATGAATCAAAATTTTAATAATAAATACGCACCCCACTCTTTACTTATAGAAAATCTTGCAAAGCGTTAACTACAATTTATCTACAGATATTTCTGGACCTGAAACTACTAACAGTAGCGTGAAAGCATATTTGTGTTGCCCCTTAAACTAGGCCATATTATATTATCATAAAAATCGAAATACCAGCTTAGAGCTTCACATTTATTCAGTATTTCAGTGTTCAATACAATATGCGCTCCATATGCCATTTACTTTAGAAACTTTACCTGCTTTGTTTAAATTAGTAAGTTTTTGCAAGACTACATAAATATTATGATGGGTTTCGGCCTTTCGGCCCCCTTGTGGGGAAGCCTTCGGGCCTCAGGTCTCAGAAATAAATCAATTAGAGTCCTGGCCCCCCACTCCTGTCAGATGGTCAGCCCCATGGTAGCTTGATCGTGTGGCGAGCAGTCCAGGCCCTATAGCTAAGAGAGGGACAGCGAGAGACAAGCAGGGAGAATTTTGAAGGTAGAAATTAGTTAACCCGCAGGTTAGCCAACTCGCTGCCACCAGCCCGTACGTCCTGGCTCACCACACCGGGACTCTCGAAATCGGGCTTCCGACTAAGGGGCTTCGCACTTACCTGCCAACCAGTGTCTTTTTGCTGTCTATCTCGAAGTCATAGCCGATGATAAGGGACACTGCTGGGACTAGATCGCATTGGCCATGCAGGTACAGAGGGGACTTGTGCAGGGGATTCTTGCAGTGGCGAGACTATGGGGTAGCTACATCCTACATGTACTATTACATTGCTAAATACGAAGATATGTACTTTTGGCCTTCAACGCGCCAACTAGCCTCTCATAGCGCTGATGATAGACTAACTCGAACTTCAGAGACCGCATGATTCATTACCCGAGCCGCTTGGCGAATCTAGAGTGCACTATTATTTTGCACTATTGGCAATTTCGCTAACTGATTTGATAGATTGATCGACTGAGAACTGCCTTGCCATTGGTCCACTGTGACCGGCGCCTACTAGCTTAGCTACTCATCTGAGCCATCGGCGAACAAAGAAATAAAACCGATAAAAATAACTGTCAGATTTAGCCTTCTCCTTAGATCACTTCACACTTCAGATTGAATTGGAGTATCAGACTACTAGCAGTATTATTGAATGACTTCTGCCTCAGTAACAGCACTACTGAACAAAATGAGCAAAAGTGTGCGCCTAATCCAGCTACTGAAACAGGGGACAGATAGGGGATCACCCAATCAAGCAAGTCTAGGTAGCCTCTCACCCAACCAATCAGAACCTCAACAGCCGGAGACCAGGTAATCCACAGTGACCGAATCGGCTTAGTGCTTCGCAGCTGTAGACTCGGGATGATGCTGTCACAGTCTTCGCAGATAGCTAGCAGGTGATGCTCTTCGCTTGATGTTCGCTGCTGATGACCGGGGGACTCGTCCTTGATGATGATGGGGGGGGGTTGTCGCAATCCGGGGATCAAGAAACGACGGTCGCGCTCCGGGAACCAGAAGTTGCGTGCTGGGCCCGAGCAAGTTGGAGTCCGAGCGGGCCAAAAACACCGGTTTAAATAGCCGCCAATTGGACCGCAGTTTGTTATAATGGAACACGTCGATTCTGATTGGCTGACCCGTTTTGTTAAAATGAGCGCCGAATTTTCTGATTGGCTAAGCTTGTTGCTACCCAGAATCACGTGACCGGGAGATCCTATCAGTTCCCACAGGGTCGTAAAAAGATGATAGGTGCGGCCATAAATCAATCAAAATCGCAACAAAATGATTTATGACTTTTCGCGTAGGATTGACAGAAATTAATGAAAAAAATACACTAGAAAGCTCTTATTAAATAGAAGGTGAAGATAATGAAGAGAAATCGCTAATCGCTAATCTCAAAGTACTTTTAGGGGTAAAACGCATAGCTGTCAAAGCTGTCACACGCTTGAGTGAACCCGAACCATAGGCTCTGACCTCATAAATCTTGATGGCCTGTCAAAATGATGAGAAAAAAGCTACCGCCCGCATCCTCTCAGACCATCTGGCGCCCGCCTCAACACTGAGTGAGGCGCAGGTGGCTGTCAGACCAGCTTCGAAAGCGATGATTTATGACCCAAAAAGCTGCGCCTACGTTATTATGACTACTAGTATGACCAGACATTATATCTAGTATAGATTCTATGACTATTCGCAGAAAAAGGATAAAAATGCCCATTGCCCACTGTTAGTAGGCTAGTAAGTTTAGAGCCCAGTGCTAGCGCGGGGTTTGGAAAAAAGTGCGTCCTCATCAATTATTAAAAATTTTCTGCTACCATTTTATTTTTAATTAACCCTCCTATAGAAATAAATTTTCGTTCATGAGTTAAAATTTTCAGATGGAAATGATCGATCAGTAGTTTATTGTGCTGAGCGCCGAGTGTCGAATGTCGAGTGTCGAGCATCGAGTGTCGAGTGTCGAGTGTCGAGTGTCGAGTGTCGAGTGTCGAGTATCGAGTGTCGAGTGTCGAGTGTCGAGTATCGATCGAGTGTCGAGTGTCGATTATCGAGTGTCGAGTGTCGATTATCGAGTGTCCAGTGTCCAGTGTCGAGTGTCGATTGTCGAGTGTCGAGTATCGAGTGTCGAGTGTCGAGTGTCGAGTGTCGAGTGTCGAGTATCGAGTGTCGAGTATCGAGTGTCCAGTGTCCAGTGTCCATTGTCGATTGTCGAGTGTCGAGTATCGAGTGTCGAGTGTCGAGTGTCGAGTGTCGAGTGTCGAGTGTCGAGTGTCGAGTGTCGAGTGTCGAGTATCGAGTGTCGAGTATCGATCGAGTGTCGAGTGTCGATTATCGAGTGTCGAGTTTCGAGCATCGAGTGTCGAGTGTCGAGTGTCGAGTATCGATCGAGTGTCGAGTGTCGAGTACCGAGTGTCGAGTGTCGATTATCGAGTGTCGAGTGTCGATTATCGAGTGTCGAGTGTCGAGCATCGAGTGTCGAGTGTCGAGTATCGAGTGTCGAGTGTCGATTATCGAGTGTCGAGTATCGATCGAGTGTCGAGTGTCGATTATCGAGTGTCGAGTGTCGAGCATCGAGTGTCGAGTGTCGAGTGTCAAGTATCGATCGAGTGTCGAGTGTCGAGTGTCGAGTACCGAGTGTCGAGTGTCGATTATCGAGTGTCGAGTGTCGATTATCGAGTGTCGAGTGTCGAGCATCGAGTGTCGAGTGTCGAGTGTCGAGTATCGATCGAGTGTCGAGTGTCGAGTGTCGAGTGTCGAGTGTCGAGTGTCGAGTGTCCAGTGTCCAGTGTCGAGTGTCGATTGTCGAGTGTCGAGTATCGAGTGTCGAGTGTCGAGTGTCGAGTGTCGAGTGTCGAGTGTCGAGTATCGAGTGTCGAGTATCGAGTGTCCAGTGTCCAGTGTCCAGTGTCGATTGTCGAGTGTCGAGTATCGAGTGTCGAGTGTCGAGTGTCGAGTGTCGAGTGTCGAGTGTCGAGTATCGATCGAGTGTCGAGTGTCGATTATCGAGTGTCGAGTGTCGAGCATCGAGTGTCGAGTGTCGAGTACCGAGTGTCGAGTGTCGATTATCGAGTGTCGAGTGTCGATTATCGAGTGTCGAGTGTCGATTATCGAGTGTCGAGTGTCGAGTATCGAGTGTCGAGTGTCGATTATCGAGTGTCGAGTGTCGAGTGTCGAGTGTCGAGTGTCGAGTGTCGAGTGTCGAGTGTCGAGTATCGATCGAGTGTCGAGTGTCGATTATCGAGTGTCGAGCATCGAGTGTCGAGTGTCGTGTGTCGAGTGTCAAGTATCGATCGAGTGTCGAGTGTCGAGTGTCGAGTACCGAGTGTCGAGTGTCGATTATCGAGTGTCGAGTGTCGATTATCGAGTGTCGAGTGTCGAGTGTCGAGCATCGAGTGTCGAGTGTCGAGTATCGAGTGTCGAGTGTCGATTATCGAGTGTCGAGTGTCGAGTGTCGAGTGTCTAGTATCGAGTTTCGAGTGTCGAGTGTCGAATGTCAAGCATCGAGTGTCGAGCATCGAGTGTCGAGTGTCGAGTGTCGAGTGTCGAGTGTCGAGTATCGAGAATGCTCGTAGCTGGTATTTTGTCAACGCAATTCAACGCAGTAACTGCTTTGTGAATCAAACTAGGAGCATATTTTCAAACTTTCGCTAACACAGGTTTTGTTGGTAGTTACTCGTACTTCAGTTTTGAACCTACGCTCTGCGAACTCTGCGCATGCAGACTGCACGGAGACAGAAAACCTGCCGGTTTTGATCAAAGATCAAAGCATACCTTCAACGAATTTAGTACACGATATAACTTTGTATTCGTTGGTGTGCATTAAAAATGCAGATTTCATATTTTTGAAATATTTTACTTGTATTTATCCCCTATCCCTTATTCCCTATCCCTTATCCCCTATCCCTTATCCCCTATCCCTTATCCTCTATCCTTTATCCTCCATCCCTTATCCCCTATCCCTTATCCTCTATCCTTTATCCTCCATCCCTTATTCCCTATCCCTTATCCCCTATCCCTTATCCCCTATCCCTTATCCTCTATCCTTTATCCTCCATCCCTTATCCCCTATCCCTTATCCTCTATCCTTTATCCTCCATCCCTTATCCCCTATCCCTTATCCTCTATCCTTTATCCTCTATCCCTTATCCTCTATCCCTTATCCTTTATCCCCATCCCTTATCCATTGTCCTCTAGCCTTATCTCTTTCCCATATTTTAAACTTCCCGTACGACTTCTTTGGTGAATAAAAAAATCTTGACGTAAATTTGAAAGATATTAAAATTATGCAGCTTCTTAAGGTTCGCTCGCATACAATACTTATAAGACAGTACGAGTAATGTAGCAATAATTCGTTTGTCTGGCTGCAAAGTTAAGCCGCTCAGTGAGATGCAAATATTTGACAGCATTAGCGGTTATTGCTGAGTTCCCCCCCCCCAATAACCAGAGCCGTAAGTGCGAAAATTGCTGCTAAAATGAAAAAAATGCTTTTTAGTCAGCAAACAAAGCTGACTTTCTGATACATTGATTGCCGAAAGTTTTACAGTGACTGAGCGAGCTGAAACCATAAGATTATTGAAGATAAGAATTTAAACTTCTAAATCTACCAAGAAACTCAGGGATACTGGAAAAATTTCTTTCAAAAAGGTGATGTCAAATTCAAATTTGCTTTACTTGATTCTGCTTCCTCCTCTGTAAACCGTAGCGACACTTGTGAAGATCAAGTGAGAAAACGAACGTTTTCGTCCGTTCGCGAGTTCACGAGTTCACGAGTTCATGAGTTCACGAGTTCATGAGTTCACGAGTTCACGAGTTCATGAGTTCACGAGTTCATGAGTTCACGAGTTCATGAGTTCACGAGTTCATGAGTTCACGAGTTCACGAGTTCACGAGTTCACGAGTTCAAGAGTTCATGAGTTCACGAGTTCATGAGTTCATGAGTTCACGAGTTCATGAGTTCATTAGTTCATGAGTTCACGAGTTCATGAGTTCATGAGTTCATGAGTTCACGAGTTCACGAGTTCATGAGTTCACGAGTTCACGAGTTCATGAGTTCACGAGTTCACGAGTTCATGAGTTCACGAGTTCACGAGTTCATGAGTTCACGAGTTCACGAGTTCATGAGTTCATGAGTTCACGAGTTCACCAGTTCACCAGTTCATGAGTGAAGTACATGTAGACAACTGCAAGTTTAACCAAAGGACAATTCTAAACTACCAGCATTCAAATATTTACTGAAGAATAACCAGTGACTGCATTAGCACAAGACAATGTCCCATGTTAAACATCATGCTTGCATGGAAATTTGCTTAAATTTATTTGCATAAAAATGCCATCGATACTATCCGCCTACCGAATGGAGACAGAAGCTTTCAAATAATGTAATTGGGTAGTTTCACCCGCCTCAAATGTCAAGCAAACAGGACTATGCCAAATACTTAATTGGGAGATAAAGGTTCTGAGTTTTCCTCAGTCATCATGCAGAATCCAGTTGGAAAAAATATTACTCACAGAGATTCTGGAATTTGCATTCCAACACTTCAATGAAATTCGCTACCTTCATGCAGGTAGGTGCACCTGTTTCTCTGATGTAATAAATTGTAATTAATGAAAGCTACTTACTGCTGACATTAGCAACTACGAGCTAAAATGCTCTGTGAAACTTTCAGCTCTCCGTGCTGCTCACGGTGGCAGTTTTCGGTGTTCAAACTAGCGGCGACACTTCTGTCAGCTGCCAGAAGACCGAAAGCTTGCGCCAATGCAGCTTTGACACCAGCTGGAGAGATTTCCAATCTAGCGGGGAATCGAGCTTGGCGCACTTTGTCACCCGGTGCGAGCTGGCCGGCTGCCCCGACACCTCAGCGGTCACCAGCAACCGCGAAGTGTTTCGGCCAATGAAATCAACTACCACGGCAGCAACACTGCATGTGGCAGTAGAAAACCCGAAGGGCGATTCTGACCCAGTGTTGTCATCGGATGTGTCAGCCTCATAGAGTTGCTGCTGCAGATGGCACCGAATGGGTAAACTCAATTTAAAGCAGTCACTAGTGATTGGCAACTCTCAAGTATGAGCCTGTATGACTATCAATCCAGTGTATGAATATTAATGAGCTCGATATATTTAGTCCAGAAGCCACATGGCTTTGTAAATTATTTGCCTCCGCAGGAGGTGAAGCGTCTATAGAAATAATGCGAAGTATATTCAAGAGAAAATAAGCTAATCCAGACGTCGTGTTTAGGCCCCTCTGAATGATGGTGAGCTTCTGTACTTGTATGAGTCCTAAAGTGCAATTATTCCCTTATAACCATAATGACTAACTATAATTTAATCATCTCAGTTCATGCATCCAGTTACTCTGCTATGTCTATTTAGGATCCCAGATGAACGGCTTGGAAGAAACTTTTAGGATATTATGATATTGCACGCACTGTACTTAACCATGTTCTGGGTTGGGTGCTCAGGGTGGTTGCTGGGTTGGGTGCTCAGGGTGGTTGCTGGGTTGGGTGCTCAGGGTGCTTGCTGGGTTGGGTGCTCAGGGTGCTTGCTGGGTTGGGTGCTCAGGGTGGTTGCTGGGTTGGGTGCTCAGGGTGGTTGCTGGGTTGGGTGCTCAGGGTGCTTGCTGGGTTGGGTGCTCAGGGTGGTTGCTGGGTTGGGTGCTCAGGGTGCTTGCTGGGTTGGGTGCTCAGGGTGGTTGCTGGGTTGGGTGCTCAGGGTGGTTGCTGGGTTGGGTGCTCAGGGTGGTTGCTGGGTTGGGTGCTCAGGGTGGTTGCTGGGTTGGGTGCTCAGGGTGGTTGCTGGGTTGGGTGCTCAGGGTGGTTGCTGGGTTGGGTGCTCAGGGTGGTTGCTGGGTTGGGTGCTCAGGGTGGTTGCTGGGTTGGGTGCTCAGGGTGCTTGCTGGGTTGGGTGCTCAGGGTGGTTGCTGGGTTGGGTGCTCAGGGTGGTTGCTGGGTTGGGTGCTCAGGGTGGTTGCTGGGTTGGGTGCTCAGGGTGCTTGCTGGGTTGGGTGCTCAGGGTGGTTGCTGGGTTGGGTGCTCAGGGTGGTTGCTGGGTTGGGTGCTCAGGGTGCTTGCTGGGTTGGGTGCTCAGGGTGGTTGCTGGGTTGGGTGCTCAGGGTGGTTGCTGGGTTGGGTGCTCAGGGTGGTTGCTGGGTTGGGTGCTCAGGGTGGTTGCTGGGTTGGGTGCTCAGGGTGCTTGCTGGGTTGGGTGCTCAGGGTGGTTGCTGGGTTGGGTGCTCAGGGTGGTTGCTGGGTTGGGTGCTCAGGGTGCTTGCTGGGTTGGGTGCTCAGGGTGCTTGCTGGGTTGGGTGCTCAGGGTGGTTGCTGGGTTGGGTGCTCAGGGTGGTTGCTGGGTTGGGTGCTCAGGGTGCTTGCTGGGTTGGGTGCTCAGGGTGGTTGCTGGGTTGGGTGCTCAGGGTGGTTGCTGGGTTGGGTGCTCAGGGTGGTTGCTGGTTGGGTGCTCAGGGTGGTTGCTGGGTTGGGTGCTCAGGGTGGTTGCTGGGTTGGGTGCTCAGGGTGGTTGCTGGGTTGGGTGCTCAGGCTGAAAGAGCGCTGAAAGAGGTTGAGAGTGCGGGGTTCACCGTCAGATAAGACGTGAAGCGCAGAGGTCGGCGTGGGGCAGAAGCTTGCGCTTAGCCATGGCCCTATGGGGCAGGATACGAATGTCAGCGTCAATCAGACGGCGGGAAGTCTTAGCCGCATACCTGCGGACAAGATGTCCAGCGGAGGAATGTTGAGGAAGGCGTTGAGGCCATCGTAAGGAGCAGACGGAGGGGCGCTCATGATCATGCGACATGCGCGCCCTTGCGTTCTCCTGAGAGCCTCCAGGCAGGTCTTTATCTGCAGGGCGCCAGCCCAGATCAGGCCGCCATACGAGATAGCAGGCCTAACCATTGCAGTGTCGATCCACCAGAGGCGCTTGGGGGCGAGCCCCCAGATGGTGCCGACAGCCCTGCGTAGCTGCGCGAGGACTGCGAGGGCTTTCTTGACTTTTGCTTCAACTTGGGGCGACCAGTTGAGCCTGAGGTCCAGGGTAATACCGAGACATTTAGTCTGCTTGCAGAAGGGGATTTCCCTTCCGTAAAGCGTGAGCGGCCGAGTCTGCCACTTGGTCCTGCTGGTGAACATGATCGCTGTGGTCTTAGTCTCAGAGAGCCTTAATAGTGGATAAATAGTGGATAAATCCAGGCACAGGGTGAGTGCTCAGGGTGAGTGCACAGGGTGAGTGCTCAGGGTGAGTGCACAGGGTGAGTGCACAGGGAGGGTACACAGGGTGAGTGCACAGGGTGAGTGCACAGGGTGAGTGCACAGGGTGAGTGCACAGGGAGGGTACACAGGGTGAGTGCACAGGGTGAGTGCACAGGGTGAGTGCACAGGGAGGGTACACAGGGTGAGTGCACAGGGTGAGTGCTCAGGGTGAGTGCACAGGGTGAGTGCTCAGGGTGAGTGCACAGGGTGAGTGCACAGGGTGAGTGCACAGGGTGAGTGCACAGGGTGAGTGCACAGGGTGAGTGCACAGGGAGGGTACACAGGGTGAGTGCACAGGGTGAGTGCACAGGGTGAGTGCACAGGGAGGGTACACAGGGTGAGTGCACAGGGTGAGTGCTCAGGGTGAGTGCACAGGGTGAGTGCACAGGGAGGGTACACAGGGTGAGTGCACAGGGTGAGTGCACAGGGTGAGTGCACAGGGTGAGTGCACAGGGTGAGTGCACAGGGAGGGTACACAGGGTGAGTGCACAGGGAGGGTACACAGGGTGAGTGCACAGGGTGAGTGCACAGGGAGGGTACACAGGGTGAGTGCACAGGGTGAGTGCACAGGGAGGGTACACAGGGTGAGTGCACAGGGTGAGTGCACAGGGAGGGTACACAGGGTGAGTGCACAGGGTGAGTGCACAGGGTGAGTGCACAGGGTGAGTGCACAGGGAGGGTACACAGGGTGAGTGCACAGGGTGAGTGCACAGGGAGGGTACACAGGGTGAGTGCACAGGGAGAGTGCACAGGGTGAGTGCTCAGGGTGAGTGCACAGGGAGAGTACACAGGGTGAGTGCACAGGGTGAGTGCACAGGGAGGGTACACAGGGTGAGTGCACAGGGAGAGTGCACAGGGTGAGTGCTCAGGGTGAGTGCACAGGGAGGGTACACAGGGTGAGTGCACAGGGTGAGTGCACAGGGTGAGTGCTCAGGGTGAGTGCACAGGGAGGGTACACAGGGTGAGTGCACAGGGTGAGTGCACAGGGAGGGTGCACAGGGTGAGTGCTCAGGGTGAGTGCACAGGGTGAGTGCACAGGGTGAGTGCACAGGGTGAGTGCACAGGGAGGGTGCACAGGGTGAGTGCACAGGGTGAGTGCTCAGGGTGAGTGCTCAGGGTGAGTGCACAGGGTGAGTGCACAGGGTGAGTGCACAGGGTGAGTGCTCAGGGTGAGTGCACAGGGTGAGTGCACAGGGTGAGTGCACAGGGTGAGTGCACAGGGTGAGTGCACAGGGAGGGTGCACAGGGTGAGTGCACAGGGTGAGTGCTCAGGGTGAGTGCACAGGGAGGGTACACAGGGTGAGTGCACAGGGTGAGTGCACAGGGTGAGTGCACAGGGTGAGTGCACAGGGTGAGTGCTCAGGGTGAGTGCACAGGGAGGGTACACAGGGTGAGTGCACAGGGTGAGTGCACAGGGTGAGTGCTCAGGGTGAGTGCACAGGGAGGGTACACAGGGTGAGTGCACAGGGTGAGTGCACAGGGAGGGTGCACAGGGTGAGTGCACAGGGTGAGTGCACAGGGTGAGTGCACAGGGTGAGTGCACAGGGTGAGTGCACAGGGTGAGTGCACAGGGTGAGTGCACAGGGAGAGTGCACAGGGTGAGTGCTCAGGGTGGGTGCCCAGAGTTGGTGCCCGCTATGCGATGCGGAAAGGCTGCACAAACGTGGCGGGGGAAGAAATGACAGCAGACAAAGTCACCAGTCCTCAACAACACAAAGTGATCGATTACCTCATGCATGCACCCTTGTGCCATTGACGTATCAGACGTCTTCTTTGACAATAAATTGACATCTTTCCATGCGATGCCACTCAATTTATTATAGACGAAATCCAAATAATACACAGATACTACACAAATCTCTCAATGAAAATATAAAATTAAGCTATACTCGAATAGTTAGTAAATGGATAATTCAAATTTGAAACTATACGAGATTATATTCAAAATAATCTTAAATAAAGTCCATTTAGTGGCGCTTGCAATGTCCTTTGGCAGGTACTTCCAATCTGATTGATCGGTAGATTCAAAATAAGCAATAACTGACGACAACGATGGGGTTTGGGACATGCATAATCCGATAACAAAAGGATCTTCGAGATAGTCGTAAAGCAGATGAAATGTTTCTAAGTAGGTGATTGATTTTTTAAATAAATTTTTAAACACCATAATGCCCATCATTGTAATCGTTTTCACTTTCAATGAAATACTCGTAAGCTGCACAATATTCAATCAACTAGCAATAGCGCACGCGGTTACAATAGTACGTGCTAGCAATTAAAAATAAGCAAGCTACCAATAAAAAGTTTGCAGCAAATAGCAATACAACTAGTGTCCCCCATTCCTTATCAATTATCCCATATCCCTTATCCCCTATCACAGGGGCGTGGCAATGGATTTTATGGGGGCTGGACAAAGCCAAGAATTCTAGATGTACATGTACACGACTAAATTCCTACATGTATATTCTTTTCAGAATCGGGTGTTGTCAGCACTCATTTTAGCGCCACAGGCACTCATTTTAGCGCCGCAGGCACCATTTTAGCTCCGCAGGCACTCATTTTAGCGCGAAAAGCAGATCTTTTACTGGGGGGACATGTCCCCCCTGTCCCCCGTTGGCGACGCCCCTGCCCTATCCCTTATCCCCTATCCCCTATCCCTTATCTCCTATCCCCTATCACTTATCCTCTATCCCTATCCCTTTTCCCTTATCCTCCATCCCTGATAAATGAATGGAATTTGGCCCACACGTTGGCATTTAAAAAACAAAGCGCGCCGCCTCCTCGCTTTTTCTGTGGTATTTCTCGATTTAAATCGCCAATGCAAAAGTACTTTTTGGCAGCTGGCACTGGCTCGTTCTGCTCGACTTTCTTTTCGGAGACGCACCATTTTGAATGATCCGTTCCAGACATTATATTCCTGCCAAAGTAGGTTCTGTTTCTAACTTGGCTTACACTTTCAGGGTCAGTCAAAGCATCATTTATGTTCCTTAAATAGGTCTGAACTCGCAGGTGCCCGGCGTCAATCAAATTTGAAACAAACTCGTAAATATCGATGCCTTCATCGTCAAACTTTGATTTCGCAATGTGGATGAATTCCACTTCGCCATAGGATGTCAGCCTGGTGCTTGATATTTCTCCGTCTGCGATGGACGGAAGAAGAACGTTGCCGAAATATTTATGCACCTGCATTCTCGCTAACTGGTCTAGAATCGCAGGCCGCTGAGACGTCCGGATGGTGACGCAAGGTTGAATTTTCGCAATTTCGAAGGTTGAATCCATCGTTCGCTCTGGGGGGCCAGGTGTAACTAGCTTCCGAAAAATTTGGAAACTTTGGCATTGAGTGCATCAGCCAGAATCCAGTTGATTTCCCAAACATGACAACTCCCTTAGCGTGAGCTCTACCACTTGGCGCACTTCCGCTTGGAGGCTGGTCACTGTAAGAGTAAATACTCGAACTACGCCCCGGGCCATTCCTGATTGGCAGAAGAAATTCTTGATCTAGTGTGGCCTTGAGAGGAATGTTATGGTTGATCCGACCGTTCTGACCTCTGATGTTCTGATTGTTTTCATGCCATTCATTATCCCGAGAGGACAAATATTTGTAAGCATGATTACCACTGTTCTTCACCATGACGAACCAGTCAACTGAGTTCCCCTCGTCAATCTTGCACGTGAAGCCATCTGCACCTGGCACATCCTGTCCTTGATTGGTCAGCTCGTTTCCAGCTGTTATGGTATCGTTCAGTAGGTTCCACAGCCCCACATTTTCCATGCACACCAGGCAGCCAGCTCGATCCTGATGTGCCTTCACCCGGTCCAAGTCGCCTGCGCACACAAATTTCCTGCTCTCCTCACCTTCCACTGGGATCTCTCCGATGCTCCACTTTGAGTTGTCCTGGCTGAACAGCATGCCAATAA
This sequence comes from Macrostomum lignano, assembly GCA_002269645.1. NCBI lineage: Eukaryota > Metazoa > Platyhelminthes > Macrostomidae > Macrostomum > Macrostomum lignano. The sequence continues at coordinate 119,599 of NIVC01000513.1, read as the reverse complement.
ATTCATTTCCAAGTTGAAACTTAACAGCAGGCACATTCGCTGCATCACCGTTTGATGGTAAAGGCCGAGAAGTGCCGAGACGGTGGGACTGGACTTGGACTTTTGTCAAGCTGCGACCATCTACCTGTATTCCACTGTAAATATCCCTTGCACGGCGAGATGGCTTGATATTGACGTGCAATTTTTTACCGTCTTTCGTGCGCAGCTGTGTATACGAAATTTCGGCTGGAGGTTTGTCGTTTAGCAATTTTGTTACCATGCTTTCTACATTTTTAATTTCCGGCCTTTTCAGCGTCACGCAGAAGAATGACTGGCCATCGAGTTCCTCCCAATTGACATTCAAATTCACCTGCGGCACGCTGTGCATCATCCAGAATCCGGTGTCTTCACTGCTGGAGCCGTGAAGAATCACGCCCTTCATGTGAGCTCCTGAATTTCTGGCTGCTTGACGATCAGGAGGATGATCGTTGTATACAAACAGTTCTGATGCGGTTCTTCTGTATTTGGCTTGTTCAAAAGTTTTTAACACAGGTCCAAGTTCTGGATCGGAAATCCATCCGCCTCCCTCTCCGTTGCTCGCCACATAAATGAGCCGCTTCGAGCGGTCCTGCTTGATGGCGAAGAACCAGTCCAATTTTTTGTTCTCGTGATCTCGACACGAAATTTTTGATGCGTCATCTGCTGCAGTGGATTCTGTTTTAGGTTCCTCACCATGCTTCACCGTTTCTGGTTTATTGTCACCAGTAGCAGCGACTGTGCTGTGCTTCTCAGCTGTTGCACCGGCTGCATCGCCTTTGCTCACCTCAGATTGCAAATATTTTGGGCCAGCTTCACCTGCTTCGCCATCCATGCACTTTCGTGGCTGCCACACTTTGGAGTTGCAGCTGCACTTGTCGAACTGCTCAGCCGCTGCGCCTCGCTCTAAAACTTGTTGCCATGGTTACTGGAGTGTTTGAACTTGTGGGCCAAATTACAAGTTGTTTGAGTCCTTCTAGAAAAAATGAGTCACTGACCTGATCCACTCCGATCCCAACAGTTCGGATACCTCGAATCACAAGTTTGGAGTTCTGGGCGGTGGCGCAGCTGCGAGTAGCAGAGGCCGCACTCGAAGGCCGCGGCAAGCAGCAGCAACCGCAGAATTGCTGCATCGAAAAAGAAGCGCTGAGCGTCTGAGTTTCCTTGCACAACTGGGTTATGCACTGATTGGCCTACTGTTAGTAGGATATAAATTGTCTTTGGTGTCAGTTTATTAGTCGTTTGCTCTGACAGCACTATCGCATCGATACTGCCGTGAACAGAAAAGCCGTGAACAGTGACGAACATTTTTTCACGGAAAATGCAGTGGAACTGAGTGCCTATAGTACCTAGTTCACTGGTGGAATGAAGGGTTTGCTCAATCCTGTGAGAATTATCTCGTAAAATAATATTTGCTCAATGTTTTGGGAATTTCAAAAATTTCCTCAGACTTTGCTTCGAATCGATTGTGTCTAACAGCTAGTAAATAGTTTAGAAAATAGAAAAATAGAAAATAGAAAAATAGAAAATCGAAAAATCGAAAAAAGAAACTAGTATCTTTATACTACATACCTTTATCGCTTTCCTTTAAGAACATGCCTTGTCTTTGCGATTTCCAATTGCTTTCGCGCTTACATCGAAGCGGAGAAACTTTGACTTGTATGCGTCTCGACCGCAGCTATAATCCAAACGGACCAGCTGCAGACCAGCCGACCTCAATGCCCAATGGCTGCTGAGGTTTAATGGCAAATGCCAGCAACCTACTGCTAGCGCGGGACACAGAAGACTCGCAGCTGAGCAAAGGCTTGGGGGTGGGTTGTTGGTTGCCAAGCAACGGCGCAGGGACAAACTGATTTAGCGCTAACCCTACCCCCCTCAAACCATTGAATTTTTTCTTTCATTGAGCCTATGCGCTGTCGTTGACTATAAAATACAGCCGGTTTAAAAATTCTCACGAATTTTATGGCGTCCGTTAGAACAGTTCATGTCCGACACTTTTCGTGTCCCGCGGATGCCTAAGTCGGGCTCAAAGGGACGAAAATCGGACTCAAAATTTTCATAAAAATGTTACTCTAAGCATAAAGTTTAACTTAGTACGTAAGTTTTAGTTTTTTTTTGGTTAAAAATGACAATTACTGTGGGATCATGACGATTACAGAGACAGTTTAATAATTTGTAGTGTTGCATTTACATGAAAACAGTTATACAATATCTCGCAGCAGTGCATTTGTATCAGTTGGCAGCACCATATCAGTCGAAAGAAAACACGCAAATGCATAAATATTGCTTTCAAGGCACTCGGCTGCATGTCTATACTGTATTATACGGCTCGTACTGTCTATACTGTACTATACTGTACTATACTGTACTATACTGTCTATACTGTACTATACTGTCTATACTGTACTATACTGTCTATACTGTCTATACTGTCTATACTGTACTATACTGTCTGTACTGTACTATACTGTCTATACTGTCTATACTGTACTATACTGTCTGTACTGTACTATACTGTACTATACTGTACTATACTGTCTGTACTGTACTATACTCTCTGTACTGTACTTTATTGTCTGTACTGTACTATACTGTCTGTACTGTACTATACTGTCTGTACTGTACTATACTGTCTGTACTGTACTATACTATCTATACTCTCTGTACTGTACTATACTGTCTGTACTGTACTATACTATCTGTACTGTACTATACTGTCTGTACTGTACCATACTGTCTGTACTGTACTATACTGTCTGTACTGTACCATACTGTCTGTACTGTACCATACTGTCTGTACTGTACTATACTATCTATACTCTCTGTACTGTACTTTATTGTCTGTACTGTACTATACTATCTGTACTGTACTATACTGTCTGTACTGTACTATACTATCTGTACTGTACTATACTCTCTGTACTGTACTCTATTGTCTGTACTGTACTATACTATCTGTACTGTACTATACTGTCTGTACTGTACTATACTGTCTGTACTGTACTATACTGTACTATACTGTCTGTACTGTACTATACTGTACTATACTGTACTATACTCTACTATACTCTCTGTACTGTACTATAGTGTACTATACTGTACTATACTATCTGTACTGTACTATACTCTCTGTACTGTACTATACTATCTGTACTGTACTATACTATCTGTACTGTACTATACTGTCTGTACTGTACTATACTGTCTGTACTGTACTATACTGTACTATACTGTACTATACTGTACTATACTGTACTATACTGTACTATACTCTACTATACTCTCTGTACTGTACTTTATTGTCTGTACTGTACTATACTATCTGTACTGTACTATACTGTCTGTACTGTACTATACTATCTGTACTGTACTATACTCTCTGTACTGTACTCTATTGTCTGTACTGTACTATACTATCTGTACTGTACTATACTGTCTGTACTGTACTATACTGTCTGTACTGTACTATACTGTACTATACTGTCTGTACTGTACTATACTGTACTATACTGTACTATACTCTACTATACTCTCTGTACTGTACTATAGTGTACTATACTGTACTATACTATCTGTACTGTACTATACTCTCTGTACTGTACTATACTATCTGTACTGTACTATACTATCTGTACTGTACTATACTGTCTGTACTGTACTATACTGTCTGTACTGTACTATACTGTACTATACTGTACTATACTGTACTATACTGTACTATACTGTACTATACTGTACTATACTGTACTATACTGTACTATACTGTACTATACTGTACTATACTTTCTGTACCGTAATACGGTACGGCGAATTCTGAGACAACAACAACAACAACAACAACAACAGAGTACGCTGCCAGTTCGCAAAAGCAGCGTCCAGATGGCGCGCTTCGAAGCTTGGGCGCGAACAAAGGCAGAGTCCGGGGCGCCGGCGTCAGCCAGCAGACAGTCGACGTAGCGCCGAGTCCTCGCCTCATCGCGAGGACTCGGCATCGCGCGGATGACGTGGCCTGCCAGCTGGAGTCGCCGACGGCGCAGCAGATCGCTAGGACGGGCCAGGCCGGCGCGATGATAGAGCGCCGTGTTGGTGACTCGCTCGTTGCCGATCTTGAAGGCGGCGCGCAGCAGGCCAGCGTGTGCCGCGTCAAATTGAGCCTCGAGCGAGTCTGTCAGCGTCCAGGTCTCGGCGTTGTATAACAGGACGGTCTCGATCACCGCCTGGAACAGCGCCGCTCTCTGGCGGTCCGGTAGGGCCTCGGACTGCAGGACTGACCTTATAGAACGAAAGGCAGCCCAGGCAAGTCCTCGGCGACGCCGCAGATCCTCGCGGACGTCGGGAACCAGACCGCCGAGGTAGACGAACTGCTGACATCTTGGAAGCTCTGAGACAACACTCATTATAGGGCCTTTAGAGACGCCAGTGTTTCGAAAATATTTCTGTCATTTGAGCAGCAGATAGCCGGAAAAGCAAACCTGTCAGCGCCACTGCAAGTAAGGTTTTAGTAAAGCTTAAAGCAAGACTTCCGCTCTGCAAAACTGCAATGACTGGGACAACAAGATGAATCGCAATAATTTGCGTTAGTTACAGCAATTCGATCGAAAATCATAGCTTTGAGATCTCCGAAAGGGTTAGTTAATCTGCGGATAAGCTAATCTCTACCTTCGTAATTCTCCCTGCCTGTCTCTCGCTCTCCCTCTCTTAGCTATAGGACTTAGACTGCTCGCCACAGATCAAGCTACCTTGGGGCTGACCATCTGACACGAGTGGGGGGCCAGCACTCTAATTGATTTATTTCTGAGACCTGAAGCCCGAAGGCTTCCCCAAAGGTGCCGAAAAGGCCGAAACCCATCAAGATTATGAATGAGAATGGGATTATGAATGAGAATGGGATTATGAATGAGAATGGGATTATGAATGAGAATGGGATTAGGAATGAGAATGGGATTATGAATGAGAATGGGATTATGAATGAGAATGGGATTATGAATGAGAATGGGATTATTAATGAGAATGGGAATATGAATAAGAATGGGATTATGAATGAGAATGGGATTATGAATGAGAATGGGATTATGAATGAGAATGGGATTATGAATGAGAATGGGATTATGAATGAGAATGGGATTATGAATGAGAATGGGATTATGAATGAGAATGGGATTATTAATGAGAATGGGATTATAAATGAGAATGGGATTATTAATGAGAATGGGAATATGAATGAGAATGGGATTATGAATGAGAATGGGATTATGAATGAGAATGGGATTATGAATGAGAATGGGATTATGAATGAGAATGGGATTATGAATGAGAATGGGATTATGAATGAGAATGGGATTATGAATGAGAATGGGATTATGAATGAGAATGGGATTATGAATGAGAATGGGATTATGAATGAGAATGGGATTATGAATGAGAATGGGATTATGAATGAGAATGGGATTATGAATGAGAATGGGATTATGAATGAGAATGGGATTATGAATGAGAATGGGATTATGAATGAGAATTGGATATGAATGAGAATGGGATTATGAATGAGAATGGGATTATGAATGAGAATGGGATTATGAATGAGAATGGGATTATGAATGAGAATGGGATTATGAATGAGAATGGGATTATGAATTAGAATGGGATTATGAATGAGAATGGGATTATGAATGAGAATGGGATTATGAATGAGAATGGGATTATGAATGAGAATGGGATTATGAATGAGAATGGGATTATGAATGAGAATGGGATTTTGAATGAGAATGGGATTATGAATGAGAATGGGATTATGAATGAGAATGGGATTATGAATGAGAATGGGATTATTAATGAGAATGGGATTATAAATGAGAATGGGATTATTAATGAGAATGGGAATATGAATGAGAATGGGATTATGAATGAGAATGGGATTATGAATGAGAATGGGATTATGAATGAGAATGGGATTATGAATGAGAATGGGATTATGAATGAGAATGGGATTATGAATGAGAATGGGATTATGAATGAGAATGGGATTATGAATGAGAATGGGATTATGAATGAGAATGGGATTATGAATGAGAATGGGATTATGAATGAGAATGGGATTATGAATGAGAATGGGATTATGAATGAGAATGGGATTATGAATGAGAATGGGATTATGAATGAGAATGGGATTATGAATGAGAATTGGATATGAATGAGAATGGGATTATGAATGAGAATGGGATTATGAATGAGAATGGGATTATGAATGAGAATGGGATTATGAATGAGAATGGGATTATGAATGAGAATGGGATTATGAATGAGAATGGGATTATGAATGAGAATGGGATTATGAATGAGAATGGGATTATGAATGAGAATGGGATTATGAATGAGAATGGGATTATGAATGAGAATGGGATTATTAATGAGAATGGGAATATGAATGAGAATGGGATTATGAATGAGAATGGGATTATGAATGAGAATGGGACTATGAATTAGAATGGGATTATGAATGAGAATGGGATTATGAATGAGAATGGGATTATGAATGAGAATGGGATTATGAATGAGAATGGGATTATGAATGAGAATGGGATTATGAATGAGAATGGGAATATGAATGAGAATTGGATATGAATGAGAATGGGAATATGAATGAGAATTGGATATGAATGAGAATGGGATTATGAATGAGAATGGGATTATGAATGAGAATGGGATTATAAATGAGAATGGGATTATTAATGAGAATGGGATTATAAATGAGAATGGGATTATTAATGAGAATGGGAATATGAATGAGAATGGGATTATGAATGAGAATGGGATTATGAATGAGAATGGGACTATGAATTAGAATGGGATTATGAATGAGAATGGGATTATGAATGAGAATGGGATTATGAATGAGAATGGGATTATGAATGAGAATGGGATTATGAATGAGAATGGGAATATGAATGAGAATGGGATTATAAATGAGAATGGGAGTGCACAAGGTGAGTGCACAGGGTGAGTGCACAGGGTGAGTGCTTAGGGTGAGTGCACAGGGTTAGTGCACAGGGTGAGTGCACAGGGTGAGTGCTTAGGGTGAGTGCACAGGGTGAGTGCACAGGGTGAGTGCTTAGGGTGAGTGCTCAGGGTGAGTGCTCAGGGTGAGTGCTCAGGGTGAGTGCACGGGGTGAGTGCTCAGGGTGAGTGCTCAGGGTGAGTGCACAGGGTGACTCGCGAGCTTTTTTGAGGATTAAAATACCTGCCTTTTTATCTGAAGGAAAAACCTAATAGTTATGTGCTATTCTCCAATAAAAAGTTAGAGGACCACGAAACGCAAGGACACTGCAAAAAATTCCTTTTGGAAAGTTGTTGTCAACTTCAAAATAGCTTTACTTAATTCTGCATCCTCCGAGTTCTTGAGTTCTTGAGTTCACGAGTTCACGAGTTCACGAGTTCACGAGTTCACGAGTTCCCGAGTTCATGAGTTCATGAGTTCACGAGTTCACGAGTTCACGAGTTCACGAGTTTATGAGTTCACGAGTTCACGAGTTCACGAGTTCACGAGTTCACGAGTTCACGAGTTCACGAGTTCACGAGTTCACGAGTTCACGAGTTCCAGAGTTCATGAGTTCATGAGTTCCAGAGTTCACGAGTTCCAGAGTTCATGAGTTCACGAGTTCACGAGTTCACGAGTTCACGAGTTCACGAGTTCACGAGTTCACGAGTTCATGAGTTCCAGAGTTCGAGTTCACGAGTTCACGAGTGAAGTACATGTAGACAAATGCGGGTACAACCAAAAGGCTAAATGTATTCTAAACTACCAGCACTCAAATATTTACTGAAGAGTAAACAATTGACTGCATCAGCACAAGCTCAATGCCCGGTGTCAGCGGCATGCTTGCGTGCAAATTAACTTAAATCTATTTGCAGAAAAATGCTATCGAAATTAACGCCTACCGAATGGAGACAGGAGGCTTTCAAATAATGTAATTGGCTGGTTTCACCTGCCTCAAATGGTCAAACAACAGGACTATGCCAGAGCAAATATTAGACTGGGAGATAAAAGTCCCAAGTTGTCTCCAATCATCATGCAGAATCCAGTTTGAAAAATATTACTCACAGAGATTCTGGATTTCGCATTCCAACGCTCGAATGAATATCGTCACCTTCATGCAGGTAGGTGACCCTTTTTTGCTGATGTGATAAACTGTAATGAAGGAAATTTATTCTGCTCATATTGCCAGCCAGAATGCTCTGTACAACTTTCAGCTCTCCCTGCTGCTCACGGTGGCAGTTGTCGGCCTTCAAACTAGCAGCGGCACTTCTGTCAGCTGTCACGAGATGGAGAACTTGCGTCAATGCAGCTTTGACGCCAGCTGGGGAGATTTCCAATCTGGCGGCGAATCGAGCTTGGCGCACTTTGTCACCCAGTGCGAGCTGGCCCGCTGCACCGACGACTCGGTCACCATCAACCGCGAAGTGCCTTGGCCAATCGACTCGACCGCGGCTACACTGCATGTGGCAGTAGATGAACCGAATACTGTTTCAAATGATTCTGACCCAGTGTCTCCATCGGACGTTTCAGACTCATAAAGTGCTGCTGCGGATGGCACCGACTTTGGAAATCCAATTTAAAGCAGTCATTTATGATTGGCAACTCTTAAGTATGACCCTCTATGACTATGAACCCAGTCTATGAATATCAATGAGCATGGCTTTGTACGGCAAAACTCTTACAGAATCGGCGTTACTGCCTCTGTGACGACACAGCTCTGTGACTTCTCTGCCTCCGCAGGAGTTGCAGCCTCTATAGAAAAGATGCTAAATATACTCAACAGAAAATTAGCTAATCCTGATCTCGTGTTAGGCACCTCTGGATGATGATGCGAGCCTCTGTATGCGTTCTAAATTGAAACTGTTGTCTTATAACCAGTATGACTATAACTATAATTTAATCATCTCAGTTCTCACTGCATGAAATTTTCTGCTTGCATATAGTGGATGCATTCAGGTACTCTGCTATATCTATCCAGAATCCCAGAGAAACGGCTGGAAAAAACTTTTAGGTTATTATTATACTGCATGTACATAACCATGCTCTGGGTTGGGTGATCAGAGGTGAATGCTCGGGGAGGGTGCTCTGGGTGGTTGCCGGGGTGGGTGCTCAGGGTGGTTGCCGGGGTGGGTGCTCAGGGTGGTTGCCGGGGTGGGTGCTCAGGGTGGTTGCCGGGGTGGGTGCTCAGGGTGGTTGCCGGGGTGGGTGCTCAGGGTGGTTGCGGGGGTGGGTGCTCAGGGTGGTTGCGGGGTGGGTGCTCAGGGTGGTTGCCGGGGTGAGTGCTCAGGGTGGTTGCCGGGGTGAGTGCTCAGGGTGGTTGCCGGGGTGGGTGCTCAGGGTGGTTGCCGGGGTGGGTGCTCAGGGGGCTCAGGGGTGGTTTCCCGCGGTATCGCGTTCTCTAATTGCTATGCGATGCAATACAGTTAATAAGTTGATTATTGGAGACTTGTTTTTCGAAATTACAATAAAATTAATCTTTTAAGAGTCCTATTAGGACTTTTATAAATCTTTTCTAATCTTATTAAGTCTTAATAAGATGGCGCTTGCAATGTCCAATGACAGACTTACTTTTAACCTGATTGATAGGTAAACTCACGGTAAGTAATATCCACTGTTGGGCACCGGTAATGACAAACGCATTAAATTAATTAAAACAAAAAATCTTAACTTACTAACTTTCGAATTTGTTGAATTGACCGAAAGTTAACTGATAATCAATAATAAATCGTTAATCCGTTAGCCTTATCGCAGAAAATACCGGATCGAATTCTGCAGTTTTTATCAAAAAACAGACTTCATATAATGCAATACAAGGATATCATCCAGGGATTAAGAGAATAATAACAAATACGCTCGCGATAAGTAAAACCTAAATGTAAAAGACTACTAAAAGTAATTATAACAAAGTAAGAAAAAAGTCAATCAAATGCTCACGTTCAGTCAAAAAAGTTCATAATTTTTTTGATGAAGGCAGTAAGTAACAGGTTGGTGCATTGAATGATCAATGATCATAATTATAAAAGACATTAACTAGGCATACAGGTAAAATTATATGGCAGGTGTAATTTTACTTATTTGTTCGATCTCGCAAAATCTCACTAAATGTCACCAAGTTGTAGCAGGCTTATAGCGTCTGTTTCTAAGATTGCCCTAATTCACTCGATTTCCTGGAAATCTTGTGGTAGCGATTGGTGCCCAAGCGGTAAGACACTGTCTAAAGGCCTAAACTAAGTCCGAAGGTATTCCGTTTTCCGGGGCTCCAGCGTCAGCTTCTAAGCTTCCTAATGCCTACTATTATTAGCCTAAACAGCTTCCTTAATATGCCTATTCTAGGTCTCCACGACCTCAGTTTCCTAATCCAGACTCCTATTCTGGGTCTCCACGACCTCAGTTTTCCCTATTCCAGACTCCTACTCTGTGTCTCCACGACCTCAGTTTTCCCTATTCCAGACTCCTATTCTGGGTCTCCACGACCTCAGTTTTCCCTATTCCAGACTCCTACTCTGGGTCTCCACGACCTCAGTTTTCCCTATTCCAGACTCCTATTCTGGGTCTCCACGACCTCAGTTTTCCCTATTCCAGACTCCTATTCTGGGTCTCCACGACCTCAGTTTCCCTATTCCAGACTCCTACTCTGGGTCTCCACGACCTCAGTTTTCCCTATTCCAGACTCCTATTCTGGGTCTCCACGACCTCAGTTTTCCCTATTCCAGACTCCTATTCTGGGTCTCCACGACCTCAGTTTCCCTATTCCAGACTCCTACTCTGGGTCTCCACGACCTCAGTTTTACCTATTCCAGACTCCTGTTCTGGGTATCCACGACCTCAGTTTCCCTATTCCAGACTCCTACTCTGGGTCTCCACGACCTCAGTTTCCCTATTCCAGCAAGGAACTAACGATATAAGTCTTTTAGCAGAGATTTTCTTCTAGGCTAAAAGCATGCGAAATAATGTCTTCGTAGCAAAGGGAGACGGTCGCACAGGTTGATTTTATTTCGGCTTAGCTCGGCTGTATATATAGTAATTTCGGAGGAGGCTAGGTGCGCTATTAATGGTTGGTGCTCATTAAAACAATTATTTGGAAAGATTTTAAGCAAACGAAAATTAAAACAAAATGATATTTATTTAAACGAAAACCTAGAAATAGGTTCGGTGAATAAAATGTGCATCTGACTACTACTAGTAATATAAATTGAAAATACCCTGCCTTAATTAAATTCACGCGGTTACAACAGTACCAGCTAGCAACTAAAATTACTAACAATAGAGTACGCTGCAAATAGCAATACAACTGGTGTCTCCCATCCCTTCACTTCTTCTCATATCTCTTGTACGAGATACTTTATAAACTATATAAACTTTATAAAGCTTAATGCATGCAGTTATGCACTTGTAGATAGGATGGCGTTATAAATAGTAAATCCTAGAGAAATATTGTTTTAGTGAGTCAAGGATAAATTTAATTCCTAGTGTACACTTCCAATACCAAGGCGTTGAAGGCACTCGAGACATTAGAATCTTTGATACAGACAGCGGCTCCACCCTGGGTCAGTTGATCACGCATTCGGTTCAGGTCAGAGAGGCAGACTATGTTCGATTGCTTTGAGACGCACCACTTTGAGTGGTCTGTTGTGGTATTCCATTCCCAAAGCCGATTACCAACTGTCATTCTGATTTGTTTAATATTTTTAACTAAGTTGTTACCATGGACAATCCTGTCGTTGTCGGGAATAGTTCTGAGCCAGGACTGAACCCGGAATTCTCCTACGTTGTACGACTCTCTAATTTTCTTATATATGCAATCTGCAGTGCTGCTCTTTCTTTTTACAAACAACTGGAACGGGACATTGCCCGAGCTGGAAAAACTCTTAATTGAAATTGAAGCTTCTTGACTTTCGACCTCGCTGGAGCGAAAATTATGCGGATGATGGTACCTTGGCTTCGCCTTTTCAACCCATCCAGAGAGATCTTTAATAGTTTCGCTCTTTACGCTGATGCAGATGAACGATTGGGCATTCGTACGATCTTGAATTAACCTGCCTTGCTCATCAAATCTGGGGAAATGTCTCGCCGAGAACATCATCCAGAATCCGGGATTCCCAACCATGAACAGTCCTTTCAGATGGCCGAAACCAGGAATCCAGGTTTCATTTGGTGGCGGCTTGTCACTGTAAGCAAAGACTGCGTCTCTATTTTGTCTAGCCTGCTCCAGTGTTTCATGTACCGGTCCCTGTGTTCGAATATCTCTAGCGTATTGCCAATTAACCTTATTCATTGATGACAAGTAAGCATATTCATGCGAGCCTGGCCTTTTAATTGCGATGAACCAGTCTCTGTAAGTTCCATTAACTTTGCAGCTGTAGTTTTCAAGATTGTTTCCATTATCAACTATCCAGTTCTTGATTGCATCAGCAGCAGTCTGAGCCGCTTCCCGCGGGCTGCGCCGACCTCCCCTCGCCTTGCCGCCTCCACCGGATGCCTGAGGAGAGGCTGAGCTTCCCGAGGCTGCAGGATATCCAGCGCCCTTGCCTTTGTTACCTTTTGGGGCCACCAGCATCGGAGGGGTGCCGTTCACCGGCCTCCTGAAAGCTGCACACTTCGGGCACTCGCCACTCAAGTTGCCGACGAGACAGAAGCTGGAGACTTCATCAGATCCCAGTGTTGCTGCAGCAATGCAACACAACAGAAGCAGCCTTAGGTAGTTCGAAGCCATGCCTGAAACCGAAGGACGGAGGAAAGTCACATCATTATATAAGAGTTTAACCAATCTAAACAGACTTTGCTAGGAATGCGAGGAACCCTTTGTTCAACAATAGGAAATAGGCGATGAATCTTAGACTTTCAAAATTGAGGCTTTGTTAATGCTTCAAGACTTCTCACTGCATGGGTTCAATCCATATTTGCTTACTCAACACAAGAGTACGCTATATAATCTAAAAGTACATTTATGCCCAGAAATAGCAGCGTAAAAAGCTAGCTCAGCAGAGTTTTAGAGGTCCACTACACCAGAGCACCCCACACACCACTCCGCAGCACGCACCACTTCAGAACACACAACACTCCACAGCAATGCGCTGGAACTGAATGTCTATAGTACCTAGCTCACTGGTGGCATGAAGGATTTCCTCGAATCAGACCTGAGTGAAATTTCTCATAAACTACGATTTTGCTAAATGTTTCTTGAGAATTCGAAATGTCGTCAGATTTTTGCTTCTAACATACGTCGCTAACAGCTGAAATTGAAAATAGTATCTTCATACTACATACCTTTATCGCTTTCCTTTAAGAACATGCCTTGTCTTTGCGATTTCCAATTGCTTTCGCGCTTACAGCGAAGCGGAGAAACTTTGACTTTTATGTGTTTCGACCGCAGCTATAATCCAAACAGACCAGCTCCAGACCAGCCGACCTCAATTCCCTATGGCTGCTGAGGTTTGAGGGCAAAAGCCAGCAACCTACTACGAGCGCGGGACACAGAAGACTCGCAGCTGAGAAAAAGCTTGGAGTGGGGTTGTTGGTTGCCTAACAACTGCGCTGGGACAAACTGGTTAAGCGCTAACCCTAACCCCCTCAAACCATTAATTGCTTTGCATTGAGCCTTTGCATTCTCGTTGACTATGAAATACACTGCCTTGAATAATTTTGGATACTCATAACACTCATAAAAGCTACCATTGGCATTAGAGAGCCAGTGTGTTTGAAATATTTCTATAGTATAAGCAGAATATATCGCAGTATGGCAAGCAAGGTTTTATTATAGCATGAAGCCAGACCGCCCGCTCCGCACGCTACTAATTCTCAAGCTGGGCGCATAAGTTCGACCTGTGCCTTATGAAAAGGAAAATGGGATTATGAATGAGAATGGGATTATGAATAAGAATGGGATTGTGAATGGGAATGGGATTATGAATGAGAATGGGATTATGAATGAGAATGGGATTATGAATGAAAATAGGATTATGAATGAGAATGGGATTATGAATGAGAATGGGATTTTGAATGAGAATGGGATTATGAATGAGAATGGGATTTTGAATGAGAATGGGATTATGAATGAAAATAGGATTATGAATGAGAATGGGATTATGAATGAGAATGGGATTATGAATAAGAATGGGATTTTGAATGAGAATGGGATTTTGAATGAGAATGGGATTATGAATGAGAATGGGATTTTGAATGAGAATGGGATTATGAATGAAAATAGGATTATGAATGAGAATGGGATTATGAATGAGAATGGGATTATGAATAAGAATGGGATTTTGAATGAGAATGGGATTTTGAATGAGAATGGGATTTTGAATGAGAATGGGATTATGAATGAGAATGGGATTTTGAATGAGAATGGGATTATTAATGAGAATGGGATTATAAATGAGAATGGGATTATGAATGAGAATGGGATTATGAATGAAAATGGGATTATGAATGAGAATGGGATTATGAATGAGAATGGGATTATGAATGAGAATGGGATTATGAATGACAATGGGATTTATTAATGAGAATGGGATTATGAATGGGAATGGGATTATGAATGAGAATGGGATTATGAATGAGAATGGGATTATGAATGAGAATGGGATTATGAATGAGAATGGGATTATGAATGACAATGGGATTATGAATGAGAATTGGATTATGAATGAGAATGGGATTATGAATGAAAATGGGATTTTGAATGAGAATGGGATTGTGAATGAGAATGGGATTATGAATGAGAATGGGATTATGAATGAGAATGGGATTATGAATGAGAATGGGATTATGAATGAAAATGGGATTATGAATGAGAATGGGATTATGAATGAGAATGGGATTATGAATGAGAATGGGATTATGAATGACAATGGGATTTATTAATGAGAATGGGATTATGAATGGGAATGGGATTATGAATGAGAATGGGATTATGAATGAGAATGGGATTATGAATGAGAATGGGATTATGAATGAGAATGGGATTATGAATGACAATGGGATTATGAATGAGAATTGGATTATGAATGAGAATGGGATTACCAATGGGAATGGGATT
Source organism: Macrostomum lignano (assembly GCA_002269645.1). NCBI lineage: Eukaryota > Metazoa > Platyhelminthes > Macrostomidae > Macrostomum > Macrostomum lignano. The sequence continues at coordinate 104,510 of NIVC01000513.1, read as the reverse complement.
ATGAATGAGAATGGGATTATGAATGAGAATGGGATTATGAATGAGAATGGGATTATGAATGAGAATGGGATTATCAATGGGAATGGGATTATGAATGAGAATGGGATTATGAATGAGAATGGGATTATGAATGAGAATGGGATTATGAATGAGAATGTGATTATGAATGAGAATGGGATTATGAATGGGAATGGGATTATGAATGAGAATGGGATTTTGCATGACAATGGGTCAACAATGAGAATATAATACGAATAAAACTTCCGAAATAATTTCCGCGCCCCAATACCTATTTACACTTCTTGTGGCAGTAGACAGCACAGGGCACAAAGGTAGAGTTTTTTTGAAAAGCACTACTCAACTTTATGCATTCCATTCACATGGCTTAGGCGTGGCTCACGAACGAACCCTTATAAGCTATTTTAAACGATCGCTTTTCTTAGCACTGGCAAAAAATCAATCAAACCGTTAAACAAAGAGAGCTTTTTACTTTGTTGCTTGAAAAAAGGATATTAATAATCTTGCAATCGAACTCTGGGTTACTACCTCTTCTGATGAGATGCAGCAGTCTTTTACCTCGAGCCTTTTCGCTGCAATGATGCTTCGAAAACAACCCGACAGACAGACAGACAGACAGACAGACAGACAGACAGACAGACAGACAGACAGACAGACAGACAGACAGACAGACAGACAGACAGACAGACAGACAGACAGACAGACAGACAGACAGACAGACACTAAGACAGACACTAAGACAGACAGACAGACAGACAGACAGACGAACAAACAGACAGACAGACAGACAGACAGACAGGCAGACAGACAGACAGGCAGACAGACAGACAGACGGACAAACAGACAGACAGACGGACAGGCAGACAGACAGACAGACAGGCAGACAGACAGACAGACAGACAGACAGACAGACAGGCAGACAGACAGACAGACAGGCAGACAGACAGACGGACAGACACGTACACAGATTGCTCAAATATGCAGTATTATTTTGCAAGGTTCGGCTTTCTCATAAGCTTTTGTTAATTTAAAGAGCTCAGTAGTCCCAGATTATGCAAGGCTTTATCAGGATAGGCAAATTCTTATTGTCTGAAGATCAAAGTTCTCAGAGTTTCTGGCAGCTTTTATATTTTAAAAGATTTTTATTTTAAAGAGTGATTTCGTTAGTTTTGAAATGTAACATTGCTTATAAAAGAAACTTGTTGCTAGGGGCGGCGTTGCCATGGAAACAGCAAGCGCTATCGCGACAGTCAGGTAGATTTTCAGCGGCGCCCAATGAGGCGCGCGCTCGGGCCCGGGGGCGGCAGCTGCGGCGGCCGTCGGAATGGGATGGCGTTCTCTGACAGCTGGCCGCCGAATTGCCGGATCGCTTCTGCAATGCGATTGTATGGTTGCTATGGCGATTGATCTGGTTGCTATGGTATCACTGATGCTGTTATGGTCTTTTTCATGGTTGCTATGACGATTTACTGGTTATTTTCATGATTGCTATTTTCCTTTTCATGGTTTCTATGGTCCTTTTCATGGTTTCTATGGTCCTTTTCATGGTTTCTATGGTCCTTTTCATGGTTTCTATGGTCCTTTTCATGGTTGCTATGGTCCTTTTCATGGTTTCTATGGTCCTTTTTGACGTGCCGGGGCTATCGTACCTGTGTCATGACAATCATGACAGACGTCATGACAATGGCGTCGCAAGCAGAGAAACACTCTGAACTCAATCCCGACAACGCGGACCTCGCGGAGGCCTGGCTAACAAGCTTCGCCGCCACAGCCAGAATCAAGAAGCTCTCTGATACAGACGAGATTCGTGGAATAACCGACTTGTCTCTGTCAAAGGCAGGCCTCTCCGCCATAAAAACTCTCTCGCTGATGGCAGCACCCAATCAACTGGAGACGCTAAAATTCGAGCAAATCAATGCGCTGGTCCTTGCCACAATCAGGCCCAAGAAACGACTCATCATCGCCGAGAGGACCAGATTCCTGTTCACTAAGCAGGAAGCAGGAGAGGCCGTCATGACTTACTACCGCCGACTCAGGGCTGCCGCCTCCAGTTGCGAGACTCTTGGCTCCAAGCAATCCAAGGAGGAGGACATGATCGCCATGCGGCTGGTGGACGGCCTGGCCTCCTCAGAGCAACAAAAGGAAAATTCTCGAGAGACTTCAACAGGAAGACCTTTTGCTCAACGCCATGCTCCAAGCTATCGAGCTGCTGGAATTGATTCGCGACTACAATCAGCCGAGCCACGCACCACCAGTCATGGAGGTCGCCTTCGCCGGCGCTCAGCGCTCCAAGCACAGCACCCCGGATAGGCATGGCGGGAAGCAAACCGCGATCCTGCCCAACAACCAAGGGCCCTGCAAGTACTGCGGGGGCTCTCACGCCCGGGATGCCTGCCCAGCCTATGGAAAACGCTGCTCCATCTGTCAAAAGAGCAACCACTTCGCATCGGTCTGCAGATCAAAAGGCCGGCAACGAGCCGTCCACCTCTAGACTCAGGATCCTCGGGGAAGCCCCGATCCCGAGGAATCCGGGATCTTCACCGCGGGACAAGCAGCAAACCGAGACGGCACCGCGCCTCTCATCCGCAAGATCAAGATCAACGGGTGCGCGCTCCCTATGCAAGTGGACACCGGAGCGGAGGCCAGTTTGCTCCCAGCAACCTGTGGAAGGAACTGGGCTGCCCCCGCTTGCGGAAGTGCGACAAAGTCCTGCGGCAGTTCGATGGATCGCGAATCAGCTGTTTAGGAATGTTCACCGCAGCCTGGGAGTCCCAGGCGAGGTACTTTACAGCTGACCTTATCGTCACGGCGGCCAGACGGCCACACGGACTCCTCGGGTGGACATCCTGCAGCTGCGGGAGGACGCCATCACAATCTCTACCGTTGATGGGGGCTGGTTGCCTCAGCGATTTCCAGGCCAAGATCAGGCTAGTAGACGACGCCAAGCCCTTCTACGTTGCAGCTAGGCCCGTACCCCTCCATCTGCGGGAACGAGTCAACCAGGAGCTCAAACGTCTGGAAGCCGAGGACATCCTGGAGGCAGTCCCACCGGGCGGGAGTCAGTGGGCCTCGCCAATCGTCTGCGTCCTCAAGCCCAGCGGCAAAGTCCGAGTCTGCGCTGGTTACAAAGTTGGCGTTAACCATCAGATATGCGGAGACACGTATCCCATCCCGACGGTGGAGACAATTCTTGCCGACGTGGCGGGAATGACAGATTACGCCACCTTAGACCTATCCGATGCCTATCTCCAGATTCAACTCGATCCTGGGAGCCGTGAGGTCACCACAATTGCCACACCCCTGGGCCTGTTCCGCTACAAGCGCCTGGTTCCAGGGCTCAAGTCTGCGTCAGTCATCTTTCAAAAAGCCATGGAATCTACTCTACAGGAGATCGACGGCAAAGTCATCTATCAAGATGACATCCTCCTGGGTGGGCGCTCACAGTCAGATTTGGCGAATAAGGTCAAGCGCGCCCTTGATTTCCTGCAGGCAGCCGGGATGAAGATCAGCCTGGATAAATCCGTCCAAGGACGTCAGCTTCCTGGGGTACCGGATCAGCGCAGCTGGGGTCACACCGGACCCGGCCCTGGTCGACAAAGTCCGGGCCGTCGAGACGCCGAGCGATCGACAGCAGCTCGAGTTCCTCGGTCTGTCCAATTTTTTGGGCGCTTTATCCCTAATTACTCTGAGTTGGTGGAGCCACTGAACCAGCTGAGGGCCAAGGGGGGCTGCATTCAACTGGGGCACCCAGCAGGACCGGGTCTTCAACCGCTTGAAGGAGCTGCTCTGTACCCGGCCGCTCATCAAGCCGTACGACCGCACCAAGCAGACTGTGCTCACGACCGACGCCAGCGAGCGTGCAATTGGGGCGGTTCTGACCCAGGACGAGCACCCGATCATGTATTTCAGCAGGCGGCTGAGTGGGGCAGAGTCGGCCTATTCCAAAATCGAACGGGAGGCCCTAGCAATTTTCTGGGCCATGGAGCGCGCCCGCCAGTTCCTGTTTGGGTCCCGCTTCATCCTTCGGACAGATCACAGGCCCCTCGAGTTCATCCTGAGTCCACGGGGTCAGCTCCCAAAGGTGGCCAACGCGCGGATCCTACGCTGGGCAGTACGACTCATGCCATTCGACTTTCAAGTAGAGTACGTCAAGAGCTCAGCGATCCCACATGCTGACACTCTGTCCCGCCTCCAGCTACAGGAGGACTCTCAGGAGCGATCGCCAGCCGAGTCTTTGGAGCGCCTCATTCACTGGACCGCCAGCGACGTCATCGCCTGGGAGGAGCTAGCAGCGGAGACGAGGCGTGATCGGCTGCTCAAGGGAACCCGTCGCATCTCCGCCGCGGACTGGTCCCGTTGCTCGCTGGCAGAGACCCCATTTAAGTCCGCGAGGCAGTCACTGGATAAGGGCGATCAGGGCGTCATATGCTATGGAGAGCGCCCCGTCATCCCATCGACTCTACGACAGCGCGTCCTGGAATCGATTCACAACGACGCCCACCAAGGTTCCAGTGCGACCTGGCAGCTCCTGCGCAACTCGGCTTGGTGGCCGGGCTTCTGCAGAGACGTCGAGGAGTTTGTTAAGGGCTGCGGCACCTGCGCCAAACTACGTCCTTCCAAGACGCAAACCCTTCATCAGAGGCCAACCGAGAGTGAGCCCTGGGCCAGAGTGCACATGGATCACGCTCATGTCCCTGGTGCGGGCCTGTTGTTGATTTTGGTGGACGCAATGTCCGGCTGGCCCGAAGCCATAAGGGTACCCGACCGCAGCGCGCTACCGTCAAGAGGGTTCTGCAGACCCTGTTTGCTCGGCACTGAGTCCCCTATACATTGGTCAGCGACAACGCGGCGGAGTTCCAGGACACTGGCCTGCTCACCTGGCTTGAGAGAGTTGGTTGCCGCGCCCTCAAGACACCGCCCTACCATCCGCAATCCAACGGCATTGCCGAGAGGATGGTGCAACCTGTCAAAAAGGCATCGGCCGGCTGGGATCAAAGCGAGCCGTACGAGTCTTTCCTTGCTAGGATGCTGCTCAACTACTGCTGTGTGCCTCACGCAGGCAGACACCTTAGCCCGGCTCAACTGATAGGGTGGCAGCTGCGAAATCCAATCATCGTGCGCACCCCCATCAGAACGGAGCTCTGGTACGGGCCCGCGGGTCGCCTGCCGAGCCGGCCGAGTTCATCAGCCAAAAGGGCTCCAACACCGCGCTCATCGCCAGGCCGAGGGACCGCATCACTCTGACGCACTTAAATCACCTGCGTCCCAGGCTGCCTCCACCTGCCCGGCGGCCCGAGGCCGCCTCGCCCGGGAACCATCCGGCAGAGGACGCGCCCCCGGGAACCATCCGGCAGAGACGGCGGAGGGCCGAGCAGTGGCTTCACCCTGGCCGGCGCCCCGGTTGCCGTGCCGGCCACGCTATCCGGTCCTGGTGGACAACCCGCGACACCGTCAGCGGGATCGTCGCCCTATTCCCTGCGGCCGAGTTGCGGCGTGCCACTGCTTCGCTTTGAGAGGGGGGAGATGACGTGCCGGGGCTATCGTACCTATGTGTACTTACTCAGCGTACTTTTGTACTGACTAATTATGCATCGTGGGTTCTGACCATGCCCCCTCCCCGCCTTTTGGTTTCGCTTGCGTACGTCTCGTGATTATCGATCGCTGTTTAATAATATAAGATGACTCTCGGCTCACACAATTATTTCCGTTTAAAATTCAATCTCGTTCTCTTGACTTGACTCATTTATCGCCCGCGGCGCCATGACACTTTTAATGGTTGCTATGGTCCTTTTTATAGTTGCCATGGTCCCATTGATGGTTTTTATGGTCCTATTATGGTTACTGTGGTCCTTTTATGGTTGCTATGGTATTTTTACGACTGCTATGGTTCTCTTTATGGTTGCTATGGCGATTTACTTGGCTGCTGTTATAATTTCCATGGTTGCTATGGTTCTATTGATTGATCCAATGGTGATATGGTGATTTCCTTGGATTCTACAAGCGTATTTCCTTAATAACTCACCCAGACTTCGTTTCTCCTCATTGAGACGCTCGGACTCGAGCAGCATCTCGTTCAGGCCGTCTGAAAGATCGAGTGGTATTTAGAGTGAGATTGTGAGAGTGAGACTGTGAGAGTGAGACTGTGAGAGTGAGACTGTTAGAATGAGACTGAAAGAGTGAGACTGTGAGATTGTGAGAGTGAGATTGTGAGACCGTGAGATTAAGACTGTGAGTGAGGCTGTGAGAGTGAGATTGCGAGAGTGAGCCTGTGAGAGTGATACAAACCGATTAATCTCTCAAAACCTGATTCAAGCCAATCACTCTCATTTTATAAAAGTGTATCGTCCCAAAAATCAGACTGTCAGATGAGCAGCCGGGTGAGCTGACCTTGAAAGATTCCCAGCTGGTTGGGAAGGCGGGACTTTGGCTTCACCTGCTCTCCCTTCCCTTCAGCCTCGCAGCGAGTCCCGCGTCATTAGCATCCAATGCAAAAAAATGAGTTTTTAATGCAAAACTTCCGAACAGCGAACAGAGCCTCAGCTACTAATTATGCCTGCAATTATCTCCGGGGGTGACGGCCCGATGGGATCCTGCATCCCTGAATAATCCCAGTTGCTTAGCCGAGTTGGCGGTGACGAAAAATCCATATTAGCTGGCCTAAGCCCCTGAGCCAACTCCTTCATCCCCTTTGTAATCCCCCGCAGCACGGGCGCTGGAACTGTAAGCCCGCGCCTTATCGTATGGAAAAAGTTTTTTGACATGTACAACACATTTATTCAGGATAATTTTTTATTTCAATTTGGTAATTGCGTGAGCTTCGAGGGTAGGTCGGAGTAAAACTTGAATTGATTGTGTTTAGGTGGAGACAGGAGTTGTATTTCATTTCTCTCTCAAGGTTTTCAGGTATCCAGCCTGTTTAACTGCTGCATGAGTTGCTAGCTATGAATGATAAGGAATAGAGGAAAAAGAAATTGAGACAATAATAGAGGAAC
>NIVC01000513.1:27500-95000 GCA_002269645.1 Macrostomum lignano | reverse complement strand
GTTATAATGCACAGAGAAAAATACATGGTTGAAGCATTTTGTCAGCCACTCCAGACCAGATGAGTTCAAACGTCCTTGCTTTTCACTGTCTGGGAAATCCTCCCCATCAACTGCAGCAGGCGCCTCCCACGCAAGTTTGTGGGAAATTTCTGAGAGAAAAAAAGTCTTGAAACTGCATATTCAGCGTCTTGTTCAAGAGCGATTTCCAATTTTGGAAGTCTGCGTCTTATCGATAGGCTGCACTTTTCCCTTGGCTCAGTTTTGTCAAGGCGTCTCGAAATTATTGACAATTTTACTACGGAAATTTCCTCTCTGTCTCCATGTATTTTTGGGTTTCACTTTGGTTTCCTTGTTTTTCAATGTCTGTGAGGCTACAATGCGATAAATAGGAAATGCGAAATGCTAATAATGGCCTGATTCGCGCCAGAAGTCTTCATAGAAATTGCACAGGCCCGATTTTGTCTAATTGCGAATCAGAAACAGACTGAGGGTACCCAGTGAGCATCAGCTCGGGCAACTACTCAGGAACCCCCTTTAGTTCAATAGAAGAGAATTTCTAACGAAAATCATGCCCCAAACCAAAAGAGAGATGGAGGGCGGTAAAAAGGCTACCAGAGAGGTGTGAGGGTTGAAAGCAGCTGAAAGGATCGATCGAAAAAAGCTTTTAGAGTTCAGGTAGGCCTATTCAGCTGTTCTGCTCAACATGTTGTGACAAAACGATATGGAGCTTAATGGTAGACTCAAATACTTGCTCCAGCATGACAAAGCAAATACTTCTTACTGACAACAAACAGTGGAAATGTAACAATGTAGCATAACCATTGTTTTAGGCAAATATGTCTCTGATGTGAGCATCTAAATGTACTTTTACATAGTGCTGTTATTTTCCAACAAGATACCCTAAATTTTTTGACACTGATGGCAACACATGATGCTTACATAGCTTAAACCATTGCAATCAGCCAGTAACCACAATCATAACAGATTGCAATCAACCAGTAACCAGAATCATAACAGATTGCAATCAACCAGTAACCAGAATCATAACAGATTGCAATCAAACAGTAACCAGAATCATAACAGATTGCAATCAAACAGTAACCAGAATCATAACAGATTGCAATCAAACAGTAACCACAGTCATAACAGATTGCAATCAGCCAGTAACCACAGTCATAACAGATTGCAATCAAACAGTAACCAGAATCATAACAGATTGCAATCAAACAGTAACCACAATCATAACAGTTTGCAATCAAACAGTAATCAGAATCTTAACAGATTGCAATCAGCCAGTAACCACAGTCATAACATATTGCAATCAGCCAGTAACCACAGTCATAACAGATTGCAATCAGCCAGTAACCACAATCATAACAGATTGAAATCAAACAATAACCAGAATCATAACAGATTGCAATCAAACAATAACCAGAATCATAACAGATTGCAATCAAACAATAACCAGAATCATAACAGATTGCAATCAAACAATAACCTGAATCATAACAGATTGCAATCAAACAATAACAACAATCATAACAGATTGCAATCAGCCAGTAACCACAATCATAATAGATTGCAATCAGCTAGTAACCACAATCATAACAGATTGCAATCAAACAGTAACCACAGTCATAACAGATTGCAATCAGCCAGTAACCACAATCATAACAGATTGCAATCAAACAGTAACCACAATCATAACAGATTGCAATCAGCTAGTAACCACAATCATAACAGATTGCAATCAAACAGTAACCACAATCATAACAGATTGCAATCAGCTAGTAACCACAATCATAACAGATTGCAATCAAACAGTAACCACAGTCATAACAGATTGCAATCAGCCAGTAACCACAATCATAACAGATTGCAATCAGCCAGTAACCACAATCATAATAGATTGCAATCAGCTAGTAACCACAATCATAACAGATTGCAATCAAACAGTAACCACAGTCATAACAGATTGCAATCAGCCAGTAACCACAATCATAACAGATTGCAATCAAACAGTAACCACAATCATAACAGATTGCAATCAAACAGTAACCACAATCATAACAGATTGCAATCAAACAGTAACCACAATCATAACAGATTGCAATCAACCGCAATGAATCAATCAAATAAATATTGAAAAGCCGAAGACCCAAAATAAATTTATAAGGATGCACTGTGGCTTGTGAATCATAAAAAAACTGGTTGTGTTTTCAATGCAGCGATGGACTGATGCACTTGCTTGACATCCAAGGAATTTTGCTTCGCCAAAAATCAATGTGTACTTTTTTTACAAGCTTTTGATTTTCAGCACCTTAAGCAACACTTCCTGGATGAGGTTTTTGAGCCATTCTTCGCGATGACGTGTGAACCTTCTGACTAAGTTTCTTCTATTGAGCAGCAAAAAATGCAGGATAAAACCGAAGACAGGTGTTCTTGTATTCAAAGATAAAAAACTTCAAAACAATGGACCTGTAGCAAAGTGCTCTATTGTTATTTGGCACAAGGTCAAAATGCAACTTTCTTTTCTTCTCTAGATTCCAAGGATATGCGGTTTACTTTGATGAAGGGTCTGTTTTTTATTCTTAGTTTGCTTCCTAACTGAGTCTTTAGAGTGCATCAGCTGCTGGAAGCTTTTTGCGAAGTCCCCTGATGTGCATCACTATATTGTAAGCATTGGGAAGTCAATTCAGGTGTTTAGGTGTGTCTTTGGGTATCTGCATCAGTGTCCATTTAGGTGTCAGGGTGTGTGTCTTTTGGTATCTGCAGTGGTGTCCATTCGCGTGCCAGGGTGTGTGTCTTTGGGTATCTGCATCAGTGTCCATTCAGGAGTCAGGGTGTGTGTCTTTGGGTATCTGCAGTGGTGTCCATTCAGGAGTCAGGGTGTGTGTCTTTTGGTATCAGCAGTAGTGTCCATTCAGGAGTCAGGGTGTGTGTCTTTTGGTATCTGCAGTGGTGTCCATTCAGGAGTCAGGGTGTGTGTCTTTTGGTATCTGCTGTATTGTCAATTTAGGGTGTGTCTTTTGGTATCTTTGCAGTATTGACCATTCGAGGTCAGGGTGCCTTTGGGTATCTGCATCAGTGTCCATTCAGGTGTCAGCGGGTTCCACCAGCAAAAGTGCAAAGTTGCTTTCTAATTTATTTAACACTAGCTATGCAGTTGAGCTGTCTCAGCAAACAAATGCAGGACTGAGTGGTCTCAGGTTGACAGTGAAAGTCTTGAATATTCACGCGGGGTATTGAGCAGCCTGAGCATATTGATTTTAGTCAGCGCGGCTCTTCTGTCTAACCAAGACATCTATATAGATGAGTGCGCTGCTTAGTGGGCTGACAGCTTGAGCTGCAGTGGCTGAAAACTGTCTGTCTGTCTGTCTGTCTGTCTGTCTGTCTGTCTGTCTGTCTGTCTGTCTGTCTGTCTGTCTGTCTGTCTGTCTGTCTGTCTGTCTGTCTGTCTGTCTGTCTGTCTGTCTGTCTGTCTGTCTGTCTGTCTGTCTGTCTGTCTGTCTGTCTGTCTGTCTGTCTGTTTGTCTGTCTGTCTGTCTGTCTGTCTGTCTGTCTGTCTGTCTGTCTGTCAACAGTTCGCATTCACTTTAATAAGCATTCACTATCCAGCACAAAAGCAGGCACGCAAGATAAATTAGTGCTGTACAAAAGAGCCCACGTACTTTTTAAAAACTCGAATGGACGTCTCTCAGTGGAGAGAGGGGTAGAAGCGCAGCGATGGACTCATCAGGGTTAAGCTAATAGCGTTTCAGCCTGTACTTACGAGATTGCAGGCCAGCTGTGCGCACTGCAATGATGCAAATTTAATACCTTGTTATCTATCCGTTGGGGCCATGCAGCTACAGAACTAGCAGCATTTCTTAATATTTATTAGCATACGCCACTAAAGTTTTGATGAAGTTTCGTTTGAAGCTCACCTGTTTGCTTAATCACAATTGACATGTCACAGAGCTGCAGTGAGCAGCTGTCGGCTGCCATGTCTACAGCTGGGTTTAAATTGGCCAACGCCCGCATTCAAATCGGTCATGCTCGGGCCTTCGAGGAGATGATTCGGTCGGCTACTCATTGCGATCTATTTTTCGTGTTCGGCAGCTTCTGCGACGGCTGGGGCAGCTGCCTGACGCGGCTGGATGGCAGAGTCGAGGACGACTCGGATGTGGACGTCAGCTTCTTCCTGGACTTGAAGCCGCTGCATCTGAACTCGGCAACTTGTCCCAGCTGCACCGCGGGTGGAGAAGGACAACCGACTCCAGCTGTCTACAGTGACGGTCACGTTCCATTCAACCACGACCGTGAGTCTGGCATCGGTATTAAAAGTGCTTTCAGTACAATGGCTTTCGACCACGAGGGTATTTTAATTGTTTTCTTCATGGTGAGCAATTTGGTGCAGAGCTGATGAAGTCTATTGTGAGACAGAGTGCCTGTGGTTGCCATCAGTTGACGCCGATATGAGTATTACACAGTCGATTTTACTGCGCTAATCCTCGTCTTATTCTAAATCTTGCCAAGCGGATGAAGCCATCTTAGAGATTGTATGCGAAATCCATGTGCTACAGTACATCTTGTGTGAGTGTGTGCCTGCTTTTAGGGTCACCGGATAACCGCAGGGTTCCTGGTCCCCCAGTAAAATCTAATGACTCAACTTTCACCCGGATGTCATTCATTGTAGTCAGCCAGCCAAACCTGGACATCCCGAAGTCTGACGCCGCAGTCGCCTTCGATTTTATCATGGTTGTGCCCTGCTGCGGCTACCCCCGCATCGAGCTGCTGCAGCCCGGCTACTCAAACCGCAGAGGCCAGCCGTCCCAGATGCCCGCTGGCATTCTGAGGACGATCAGAGAGGAGGTTCTCGGCAGCTCACCCAGGTGCCACGCGGTCACTGCGTCGCCTCCGGGCCGACAGGGACATCATGTTCGGGTGAGCACAACCCTGCTGGAGAGAGCCATCATGCACAGCCTCACCATCGAGCAGGGCCAGTTCTTTATCATCGTCAAGTTCCTCATCAAGAAGGTGATCAGAAATAAAATGAGCGGTCTGAAGACGTACGTAGCCAAGAACCTGCTGTTTTATATGCTCGATGAGACGCCGGAAGAAGACTGGAAGCCAGAGAATTTGCTGCAACACGTGCGGCGGTCGCTGCAGCTGCTCGTAGAAATGATGGAGAGCTCAGACTTCGAGGATGTGTGCATGAAGCACTTCTTCCTGCGCGATGCCAATGTGTACTTTAAGAATGGTCACAGCTCAAAATTCGATATAAAAGAGGCTGTGAACGAGATTTCTGACAATCTAACTCGGTACGTTAGGCTGTTTAAGAGCAGTCTGTATCCAAAGGCGGTTGAGTCAGTTGAGTTCTACATCTTCTTTCCGCTGGTCGGTTTACTGGAAATCCTCAGCTCCGACGCCATAAATCAGTACGATGACGCGTACAAATTCTCCATAAAGGTCTACGCGAAGCTGCTCGACAGCGAAGCTGACGTTTCGCTCGACGAGGGGCAACAGCAGGAGCTTCTAGAAGACATCGGTAGAATTCCTGACTGCGCCAGTATCGTCAAGCGGATGCTGAAGTCACTTTGGTCAGCAAAGTTCCGCAACTCGCAAAGGTCAGCAGAGGTGGCTGACAGCGACTTGGTCATTACCGGGATCCCCAGTCATGAGGTCATGACAGTCGAGCAGGCGAAGTCAATTTCGCTGGAGAAGCTGCAGCAGTCCGGCATGCTGGACTTCGAGTTGATGCCCGATGGCAGGCGGATATCCCACTGCTGGAGGATCTGGTTTCTGGACTTCCGCACCTCCTGAAGCTCTGCTACGACTACAGCACTGGCAGCAGCCAGCGTTTTCCTTCTCTGCTGCAGGACGGCATCATAGTCTGCAGCTTTGTGTCGAGAAGTCGGTTGCTTCAGCGCCTGCTGTTGAACCGCGTTAGTATCTCATTTTGTTTGCTCTTTTCGTGGCGGTGGCTTACGGGGAATGCAGGAACCAGGGAGCTGAGCACCAGGAGACAGGAGTGCCTACCAAGAGACAGAGGCACCTACCAAGAGACAGAGGCACCTACCAAGAGACAGGGACGTCTACCAAGAAACAGGGACGTCTACCAAGAGACGAGGGCGTCCACCAAGAGACGGGCCGGGCGTTCACTAAGAGACAGGGGCGCCCACAAAGAGACAGGGGCGCCCACCAAGAGACAGGGGCGCCCACCAAGAGACAGGGGCGCCCACCAAGAGACAGGGGCGCCCACCAAGAGACAGGGGCACCCACCAAGAGACATGAGCGCCAACCAAGAAACAGGGGCGCCCACCAGAAGACAGGGCGCTCACCAAGAGACTCCCAGGAAAGAATTAAAGTCTCTCTTGAATAGTCTTCAAAAGGTGCTAAAATATTTTGCCACTGGAAGCCCCATACAGTACATGTAAAAACAAGTTTTATCACTTTGTTTATTATTATGTAATTTTGCGCTTCATTTCTTACCGTTTACCAGCCGCAGCTACTCGAGCGACTCACGTATCGTTGCGGCGAATTGAAAGACGTCTTTAGGAGGCTGCTCAGTGGAAGCAGTTTTCTGCGGCACACTACTAGCAGTAGCAGTAGCGCTGGCGCAGAAATGGACGCTACCCACGCCAATGCAATTGCCCTCTGGTCTATGTAATCTGTTTTATCAGACAGGTTTAGTTGAATTCTTGGATATAAATTTTAAATCATTTGGGCATGCAAACTTTGTAATCAAGTAGAGATAGGGGGCGCCAAAGTAGAGATAGGGAGCGCCAAAGTAGAGATAGGGGGCGCCAAAGTAGACATAGGGGGCGCCAAAATAGAGATAGGGAGCGCCAAAGTAGAGATAGGGAGCGCCAAAGTAGAGATGGGGGCGCCAAAGTAGAGATGGGGGCGCCAAAGTTGAGATAGGGCCGCCAAAGTAGAAATTAAATTTGATTATGCAATCAGAGAGCGTGTGAACCGATTTGCTTTTAACCAACTTCAGACCCAAGCGCTCCAGTGGATTTGCCTGCAGCTGAAAATTCTACAGCTGATTGAAGCTTGTCGCCGCGGTGGTGACTTCCAGTGAAAATTCGAAATTTGTTAAAATGCGAACAAATATCCGAAGAACTTGTCCTACAGAGCTATATTTAATTTTAGTAAGGCTAGTTACTTTTGTAATAATCAGCGCTTCATTTATTCAGAAGCTTATTTCGTTGTAGCAAAAAACAGTAAAAATTCAAATCAATGACATTATGGTTATTTTTTCAATATCAGAATAAAAGTGTATTTTAAAAATAAAAACGTTTTTAATTGTCACTGCAAATAAAAAACTAACTTTTTTATTAAAAGCTTCAGTGTGCATGTTGAAGTGAAAAGGCACTGTGACTAGAAAATAAAAAAGAGTTTGTGAATTGCGTTAGTTAAGTGACGACAAAGGTCTGTCAATTTAAAGCCGAAAAAAGTGCGTGAGTTTAAAAAACGTTCGAAAAAAATAAAGGACTTCATTCTAACAAAAGCTACTATTTTGTGAATAAAAGTAAATCTTTTTGTTCAAAAACGAATTCAATAATTTTTAAAGGTGACATTGTTGAAATAGTTTGTCAATTTCTGCTTGGTGAAAAATCAATCCTTATCGGAGTCACTCGTCCAGCTGGCAGATCAAAGCCACGCCGCGCATAATCCAGTGCGACTCAGGCCAGTCCGTGGGCAGCGTCATGGCCATCACGTAATTGGTGGAGTGTCCGGTGGTGGACAGGACACCCCGCCGTTCGGAGGTCTTGTAGATCGGACAGTTGTAGCAGCCGCCCGGTTGCAGATCCGTCCGTTTGGCCGGTTTTATCCACACCTGAGAGAAAAGAATAATTCGTAAAATGCAAACTACACTACTTACAAACTATCATCAGTAGCAAGTAAAGAAAAAGGTAGTCTTAACTTACCACTGGCACTGTATCGTGCAGCACTTTTGGATGCGACTCGGATAGCAATTTCGTCTGCCGGTCCCACCGGGCGCCGACCAAGAACAAACCCTGGATGTAGGCCCCTGGACGGCAGGTTCGGGTTGAATGGGTGCCGAATTAAAGAAGAGATAATCACATAAAATGACACCTATCGTGTTCAAAATGGTACATATCAAATAAAAAATGCCGAATATCAAATCCAAAATAACACATATCAAATCCAAAATGGCACATATCAAATCCAAAATGAATTTGGATCATAGCCATTAGCTACTCTTGCAAGTTATGCAAACAAATAACAATTGCCTTACCATCGTCAGGCGCGCTGTCATACTGCCGGTCGTCAAGGATGTCAAAATCGAATCCCAAAAGATCGATGGGAATCGTGTACTTTCTGGCGTAGTTCTGCTGCACGCCAGTCAGGAAAGCTTGGGTGAAGAAAAACCCGGACAGCCAGAACACGGATGGGGGCCCGGAGTCGAACCAGTCCTGCAGAGTGTTGGTGACTTCAGTAACTGAACACGCTACTGCTGCTGCTACTATACTACTACTACTACTACTACTACTACTACTACTACTACTACTACTACTACTACTACTACTACTACTACTACTACTACTACTACTACTACTACTACTACTACTACTACTACTACTACTACTACTACTACTACTACTACTACTACTACTACTACTACTACTACTACTACTACTACTACTACTACTACTACTACTACTACTACTACTACTACTACTACTACTACTACTACTACTACTACTACTACTACTACACACCTGGAGGAACTTCAGCCTAGCCAGGAAGTCGTTGACATACGACCCGACAGGTTTCAATGACGGGTAGCTTTTCTGCATCCACATTGCAGGAATTCGCGACTTGAGCAGACTCATCGTCACCTCCTCCAGATCGGTGGACATCACTACCAGACCTTTGATGGCTTTGCGGATGTTCACCAACGAGTTTCTGATGACGCCCAATAAGACGTTGAATCTGACCATCTCCTGAACGAGCACAGTGTTCATGCTCTGCTTGTAGCTGGTGGGGTACTGCACCAGAGCAACTTCGATGTCGAAGTCTGCCGGCAGACGTTCCAAGATGTCGCCAGCCACCGCGTCGATGATGTCATCTGTAGCTTTGTCTCCGCCGTCGCTGCCGCCGTCCGAGCGAGACTGAAAAGTACATTTTCAAAGAGAGTGCATTCAGTAATAATAGACAAAGTACATTCCATAAAAGTACATTCAGCAAAAAATTATTTCTGTAAAAGTACATCTCGAACTTTTCATTAGAGTAGATTCAGAAAACTACAATAAACAATGTTGCACTCAGTGACAGCGAATTCCAATATACGCTTGTAGTAAACTAAAAGCATTTAGTAGACTAAAAAATAGTAAATATAAACTGCACTTTCTAGACCACATTAGTAAAAGTACAAACCTACAAAGTAAATAAGTACTCGACACCGCGACAAAAACACATTCAATTAAATCAATGAAACCAGTGAGGTGAAATTTAATATGAGTCTTAAATCCCTGCTATGAAAATAATACTAAAATAGAACTCGTGACCGCCAATTGGTGTCATGAAAATGTGAAAAAATGGACACTCTGAGATACCTGCTCTTCAACCGCTGCATCTCCAAGTCGGCGTTTTCGACTTGAGATGAGCGTCTTAAGCGCCAACTTGGCAAGATGATCGATGTTGTTCTGCCAGAACTCCTTTAGTAATTAGGGACCGGTTTTCGCAGTTAGTTTAGTTTGTTAGTTAGTTAGTTAGTTAGTTAGTTAGTTAGTTAGTTAGTTAGTTAGTTAGTTAGTTAGTTAGTTAGTTAGTTAGTTAGTTAGTTAGTTAGTTAGTTAGTTAGTTAGTTAGTTAGTTTGTTTGTTTGTTAGTTTGTTTGTTTGTTTGTTTGTTGGTTAGTTTGTTAGTATTAGTTAGTTGGCAGAGACCCAGATAGCAAGCTAAAAGTCTCGTGGGCAAACCTGTGTGAGCAGAACGGAGTTGAACAGCTGAGATGTCTCCTGCTGGTCCTTGGTGATGTCGGCATTCGGGTGCATGCCGAACACCTGCGGCTGAGGGTTCAGCGGCAGGCTTCTGATGTACTCCATGTAGCTGTCGTACTGAAGAAAAGAGTTTTTTTGAAAATCAGTTTTTGAAGCGTACAATTTCCAACAAATGTACTTTTCAACAGGGTTCACTTCCAATTTTCTGATATATTTTCCTGGAACTTCTTTTTATACTAAGCCTAAAATTTCCGATTACCAAACCGAACATTCGAATTCCCCATCCTCGAATTCCCCATCCTCAGATTTCCAATCTTCAAATTCTCCTTCCTCGAATTCGCCATCCTCTGATTTTCAATCTTCAAATTCTCCATCCTCGAATTCCCCATTCTCAAATTCCCCATCCTCGAATTCCCCATTCTCAAATTCCCCATCCTCGAATTTCCCATTCTCAAATTCCCCATCCTCGAATTCCCCATCCTCGAATTCCCCATTCTCAAATTCCCCATCCTCGAATTCCCCATTCTTAAATTCCCCATCCTCGACTTTTCCATTCTCGAATTCCCCATCTTCAAATTCTCTATGCTCTAAACTCTCTATAGCTCGCCATTGTCAGGATCTCGCCATATTCTGATGGTTATATGCGCAACAATGACTCGTGTAAACATTTGAGCATTATTGAGCACCCAGCAGCTTCTCTTACCTCTCCATCAGCAGGCGCATAGTACAGCCCAGTCTCATCGAACGCATAGTCGTCTCGGCTGATGATATCCTGGCAGTAGAACTTGTCCAGAATGGTGTTGAGGGTGCGCCTGTCCCACTCCTCCGTGACGCGGCCGCCGTAGTTGCACTCGCCGGTGAGGTACCTCAGAGCGTCGAACTGTACCTCGTCGTACTGATCCAAGAACATGTGCAGCTGCTGCACGGAGATGCGCAAGTCGGTCTCGTTGAACTCATACGGGATGTTCCACCCCATGGGACCGAACTTGCGTCTCTCTTGCACGATGGCGTGGAAGAAACACAAGCCAAACAGCATCTTCTTCCAGGCGCGACGATTGCGGCATTTCTCAAAAAAGTCCGGATTGGTGATGGGGTCGGTGCGGTAGGACCTGGCAATGTTGAATCGAAGGCCTTTGGGCGGCTCGTTCGTCATCTTGACTCCGTTCTGCAGGATGGACACCGGGAAGCTCTCCGACGGGTAGCTGGTGAGCCACAGGCGGAAGTCCGGGTGCGTACTCTCCGGGCCGAGGTCCTCGACGAGTTTCTCCAGAGTTGGCATCCAGCTGGGCGCCAGGTGGCAGTTCTGCAGCAGAATCCACATGCCATCCTTCGTGCCGCGCTCCATCTTGGCAATGGCGATGGGTCCCTGGCCCTGGCCGAGCGATAGGAAGTCGAACTTCGGACCGCCGAAGCTCATGTCGTCGGCGAACTTCAGCAGGCTGGCCATGGGATCAGCACCGGGTGACAGGATGAACAGCAACGGCGAGCAGCAGTTAGAATCGTTGAACGAGCCGGGTAAGTCGAACGACGGCGGCTCGATGTACTTTTTCCCGAGTTTAACCTCGACAAACTCCTGAACCGCAGGGACCACTTTGTCGGGCCGGAGGCAGCGAAGCAAACACAGTCTGGGGAATGGATCCGCCAGCTTGTCGGCCCACTCCGACGGCGGTGGCTCGTGGTGCGGCTCTGGACTGTCGTAGACGGTCAGCCACCGCTTCTGCTGGGCTGCGAACGTTTTCTGGATGCCGCGAAAACGGGGCAGGTCGTCTAGTCGGCAGATTTCATCCCAGGCCTTGGCCGGCAGCCAGTCCGCCGGGTTAGGGTTCGGGTTGTCGAGCCCGACGCCTCCGGTCAGGAGAAAGCGCCATTCGTCCTCGTTGACGAGTTTCTGGTGTTTCAACAGGTTGACGCAGAGCAGGAACGAGAAGAGCAGCTTGTCTTTTTCGAACAGAGATCGGCAGACGTTGCAGTACAGGGCGTATGTAAAGTGCAGACGCAAGTTCTCTAGGCGTTCCGCCAGTTCGTCGGACTTCTCCGAGTTGTCAATAGACAAGACAAACAGGTTTATGAACCAGGTTAGCGAGTATTGGTACATGGGATCGATGTTTCCCAGGTCTGCAACCGTGAAGAACAGGATGGTGGAGTGCACGGCGATCGGGACATATCCTGCTCGAGCTTCGTCGATCTTTTGCTCCGTGAATTCGGCAACTTCCTGCTTCTCTGAGATTTCGTTGCTCAAACTTTTCGACGACTTCAAAACTTTGATGGCCGACTCGTCCTCCAGAATGTTGCCCTCGGACGAAGACAGAACGTACAGAATTTTGTCTTCGATCTCTTTGAGCTGCCGCTTGTTTTCAGCACCCTGCACTATGAGCTGGTTCTTCTCCTCCTCCAGCTCGGGCTTCTCCCTGGCGACTACGATTCCAAGCAGCTGATCCTGCAGGCCTTCCGGCGTGATCATGAAGTTAAGCAGGGTCACCTTCACGGCCACCTCGGGCAGATAATGTGGATTGCGCATCTTTGTAGTCATAAAGAGTCGAAAGTCGTTCGAATATTCGACGATGGAGTCGCCCAGCTTCATGCAGATTGCGCCGCCCTGCTTGAAGGTCTGCTTGAGCAGCAGAGGTTCGAGCAGGGGGTCCAGCTCCTCGCCTACATTCTCTAGCAGCACTGGAGTTCCAAACTGAATGGCTGTCTCTAGACTTCGAGCAAAGTCCGTGTCGCTAAATTTGCACACCTTTAAATTGCTAGCTTTTTCGTTGTTTTTAATCCACTTGTTTGCTGTCCCTGCGGGTCGATCATCAGAGGCCAGCGACGCGCATTCTTGATCACAATGCCGTTTTCCACGGAGAAGTCATCCGTGGGCAAGCCGTTGATGTTCCAGGTGCGAATTTCCACTGGACTGCCGAGTGTCTGCACCAAGCTGAACCGCTCGGACACGGGGATGTTGTGCTCGCGGACGGCCGCGACCCAGCTCAGAGTCTGTTCCTGCCTGAAAGCCGATGTGAATGCGCCCAGGTAGGCTACGATGCCCGAACTAATGAGAATGTCACCAGTGAGATTCGTGTAGGCGAACCCGAGCTCGTGAGCCGCTTCTTTCCAACGGTCTTTCTCGCCACCCAGCCCGCCAATGAGTTGCTCGGCCCTGTCCAGCTTCTTCGTGCAAAGATTCACCTCGTTCTCCAGCTCGATCTTTCGCCGCTTGTTCATCTCGAGGTCAGACTGCAGTTTCGACAGTCTTTCCTGCACCTCCTTCAGAGCTGCCTGCTTTCTAGCCAAGGCCTCCTGAGCCACAGTCAGTTCGCCCTCCGCTTTCTTGAGAGCTTCCTTCTTTGGAGCGACAATCTTGGCCACTTTGTCGTACTGGTTCATGGCTCGCACCCACTTGCAGAGGCCTTCGCAAGCTGTGGAGGCGACCGCGATTCTTTCTGGCTCAAACTCCGGGTTTATAATGTATTTTTCCCGGATGACCTTCATGATTGGTGCCGGGATGTTGTCCTTGTCGAAGTTTTGCAAGCCTTCCAAGAACTTCATGTCGCCAAGAATTTTCTTGGACGGGCCCCAAAAGTCTTCGATTTTCTTGCCGGATCCGCTGGGATCTGGGATTCGATCCGGCTTCACGCCTTTCAGGACGCAGACGGACTCCATCACCAGCTTCACACCGGCTGGGGGTGATTTCATAGTTTTGACGATGGTGATGTCCTGCGGCGTGAGAGTCTTCAACGCCGCGAGGGCGGTGTTCAGAATCGGGATGGCCTCTGCCAGGTCGCTGTCGCACTCGTCCTTGATACCCTGTGCCACCTGCTTCCGCTCGTTCGCCACCGCTTCATCCGCCTTGACTACCTTCTCCTGCTTAGCTACTTCTCGGCTCTCCTGCTCAACAACAAGCATGGTCTCGTCTACCTCCTTGCTAGCCTGGACCAGCTGCGGCTGTAGCGCCGTCAAATTCTCCTGCATTACGCCAATTTCGACAGCCGCTTGCTGAAGCTTCTCCAGCCCGACCTCGTAGCGCTTCTTCTGGCGATGAATTTCGGTGCGCTTCGCGTCCAACAGCTGCTTGTAGGTGTTGATCAGCTCCAGGTAGCTGGTGGGTGTGACGTAGTTATGCCTGCCAAGCTCCGAACCAAATCGCTTGGACAGAGATATAGCCGACTGGTGAAAGTGCTTGCAGTACTTTATGCATCCGTCGCGCAGTTCGTCGCTCATCTCTACATCCTCCAGAAACCGCGAGGCAACGGCGGTTAGCGCGTCCTCCGGCCAGGCTTGGAACCAATCAATAGTGCAGCAGTTCACCAGAGAAGGGAACTTGCGCAGCCGATTTCTGAAAGCGCTACCAATGGGACTCATGGCCAAGACCACGTGCAGTTGCTCCTGACAACGCTGAATGAACAAGTTGAACAGCGACACCAGACTGCCATCTGTTTGCTTGTTTTTATCTTTTTGTCGATCAATTTGACGCATTTTCTCTGTTATCTCCGCTTTCTCATCGGTGGCGTAGAGATTTGGCACTTCGCCAGCGTTCAGCAGATTGTTGATGTCCTCCAGAAACGACTCCTGCTTAATCTGAGTGTCCGAGAACAGAAACACTCCGTGATTCTCAGTCTCAGTTGCTTTTCGCAATATCCGTTTGAGATCCTCGCGCCACTCGTTGCTAGTGTAGGATTTGCTAATCTCCACCTGAAACAGGTCATAGTCGGCCATATGAGCGGCCAGTCGAGTGAGCGACTGACGGCCGGAGCCTCCGACACCCACGAGCAGGGCGTGACTTCTGGGGTGCTTCAGAATGCGGGAAATTCTTGACACGTGCTCGATTGCGAATCGAAACATGACAAGGTTCATCGGTTTCTTGCTCAGATTATTAAACTCTTCCAGGTGACCCTCGGAAACAATTCTCAGGCGCTCCATGTCGTCGACTTCAACATAACGACCTTTGCTGACCTTCGGATTAGAGAAGTCGCAGTATATCAACGATCGCAGGTCATCTTCGGTCACCTGACCATCAGAATCAAAGTCTAGGCGACCAAGCAGCTGATGAAAGTTCTCCTGGAACTCCTTACTGAGAACTTCTTTGAGGTACTCAAATAGCCACTTCCTGTCGGCATCATCGACAAGGCGGTCATAGTAAACGCGCAGGACTTCATGAAGCCACAGACGTTTCAGTCCCGCTGGATCTTCAGTGGTGTCCGGAGAGGACAGCAGAACACCTTGCACAACACGGCTGAAATCCCGCAGGTTAAACAGGTAGTGCGATTTAGCCGGCGTTGGCAATAGGTTCTCGGCTGCGCTTTTGTACACCGACAGAGTGCCGCGCACGATCTGGTCCACGCACGGATGAAAATTCTGATCGAAGTTTCTGGCCTCGATGTGCCAACTAACAATGCTGCTAAAGATAGTCGACATGGTTAAGTCGTCGAATTCATTGATTGTTACAGTGTTCAGATGGCGGAGGAACCTGGGCGTGATGACGCTTCGACCGCCTCCAGGAGGACCCATCGCTCCGATGAAGAGCAGGTCGACCAGATTGATAGCTGACGTATCCTTGAGATCGTACCAGTTCCAGTGATCGAGCCACTGACGCAGCAGTTCGATCGGCGGTTGAGCTCCATAGGTCTCGCGAATCGGCATGTTGAGATCGTCAACGAAAATAACGACTCTTTTGCCCATTGGCGGGCCAAAGACGCCTTTGCGACGGCGGTCCAGCTTTGACATGATAATGTTCTGAGTCTGATTAGCAGAAGTTTGCGCCGAAAAGTTCAAAGTGTTGGGTTTGAAAACCTCCTTGTCCAGCGTGCTGTAGAGGAACTCAGATATGTAGCAGGACTTGCCAGTACCAGTGGGTCCGACAAACAAGCATGGCTTCTCGTGCAACACCAGAAGCTTCATCAGGTGTGTGTACCTGACGGTATCCACAGTAGGCACGATGATCTCGTTGAATTCCGCATCCTTGGCTATGGGAGGCAAATCCTGCAATGCAGCAGACCAGGGCTCCCAGCGGCCCAGACCTTCTTTCACGAAACGGTAGTCGTAGACAGTGTCCTTGGTTGGGAACTGGCAGAGATAAGGCTCCAGTGGAGGATCGACAGCGTCCGACAGAGCGAGTCGATTGCGGGTTTCCTCCGTCATACCGCCGGTGGCCAGCTCCCTGGCGAGGCGATCGAATCCGCATCGCCCAGCTTCGTCAGTTGAGGCGCCCACAGACCAGACGAATGAAAACAGAAAAATCCCTGTAAAACAATCGTCAAAATAAGTACTGAAATTCTTTTAGATGCTCTTAACTATGAGAAAGGATTTTTCTACTCACCTCAAGCCAGCTTCTGGCCTGCTTAGCCTCCATCGCAGCCACCTTCGTTTCTTCCTGGAACTCGTCCAGCTGACAGTCGATGAGGTTCATCAGCGACTTGACCAGGTTGATGTCAGCCGTTTTCGACAGCTCGCGTCCGCCTCCCTTGCGCACCATGGCGATTCCAGCGTCTACAAATCGTTCGAACATCCGCTCGATCAGGTCTCGATGCTCCTTGGTGAGGCATCGTGTGCAGCTCCGCTGAACAACTGGCGCTATCGCGGTTTCGTCTATCTCGGCGTCGGTTTGGCTGCTGGCAATGCTGACCGGACAGAGCCAGGATTGGACGAGCGGCCGCCAGCCCAGACTGGCCGGCTCCATGTAGATCATGCCACACCGGCTCACGGTTGCCGGGCTGGCAGCCTCCAAATCCATCGGCTCGAATATCAAGTTAGTTGTGGGCGCCAATTGAATGATTTCTCCGCTCATCAGACAAAGCTTCTTGTTGTCATCGAGCACAGTGTTCATGTTTTCAATCCAGACAGCGTCTACTGGACCGTCGAAGATGAGCCATTTGCGGTCTGGCGTAGTCGAGGTAGCAAAGGCCCGATAGACCACCGCCAAGATGCCGTCTGACCATTCGTGCGACACAGGGTCGAACTGACCATAGAGCTGGCCCATGGTGATGGCTTTCGGGTTGATCACGGTGTACTGAGCTCGGTTTTCTTCCATCTCACCGCGAGTCTGCAGTTCGTCTAAGGCTTTGGCTAATACCTGTAGAATTTTTTTAAAAAAATATACTTGTGAATTGTTCAAGTATATTCAGACCAAAGAAC
The DNA here is from genome assembly GCA_002269645.1 of Macrostomum lignano. Lineage (NCBI taxonomy): Eukaryota > Metazoa > Platyhelminthes > Macrostomidae > Macrostomum > Macrostomum lignano. The sequence continues at coordinate 77,928 of NIVC01000513.1, read as the reverse complement.
TAGTTCTCTCACCTTGTACGATGACGTCTTGCCACCGAAAGGCTCTCCAATGATCATGAAGCCGTGACGAACGATCATCATCTCATAGATCTGCTGAATCTTCTCTAGAAAAAAATCGGTGCACTGCAGATTCATTCGGTCACAGGCGTCTTTAACGACAGCGTTGAACACTTCGTAGTCGGGAGTTGGTCTCTTGACTCCCGGAAAAAGGTCGGACGCAATTCCTTCAAACAACGGCAAGTCGTGGTTAAGAAACTTTGGCAAGTTTACGTCGATGATGGAGCGCAGCATTAAAACGTCTTCGTTCTCGTCCGGATACTTCAGCTTGAGGTTGCCGGCCGCAGTCAGGACGGATTTCACGGCTCGCATGCCGTAGTCGTAGTGCGGCTGGGAGGACAGCTGCTCAGAGCAGAGACGGTAGGTGGCCACGATCTTGATGCTGAGCGGTCTAGCGTTGATGAAGCCGCAGGAGTAGAGCGAGATCTCCGAGATCAGCGCATAGTCTGGCACCATCATCGCCACGGAGCGAAACAGGGCCTTCAGATTGTCCGGGAGCTCGGAACGACCGGCGTATCTGAAATATATGAGGAATTTTTTTACATAATATCGTTTAAAGAACTCAGTTTAAATTGAATTGCGTAAAATAGAATATTTTTTCGCACCCCGGATTCATAGTAATGAACACAGCGCAGGTTGGATCAAGTCTTAGTCTTGTGCCTTCAAACTCCAGCATGTCAGAAGCGGCATTCACCGCCTTCTGGATGGTGAGGATCTGCTGGGCAACAACGGACAGCACTTCCAAGTCGATCCGGTTGAACTCGTCGAAGCAGGACCAGGCGCCGCACGAGGCGAGGCCTTTGAAAAATTTGCCCAGCGCAATGTAATCGAGCCCGTCGGAACAGTTGAACACCACGCACTGCTTGGCCACCGCCTTTGCCAGATCTTTTGTGGTCTCCGTTTTTCCAGTGCCAGCTGGGCCCTCGGGCGCTCCGCCCAGGTGCAGGTGCAGAGCGCCGAACAGGGTCCGGTAGCATCGGTCAGTCAGCGGCGTGATCACCAGCCGGCCGCTGTTGCCAAGGTACTCATAGCCGTACCTCAGCATGGAGTTGATCATGCGAGTCTGCAGGTTATTATCCACCCAGTAGTAGCGTAGCTGACTCAGCCAGCTGAAGTCGTTCTCATGGCGTGCTTCAACCTCGATGAGATGCGACAGGACGTCTCTAGCATGAACGTCGAGCACGATAAGCGCCTGCAGAGTTGTCCGGTTTTGTTTGGACAGTTTTCCGCGAACCAGAGTTACAATCTCATCTATCTGGCTGTTGTTCTGCCTCAGGTATTCGGCCATTGCCTCGGGTCCAGCGCGCAGCGACTCGTGCACGCTGTTGGTCCAGTATAGACAAGCGATGGCGAGCACCGCCTGACCCGGCCACTTTCGAACCCACTGGACTCGCTGTGTGTTATTGTAATCTTCCAATGCAGCCTGCGTTGCCATGTGCACCGACTGCACCATGCCTCCCTCCAGTTCAAGAAGCCATTTCTCCACCTGACCGCGAGCCTTGGCCGTTGAAATGATCTCTTTGAGCTGCACAACCTCTCCTTCGGAGCTCTTCATGTGGGTGATGTCTAGAACTGGGGTGAACTCCAAACTAGATATGCCCTCGAAGCACTTCTTCAGGTGCGGCTGCACCCTGGTTGGGTCCTTGGTCTCGGACAGAATCTCTAACAGTTCGTCGTTGGAAAGAAAGAAGAAACGTGGAAAGAACAGCCTCTTCTTCTCCAGGTAGTCATTTAGGCCTTTTTGGATCAGGTCGAGCAGTTCGTTAGACTTGTGAAGCCGCTCCAGCAGCTTTTCAATGAGGACAACTTGCATCACCCGCTTGTCGGAGATGGCCGCTTTCATGATCTCGCGCCAGTTCTTGTCAACCGTGGTGAACCGGCGACCTTCCTCCGGCATCTGGGCCATGATGTCGGGCGAGCTGAAGATCGGCTCCAAGTAGAGCCAAGTTGCTTGCACCTTCAACCAATCGTCCAGCACGTCCTGTAGCAGAATCAACTTCTGCTCCCAGTCCTTTATCTCATTCTCAAAGGGCTTGATGAAAGGCGAGCCTCGCATAGTTTGAGTCTTCACGATGTGATCATCGAGCAGAATCTGGATGTCATCGATAGACGAAAGAATGTGAGTTCCGGTCTCTCTGTAGGGAATCATGACGAACTCGACCGTCTCCCACTCTGCTCGCATCTTGTTGAGCGTTTTCTCCAGATTGTACTCCTTTGTGGCGGCTTCGGACACCGTTTCAAATTTTTGCACGTAGGAGCCGAGGTTCATGGCAAGCAGCTTTGACAGGCTCATGTCTGAGTCCGGCTGCAGTGGACAGCCAATCATGTTGGATATTTGGCGCCAGTGCCGGTTTCTCAAGCCCGGGTTGAACAGGCAGGAGATCAATGGCAGGTGCTCTTTGAATTCGTCAACCCGATCGCGCATTCTGGCCGCCATTCGCTTTGCAGCCGGTACATCGTCCAGCACTTTCTCTAGCTTGTATAGCGAGCGCCAGATGCTGCTGACTTCGTCCGCAACAGTGTCCGGTATCACGCCGGACATTGGGCCGTCCATCCATTCGCGACTCTTTCGCTGGAAGTCCACTGTAAGCTCGTAGAGTTGCTTGTAGGGTCGCAGAGCCGTCAGCAGCTGGACTCGCTGGGGGTAAGGCGTCGGCGGCCAACCGTAAGCCTCCTCTTCGGTATTCAGAGCCTCAACCTTCTCTGAGGCCGCCTCCAGTTGGCTGTTCAGCTTCTGCGCCTTCTCTAAATAGCGCGGCACCTGCGAGATGTCGGCAAAATTCTTGAACTCCTCCAATCGGCGCGCGTAGCTCTGCAGCTCGGCCGCAAACTGATCCCGCTTGAAGTGCAAGTTCTCTTGGAACTGGACACTTTTGTCCTTGAATATCGCTGCATGCTCATCGAACACGCTGGGCAGCCGAGCCTCCCAAGTGAAAACGGCGGCGTTCAGCTCCAAGTCGTGGTTAGCGAAGCTGACCCGCTCGATTAGGAACACAAGACGATCGCGGCTCTCGTCCAGCTGTTTAGTGATCTAGCCATTGTCTCGGTGCGCGATTTTCCACAAAGTCGCGCAGCTGCATCAGCTGGGCGGTGCTCGTTGGCAGGGTGAGCGCATTCTCGGCGATCTCCTCGTAGGTAGACACCAGCGCTGGTTGCCAAGCCGGTGCAGGTCCATCATGCGGTTAAGGATGCGCTCGCAGAGAATGTCGGAGCGCTCGCTGTGAGTCCGTCAATCAGCTGCTGGCAGCGCATGTCGAACGTGCCAAATCGCTGCTGACGAACCGGTCCAGTCAGAGCTCGCTCTCCGAGACGGCGGTACTTCTTCAGCTCGCGCGACAGCTCGGCAAAGCTGGCACCATCGCTGATGTCGCCACCGGGTTCGCCTCGACGGTCGAGCAGCGCGGCAACCTCGCGCTCCGCCTGTTGCGTGACCAGCGCGCCGTAGGCAGTCTCGAACTGGGCCACCTGACGACGCGGCGAGTCACCGTCGCGCTGAAGTGTCTCGGCAACTTGAGCCTTGTGCCACGGACCACCTCGTCGCCGAAGCAAGGCTGCAGTATTGAGGCATTGTCGATAGAATCGGGTCGCGGGATGGATGCCAGGACCGCTAGCGCGGTGTCGTAGATGGTGTGCAACCTCGTCACGAAGTCGTTCAAGCCTGGCTCCAAGCGGATGCGATCGTTGTCTAGGCGGCAGCGCAGGAAGAAGCCGGATGTTCGTAGGCGAGCACTGACGTCTGTGCATGTTTCAAGGTTTGTTAGGCTCATAGTAAAGGGAAAAATAACACGTGTTTTGAGATTTTCTAAGACTCAACAGATTTCATTAAAAATAAAAACCGCTCACCTTTGGCTGCACCAGCAACTTGTCAGCTCCTCAATAGAGGCCAAGCCCATACTCTGCAGCTGCAGCGTCATAACGGTTGCTACGCAGTTGTTAAACGAGCGAAACAGTTCCGGGTCGCTAGGCACCTGACCATGCTTCTGGCCCCTGGCAACGAGGTGACGAATCTCCGGTACCCACCTTTAAAATGAGATTAAAAATTCGTATTAAAAACTCTGAAAGATTCACATCTCAGTAATATTAAATTAGCCAGAAGTGACGCCGCACCACTTCACGAGACGCTCCCTGACCAGCTCGGTTTGCTTGGCGCAGTTGGCCTGAAATTTTCTCAACTCGAGCGGCTCCTGGCGGTTGCGAAACTGGCGAGTGTTGACGAGTCTCAGGTCGCTAAAATATTTTCGGACGATTGAGTTGAGCTGTAATTCGTGGATTATGGTTCACGTATGCTTCATCATGGCGCACTCGTACCTGAGAGAAATTTCTACGAATTCTTGCGAATCATCTGGCGCTTGAACTCCGGATATTGCAGCAGCAATCGCTTCTGAGGCTGGCACCCTGTGAGAAACAGAGTTACTGTAGTTCTAAATTAACTGGAGAATACGGTGTTGGATTCCAGTTAGTCCAAAGGACGACTCACTCTCGATTCATTCATTCATTTAATGGGTCCTCGTATGTTCAAAAATCTGAGCATACGAGTTAATAGTCAGTCAAGTCATTAGTCTGTAGTGACCTTCAGTGAACTTAGCTGTAAATTGGTTGCCAGCATTAGCCGTGGTAATTGAGGGTGCGTGTGTGTGGCGACCCCCCAGTCCTTGGACTGAACAGCCATACGCAGCCCCACCACTCGGATCAACCAGTGGGTGGCTTCAAAGCACAGGGAGAGGTGGGCTACACCCCCGACTGCCGGTAATCCGCGCGGCTGTCCCCTGTCCTTCTGCCCTGCGCAGGGCCCTGCTTGGACTCAACCGCAGGGACATCAGGACGGTGACCATGGCCCTCTCGGGTCATGGCTGTTTTGCAAGGCATCGTCACCTCCAGCGAAAAATCCGCAGTGAGGAATGCCAATTCTGCCTCTCCGGTGTCGAGACTGCGGAGCACTTCATCTGTAAATTACTCAAGGACAGGCTCACCGACCTCGGCCCAAACCCGGACCTCTCCGATGTTTTCAGGCCCGAGAATCTCTGCCAGCTCGTCCGCTACCTAAGGGCTATCGGGCGAGCGACAATCCACCTCCTGGACTCTCAGGAGGGGGGCCGCGCTGCGGATACCGGCGCCACCGGATCTCCCTGCGCGACACCGCAGCACTAGCTGCCCGTGGTCGCCAGGGGCTAGCGAAATGGGCGGCAACGCCTCCTCGCTGTCTCCGGACGCACGGAGCCCCCTGCAGCTAAGTCAAGCCGTACGCAGTCTTCAGATGCGCCGCGCAATAGCTGCGGCAGAGCTGTTGGTTGCACATCTACCCATTGGGGCAGGTTTAATGAAAAAAAAACTACAAGATGCAGTGCGTCCCCTCCCACCAACTCACTGGACTCTCCGGTGCCAGACCTCGATCACCTGGCCCAGGCACGCGCTGGTGCAGTACAGCCTGTCCTCGATAAATCGGCGATTAATTTGAAAATCTCGCGCCCCAGGCCGAGGCGAAGTTCTCAACAGCTCCGGTGCAGTTTGCTCAGCCCCTGCAGACTCCAACAGAGCCTCATCACTCTTAGCCCCCGGCTCGCGCAGCACAAAATCTACGATAGCCTGTTTCACGCCAGTCAGATAGTCGTCCCGAACTTCTTCTTGTAGATCGGCCAGGAGTTCTTGGTAGGCCGGGATGCCTCGACCAGCGTCGCCGACAAACCCCATGATGTTGGTCATCCATGCTGGTTCCATTGGTGCCACGTGACGCGTGTCGATGCCGTGATGAATGTAGTAGTAGTATCGCTGAAGTTTTACGATAAAATTGCTTTGACTGATTTAAAAATATTATAGCTAGTTTATAACTATTTTTTATTCAATAGAAGTTTTTGTTCTAGCAGTGTCATAGACTGCAATTGTTGTGTCACAGACCACGATTGTTTGCAGATTACGATTGTATCACAGATTACGATTGCATCACAGATTACGATTGTGTCATGATTGAGTCTCCGCCAATCAGCTGATTTAAAGAAGATTTAAAATAGGCATTACACAGATGTGATACAGATAGCATCGTGAAGGAGATTCGAACTCGCAGGGAGTCGGAACTCCATGGCAAATTCTATATTTTTATAGTTTGAGCAAACTGGAGATCTGAGTAGTGAACTCACCAGCATATCCTTCTCCGTTGCTGACAAGCTAAAGTCTTCCCTTCGCAGAGCCTCCGCCGCTGTCGGGTTGAACTGCTTCTGATCACCCTGCCTGGAGAGGGCGCACAGAATTCAACAGTCAATAGGCAGAAGTACTCATAGATGTCATATAAATTTTCGCCTCTTACAGGATGATATCAACAAGAGCTTTCCGAAAGTGCTCTCTGTCGCGTTTGACTTGAGCTCGCAGTGAGCTGGCGTGACCCGAGCGTCTGCGGCGTCTTCTTGTGCTGGAATCCTCTGAATTAATTATGTTAATTAGGATAGGGTAATGACTTGTAAGATTACGCTTCTTTGTTATACTTTTGTATGTTCAAATCCACGCCAAAATCTGACATTATCAATCAGCCTTTCAGCAAATAGCGTGAAAAAATGCATTTTATGATTTAGTTAAATCAGTTTAAAAGATATTTTTGCGAGGTAGATAAAGTGACTTCTTATCCAGTGTCATTGAAATTTATTTTGTTTTTAATAAGTGAAGAGTGAGAATTGACGACAAGCGTTTTTAGAAAGAACTAGACAAGAAATTTCCTCACCATCCAGAAAATAGTTTTCTTCAACAAACTGCAAGAACTGCAGCCAGCTTTCTAGAGAAAAATAATTAAATTGTAAGCAATTAAGTATTTCTGAGTTAGAAACATCATATGTGTAAATAATGCATAGCTAAATTTCAGATATTCATTGATAAGAGATAAGAGACAAAATAGAATATTAAACACTCAGGAATCAATGGAGAAAGCATATATAAGCAGTACCAAGTATGCTGAGTACAGAGGATAGAAAGTACTTCAGAAATTATTAAAGAATGTATATTTGGAAGCATTAGGCAAAATTGCGGTAGAGAAGCACTCTTAACAGATAATAGTAAGACAAAACTCAATATTATTTGCGACGCGTTTCGGCTAAAACTAGCCATCTTCAGGCACTATCGAACAGAATTTATTTCAACCTATTAAATACTGTGTAGACGACAAAATCACGTATTGAAAAGATATAAAAGGACTAAAGGATCAATGTACAGTATAGCAATGTTCATAATATTTTTTGTGGAATGACAGGACAGAGAAAAAGAGAGAGAGAGAGAGAGAGAGAGAATGAGGCGTATGCGCCCCAAATGTACTCTAGCTTAGATGAGCCAGACATAACCTCTCATTTCAAGGTCATAGACAACAGCAAAAATGAGCATAAACTTAACATTCTTGAAGCTCTGCACATTAAGTTACACAAACCCACTCTCAATGTCCAACTATCTGGAGGAGGTGCGAGTGAACAGCTATTGGTGTTTTAAGCTAGAGTACATTTGGGGCGCATACGCCTCATTCTCTCTCTCTCTCTCTCTCTCTCTTTTTCTCTGTCCTGTCATTCCACAAAAAATATTATGAACATTGCTATACTGTACATTGATCCTTTAGTCCTTTTATATCTTTTCAATACGTGATTTTGTCGTCTACACAGTATTTAATAGGTTGAAATAAATTCTGTTCGATAGTGCCTGAAGATGGCTAGTTTTAGGCAAAATATATATTTTAGGATTAGAATGCATTTTAACTACGAATTGTAATACAAACTGCAATAATTGTTAATTCAATTACCATTGAGTAGGGCCACCTAAAAATTAAAACAAGTATAAAATTAGAATAAAGAGTAAGTAAATTATACATATAGAAATTTTTTGAGTAACTAATAGTATGGTACTTTTAGCGAAATGTTTGAAATTTTAATTTTAAAATATAAAACTCACACTAAAGAATTGTACTTTTCTCTAAAGTACTTATGCAATTATGTGTGTAAAACGTAAACAAATTTATATTATTGGATTTATTATCCGTCAGATTGCACTTACTTGATGAAAGCTCAAACACCAGGTCAGAGTTATCCTCCTCCATTGCTTGAGTACCTTTAAGGACAAAAATTGGTTGGTTGGTTGCCCATGGGGGCACAGGTCGAGGGGCCTCTGATAGGCCAGGTGTCATCGTCATGCTTCTTGATGTGCCACTGCCGCCACTGCGTTTGTCCTTTTTTGGTTGTATAGCCATGAGCTATGCTTGGCTATTCAGCCCTGCTTAGTAGATAAAACTAGTGTGAGTATTATGGCTGAAATGAAATGAAGCAAAATAACAGAATTAAACTTTGAATAGTAAGCAATGAAACGCCATAATTTTATTTACTTATCATTTACTTCAAAAGAAATTACAGGGGCATATATGTCTACATCTATATGCAGACGGTATATCCTAATTAAATGTTTAGCTCGCTAAGTACTTCAACCAAGTTTGTCAGATTAATAGCGTAATTATAAGATCTAAATTATTGGTTCTTGTTAGGTATATTGTCCATATTGGTCATAAAATTAAATAAAAAAGTCTATTTTATAATAAAACGATGAATAACTTCTAGACCTTCCCCCCTCCTCTGTCTGCCGCTTCTAATAAACACTAGTCTAGCATTAGTCTAGAAATGTCTTCAATTTGAACATATATAATATAATATTCATAAAAGAAGCGATTTTGTCAGATCGAAAAAGCATGTACATAAGCAACACATCAGGATTCAAAATAAAAACTGCACTCGACCATTAAAAAACTAAATAATGCAGCTTGCTCGACTGAAAAGATTTTTTAGCAGTTTGTCATTGCTCGTTTATTATTTATTTGATATAATAGTTTACCGCGATAATAAAAAGCTTTTTTTATCACGTGACTATTAAAACATGAAACGCTTTAGACATAGCTTTAGCTTTAGCTTCTGTAATTGCTCTTTTTACAACTTTCAGAGCTTCACTTTTAGTTTTCCTAAATTTTTACTGACTACAACAATCTCATAAAAATCTAACTCGATCTACAATGCTGATTGTAAATGCTGATCCATATGCAATAGTCCTGTCGTTGAATTTTAATAAAGTAGGCTACATGCATTCTGACAAAAGTAGCAACTTAATTTCGTCCGAGTGATATATTCAACATTTTTCTTCTTTGCTCTTTCAGAATTTAGAATTTACAGCGATAATTTATTACAACACATATATATATATATATATATATATATATATATATATATATATATATATATATATCATCATCGAAACTTGTACATGTACACGTACTGAAATTCTAGCGTTTAACTAAAATCTTTCTTCCAAAAAATTGAAAGAATGGTACTGCACAAGAATCAGGCAAATTACTAAATGTATATGGTGCAACGAAAAATGTACGATCTTTATACGCGTATGTAAATTTGCGGGTATATAGCTACGTGTATGGCTAGTAAAATGGTACTGGCCGAGTTTATTTGATCCTGCAACATTCAAAATGATGATTTCAGTGGATTCAATTTACGTTGAGCCCAAAGTGTACATTCTCGATACATTCGATCAGATGAAATTTGCCATTAATAATTTTTCATATCTTTCCCTATAGTCAATGTCGAAAAATAAAAATCTGCTATGGCTAAGCAATAAGAAAATTCCATTTACATCTGCAATATACATTCGCTAAGTTCTTGCATATTTCATGAAGCTGAGATCTGAGACACAGGATTAGTTAATTCAACTCATTTTCATGATTTTTTTCCATGGCACTCTATGCGATGAGAAGTGTATAAATGTACATGTAAATTGTGGAGGGTATGCGATACACAGTAGCTGTCGTTCTTATGCTTCCAAGGTTGCACTTTATCAGAACTATCAAAAAAGACTATAAGAGATACCCCAATGAAATTATCAGAGATACCCCAATGAGATTATCAGAGATTACAGAACGATATTATCAGAGATTACAGAACGAGATTATCCGAGATTACAGAACGAGATTATCAGAGATTACAGAACGAGATTATCAGAGTTTACAGAACGAGATTATCAGAGATTACAGAACGAGATTATCAGAGTTTACAGAACGAGATTATCAGAGATTACAGAATGAGATTATCAGAGATTACAGAATGAGATTATCAGAGATTACAGAATGAGATTATCAGAGATACCCTATGAGATTATCAGAGATACCCAATGAGATTATCAGAGATTGCAGAATGAGATTATCAGAGATTGCAGAATGACATTATCAGAGATTACAGAACGATATTATCAGAGATTACAGAATGAGATTATCAGAGATTACAGAACGAGATTATCAGAGATTACAGAACTAGATTATCAGAGATTACAGAATGAGATTATCAGAGATACCCTATGAGATTATCAGAAATACCCAATGAGGTTATCAGAGATTACAGACTGAAATATCAGAGATTGCAGAATGAGATTATTAGAGATTACAGAACGAGATTATCAGAGATTACAGAACGAGATTATCAGAGTTTACAGAACGAGATTATCAGAGATTACAGAACGAGATTATCAGAGATTACATAATGAGATTATCAGAGATTACAGAACGAGATTATCAGAGATTACATAATGAGATTATCAGAGATTACAGAACGAGATTATCAGAGATTACATAATGAGATTATCAGAGATTACAGAACGAGATTATCAGAGATTACAGAATGAGATCATCAGATATATTAGAATGAGAGCCACAGTCAAAAATACAACTAGTAGCTCATAAGAGTCAAGTTTTTCGTCAGAGTCATTTTTGAGTCATTTCGCATCCCCCAAGGGAATCAATCTCTTTCACTTGCAGCAGTCCCCTTCTTCAACGGCCCCACATGCACTTAGCTATCTCCCAGATTTTCCTCGAAAGCCCCAGCCAGCCCATCAAGTTCCTCTTCAAGCCGTCCACATCAGCCAAATCCTCAATTCAAGATGAGCCAGCAATATAAGATGTACTTTTAGCGGATTTCGACATCTCCTTGGCTTTTGCTGAGGTCATCTTATATTAATGAATTTGCAGCCTTGAGGTATTTTTAGCTTGCAAAAAATTTTCTAGGGTCAAAAATGAATCTTCATCCTTCTGATCCCGCATCAAGCATCGTCCCAAAAAACGTTGCCACCAGGGGATCGAGGCACGAGAGTCATGCAAAAACATGCAAAATCATAACAGACAAAGTTCGTGTTTGTTTGTTTTTAAACTAAGCTTCAAAAACATTTTCGCACCCCCTTGGATGGCAACTGGATTAATAACGGAAATTTTTTAATGCGGGACTCCAGTAACAGTGCATGCATGGATGCAGTGTGGGAACTGCTTTTCACTTCATTTTCCCGTGAGCCGCCTCACACCTTAGCGAGCCATTTTGCGCCCATCTCCATCCTGTCCACTTCACTTGGTGGTTCCGGAGCCCGCAGAACCCTCTCTGTGCACTCCTGCTGGCCCAAATCTCCACAGAACCCCCCTTGTCTTTCCATGCTCCCGAGCTCAGAATGCCTCTCTTCCTTGGCCTCCGCCCTCCCTGAGGATGCTGCACTGGGCTGAGCTCAGCGGCCCCCACTCCCCAAAACGCTGGTCGATACGCCACTGAGCAGCTCAAACCGGACTGGAGCGGCCTCTCTCGTCTCTGAGGGGTGATGAGGGCGAGGAAGGGAGAGAAGGGAAGAGAGCGGAGAGTCTCCTTACTCCCGTCCCCAACACCTGAGTAGCCCTGTTCCTTCATCCCCAGAATCTCTTCCCGTTCTCTGCCCTCCGGTAATCCCCCATTTTCTCTCCCCGCGCAGCCTTTCCTTCCCTCTCCTCCTCTCTCCCCAAAGCCCCATCGCCATGCAGCAGCCCTCTACTCAAAACTTTGCGCACGAGAGAGAGAGAGAGAGAGAGAGAGTAAATGGATGGAGTAAAACAGGGCTCTGGCAGGAAGTTTCCCAGTCGCCATCGCGAATCAAAGTTCTGCTTCCGCTGCAGGACAGCTGGTATTTCCTTTATAATCTGGTATAAAACCTGAAATTGTCAGTTTAAAGGCTGCCCTTCGTGACACCTGCCTGCAGTTCAGCAGTTCAAAGCTAAGAGGCTTCGCTGTCAGGTAAGTGCTGAGCTGTGTCATGAAGAAAGTCATAATTTTTCATGACAATCGGCTTTCATTTTTAATTCCCCTGAAACGAAAATTGTAACTCAGACTTAAATGGAAGCATGGCACGAGACTTGGTTTATATTGCGTAACCTTGTTAATTTTATTAATTGAGACTGATACTGACTGACTGAGAAATCTATTACGTCATAACTGCTTCGTGTGACTTTTACTTTGACTTGGTGTGAGTGTTGAATTACAAGTGCTACAATTCATTTTATTAAGTCGATGAGAGCTAGCCTGGATGTGAACAGACTGAACTGCTTATGCAGCGACCTGGGTTCGAATCTTAACGATGTAATTTATTTTATTGAAAGCTTTTACTAAATATTAAACATAAACGTTGCGTCATGTCAAGCTTGTCCAATGCTAAAACCTTACCGGGGAAATAGCTGAGATGTCAAGGCTTACTGGGGGAATTGCTGAGATGTCAAGGCTTACTGGGGGCATTGCTGAGATGTCAAGGCTTACTGGGGGAATTGCTGAGATGTCAAGGCTTACTGGGGGAATTGCTGAGATGTCAAGGCTTACTGGGGGCATTGCTGAGATGTCAAGACTTACTGGGGGCATTGCTGAGATGTCAAGGTAATTCGGATTCACATAAGTAGTTTTCTGTGAAGGGGGGCACTTGGTTGCTAGTCGATTATGGTTGACTTGACAACCAAGTGTTGTCTGACGCAACTCCTCAAGCTTAACGATAAATTTCAATTCCTACTTTTTTGGACCTCCCTCCCGCCTTAAAGGTCACTGTGATGAATTTTGGTGGAATTTTTGGCGGAAGCGGCGGCGCTGGAGGAGGAGGCGGCGGTTCGGGAACAAACCGCCCAGGCATGTCGATGGGCCCCGCCGGAGGCAGCGGCAGCGGAGGCGGCGGCGGAGGCGGCGGCGGAGGCGGCGGCGGAGGCGGCGGCTTTTTCGGGGAAGCCAGCAAGTTCTTCGGATCGGTGGCCGACTCGGTGACTGCCACGGTCACCGGTGACCATCACGGCAGGCCGCATCAGCAGCAGCCGCAGCAGCCGCAGATGATGGGCCGTGGCAGAGGCCAGATGACTCCTCAGCAGCAACAGCAGCAGCAGATGATGGGTGCCGGCCCCAGGCCCGCATGGCAACAACCCGGAATGGGGAAGATGACTGGTGGCCCACCGGGATCACAGGTCTCGGGACAGATGGGTATAGGATCTCAGACCGGCCAGATGGGTATGGGATCTCAGAGTGGCCAGATGGGTATGGGATCTCAGAGTGGCCAGATGGGATCTCAATTTAGCCAGATGGGGTCTCAACCTGGACAACTATCATCGCAGCAAGGACAGATGGGACCTCAGTCTGGTCAAATGGGATCTCAGCCAGGGCAGATGGGATCTCAGTTCGGCCAGGCGGGATCTCAATCTGGACAGATGGGATCTCAGCTCGGTCAGATGGGATCTCAATCTGGACAGATGATATCTCAGCCAGGCCAAATGGGACCTCAATCTGGACAAATGGGATCTCAGTACGGCCAGACGGGATCTCAGTCTGGACAAATGGGATCTCAGTTCGGCCAAATGGGATCTCAGTTCGGCCAGATGGGATCTCAGCCTGGTCAGATGGGATCTCAGCCTGGACAGATGGGATCTCAGTTCGGCCAGATGGGATCTCACCCTGGTCAGATGGGATCTCAGTCTGGACAGATGGGATCTCAGTTCGGCCAGATGGGATCTCAGCCTGGTCAGATGGGATCTCAGTCTGGACAGATAGGATCTCAGCCAGGCCAAATGGGATCTCAATCTGGACAAATGGGACCTCAGTTCGGCCAAATGGGATCTCAGTCTGGTCAGATGGGATCTCAGTTCGGCCAGGCGGGATCTCAGCCTGGTCAGATGGGATCTCAGCCTGGACAGATGGGATCTCAGTTCGGCCAGATGGGATCTCAGCCTGGTCAGATGGGATCTCAGTCTGGACAGATAGGATCTCAGTTCGGCCAGATGGGATCTCAGCCTGGTCAGATGGGATCTCAGCCTGGACAGATGGGATCTCAGTTCGGCCAGATGGGATCTCAGCCTGGTCAGATGGGATCTCAGTCTGGACAGATGGGATCTCAGTTCGGCCAGATGGGATCTCAATCTGGACAAATGGGATCTCAGTACGGCCAGACTGGATCTCAGTCTGGACAAATGGGATCTCAGTTCGGCCAGATGGGATCTCAGCTCGGCGGCCAAATAGGTATGGGATCTCAGGCTAATCAGTTCGGCCTGGGGGTGTCCCAGGCGAGCCAGATGGGCATGGGGGCGGCCGGCTCGCTGCCTTCGCATTTCGGCGCCAGTCGTTCGGAATTCGGCGGCTTGGACATTCAGCAGCAGCAGCAGCAGCAGCAGCAACAGGATCTCGGAGCACTTGGCAGTCGCTACAACGAGTGCCGACCGACCTCGGACGAAATCTACGGCATTCGAAAGCGCTTCTCCTCCGGCGCCGCCGGCGTTGGCGACTATGGCGGAGGTGGCGGCTTTGGCGACTACGGCTCGAACCGGTTTGGCGGGCCCCTCGGCCAGCGACGAGCCTCGTTGTCCTACCAGAATGTCGCCGACTCGTCGAATCTCGGCGACTACGGCGGCGTCGGTAGGAGCTACGGCCTGGCACCTGGCTCGGCCGCTGAGCAGCAGCAGCTCGGCGGCGACCCTCTGACTGGCGGAGGCTCGTGGAACATGTCGAGTCTCTCGCGGGAGATTGTGGCAACCTACAGCCAAGGGCTGGGCTTGGACTCTGGTGGGTTTGACCAGCAACAACAGCAGCAGCAACAGCCGCAGCAGCAGCCCATGTTCAGCCAGGAGTTTCGCACCTACCAGCTGCCCGGCTCGCGCCTGAGCACCAGCGTGCTGCCGACCAGCTACGGCTCCGCCAGGTTCGAAGCCGGAGGTCCGCCGCCGTCGCAGCCGCAGCAGCAGCAGCAGGAGCGCTGGATGATGTCCGGAGGAGGCTTCGGTGGCCTCGGCGGCACCGACAGTTTAGCGCTGGTCCGCCGGCAGTCCCTGGCCGGCATGGACCCCCAGATGCAGCAGCTGGACGGCGGCATCGGAGGTGTCGGTGGAGGCGGCGTCGGCGGATGGCGAGATGACGGCGGCTGGAATGTCGGCGGCGGCATCTCCGGGCCGATGAGTCTCGAATGGCAGAAGGCGGAGGACCTGAGTGACCCGGGCGTGCAGATGTGCCGCGAGTTCATGACCAAGTATGTGGATCTGGTCATCAATAGGAGGTGAGGACGGTTGAACAATGCTTAACTATTCTGCTATAAAAGTTCGGCAAAAGTTGATGACTAATCTGATCATTGCAGTCACATGATGGGTCAGCCGGACAAGGCCAACTTTTCAAGGATGTGTCAGGTGAGAAAATTTGATGTTGAAGTTAAAAATTGTGAATAAGATTCAGACGTCAATAAAATCTGTTTATTGATGGCGCCGAAATCAGTTTATTGGTGGCGCCGAAATCGGTTTATTGGTGGCGCCGAAATCGGTTTATTGGTGGCGCCGAAATCAGTTTATTGATGGCGCCGAAAGCGGTTTATTGGCGGCGCCGAATTCGGTTTATTGGTGGCGCCGAAATCAGTTTATTGGTGGCGCCGAAATCGGTTTATAGGTGGCGCCGAAATCAGTTTATTGGTGGCGCCGAAATCAGTTTATTGGTGGCGCCGAAATCAGTTTATTGGTGGCGCCGAAATCAGTTTATTGGTGGCGCCGAAATCAGTTTATTGGTGGCGCCGAAATCAGTTTATTGGTGGCGCCGAAATCAGTTTATTGGTGGCGCCGAAATCAGTTTATTGGTGGCGCCGAAATCGGTTTATTGATGGCGCCGAAAGCGGTTTATTGGTGGCGCCGAAGTCAGTTTATTGGTGGCGCTGAAACCAGTTTATTGGTGGCGCCGAAATCGGTTTATTGGTGGCGCCGAAATCGGTTTATTGGTGGCGCCGAAATCAGTTTATTGGTGGCGCCGAAATCGGTTTATTGGTGGCGCCGAAATCAGTTTATTGGTGGCGCCGAAATCAGTTTATTGGTGGCGCCGAAATCGGTTTATTGGTGGCGCCGAATTCGGTTTATTGATGGCGCCGAAAGCGGTTTATTGGTGGCGCCGAAATCAGTTTATTGGTGGCGCTGAAAGCGGTTTATTGGTGGCGCCGAAATCAGTTTATTGGTGGCGCCGAAATCAGTTTATTGGTGGCGCCGAAATCAGTTTATTGGTGGCGCCGAAATCAGTTTATTGGTGGCGCCGAAATCGGTTTATTGGTGGCGCCGAAATCAGTTTATTGGTGGCGCCGAAATCGGTTTATTGGTGGCGCCGAAATCGGTTTATTGGTGGCGCCGAAATCGGTTTATTGATGGCGCCGAAAGCGGTTTATTGGTGGCGCCGAAATCAGTTTATTGGTGGCGCTGAAATCAGTTTATTGGTGGCGCCGAAATCGGTTTATTGGTGGCGCCGAAATCAGTTTATTGGTGGCGCCGAAATCAGTTTATTGGTGGCGCCGAAATCAGTTTATTGGTGGCGCCGAAAGCGGTTTATTGGTGGCGCCGAAATCAGTTTATTGGTGGCGCCGAAATCGGTTTATTGGTGGCGCCGAAATCGGTTTATTGGTGGCGCCTAAATCAGTTTATTGATGGCGCCGAAATCGGTTTATTGGTGGCGCCGAAATCGGTTTATTGATGGCGCCGAAATCAGTTTATTGATGGCGCCGAAATCAGTTTATTGGTGGCGCCGAAATCGGTTTATTGATGGCGCCGAAAGCGGTTTATTGGTGGCGCCGAAATCAGTTTAATAATGGCGCCGAAATCAGTTTATTGGTAGCGCCAAAATCAGTTTATTGATGGCGCCGAAATCGGTTTATTGGTGGCGCCGAAATCAGTTTATTCGTGGCGCCGTAATCGGTTTATTGGTGGCGCCGAAATCAGTTTATTGGTGGCGCCGAAATCGGTTTATTGGTGGCGCCGAAATCAGTTTATTGGTGGCGCCGAAATCGGTTTATTGGTGGCGCCGAAATCGGTTTATTGGTGGCGCCGAAATCAGTTTAAATGTGGCGCCAAAATCGGTTTATTGATGGCGCCGAAAGCGGTTTATTGGTGGCGCCGAAATCAGTTTATTGGTAGCGCCAAAATCAGTTTATTGATGGCGCCGAAATCGGTTTATTGGTGGCGCCGAAATCAGTTTATTCGTGGCGCCGTAATCGGTTTATTGGTGGCGCCGAAATCAGTTTATTGGTGGCGCCGAAATCGGTTTATTGGTGGCGCCGAAATCAGTTTATTGGTGGCGCCGAAATCGGTTTATTGGTGGCGCCGAAATCAGTTTATTGGTGGCGCCGAAATCAGTTTAAATGTGGCGCCAAAATCGGTTTATTGATGGCGCCGAAAGCGGTTTATTGGTGGCGCCGAAATCAGTTTATTGGTGGTGCCGAAGTCGGTTTATTGGTGGCGCCGAAGTCGATTTTTTGGTGGCGCCGAAATCAGTTTATTGGTGGCGCCGAAATCTGTTTATTGGTGGCGCCGAAATCTGTTTAGTGAGAGGCGCCGAAATCTGTTTAGTGAGAGGCGCTAGAAACAAATTTTTTGTCCATGAATCAGAATCCAGACGCCATCAAAATTGTCTATCGGTGGCGCCAAATGTTAAAACATCATCCTCTATTCCTTGATTTCAGAAGCTGCCAGGCCGAGTCTGGTTCGTCAAGGCCCTGGAGATGTACCAACAGCAGCAGCAGAGTCGCGGCATTGGAGGCGGCTTCGCCGACAGACTTGACGAGTCGGCCTTCTACGCCATGGCGCAGAGCCTGGCGGCTGCCCTGATGGAGTGCAGCCTCGCCGAGGACTGGCGCTCCGCCAGGGCTCTGCTGGATGCCGCCTTCGTGTTTTACACCAGTGAGCTGCCCGAGGCCACTCCTGGAAACCCTGGGACTCCTTTGTCATCCCTGACACCCACAGCTTTGTAGATCTGACACCCAAATCATCGCTAATCTGACACCCAAAGCATCGCTAATCTGACACTTAAAGCATCGCTAATCTGACACCCAAATCATCGCTAATCTGACACCCAAATCATCGCTAATCTGACACCCAAATCATCGCTAATCTGACACCCAAATCATCGCTAATCTGACACCCAAATCATCGCTAATCTGACACCCAAATCATCGCTAATCTGACACCCAAATCATCGCTAATCTGACACCCAAATCATCGCTAATCTGACACCCAAATCATCGCTAATCTGACACCCAAATCATCGCTAATCTGACACCCAAATCATCGCTAATCTGACACCCAAATCATCGCTAATCTGACACCCAAATCATCGCTAATCTGACATCCAAATCATCGCTAATCTGACACCCAAATCATCGCTAATCTGACACCCAAATCATCGCTAATCTGACACCCAAATCATCGCTAATCTGACACCCAAATCATCGCTAATCTGACACCCAAATCATCGCTAATCTGACACCCAAATCATCGCTAATCTGACACCCAAATCATCGCTAATCTGACACCCAAATCATCGCTAATCTGACACCCAAATCATCGCTAATCTGACACTCAAAGCATCGCTAATCTGACACTCAAAGCATCGCTAATGTGACACTCAGAGCATCGTTAATCTGACACCTGACGCCCTGATCCCCCCAGTGCCATCGAACCAGTTCACCTCGGACCGCAAGACCTACCTGTACAACTACCTGAAGGACCAGGGCATCTGGCAGTCGCAGCGGTTCTGGACTGCCGCATTCGCCGACGCTCTCGAGGCCGAGCAGCGCTCCAGGTGGGGTCCCGGGCTGGGGACCGGTTCTCATACGCATGTCGCTTACTTACAGTAGCATAATAAACAGCTTATAACAATTTTTTCTCCAAGTAATTCATGTATAAATAAGGAGACAGTGAAATATTTCAGCACCAGGCGCGATTCTCCAACCCGTAAGATTCTCCAACCCGTGAGATTCTCCAACCTATGAGATTCTCCAACCCGTGAGATTCTCCAACCTGTGAGATTCTCCAACCCGTGAGATTCTCCAACCTATGATATTCTCCAACCTATGAAATCCTCCAAAACGTGCGATTCTCCAACCCGTGAGATTCTCCAACCCGTGAGATTCTCCAACCCGTGAGATTCTCCTACCTATGAGATTCTCCAACCTATGAGATTCTCCAACCTGTGAGATTCTCCAACCCGTGAGATTCTCCAACCTATGAGATTCTCCAACCTGTGAGATTCTCCTACCAATGAGATCCTCCAAAACGTGAGATTCTTCAGCCCCATGAGAGTATCCAGCCAGTGAGATCCTCCAAACTATGAGATTCTCCAACCTGAGATTCTCTAACCTATGAGATTCTCCAACCTGAGATTCTCCAGCCCGTGAGATTCTCTAACCCATGAGATTCTCCAACCTATGAGATTATCCCCTTAAAAATTAATCTTCTTTCCCTTCTCCATATGAGATTATCTCCTTGAGCTGTGACTCGTCTTTTCATGATTTTTTCACTAATCTTTATCTCAGCTTGTGAAGACTGGCTCTCAATGAGACTCGAATCTTCATTAGATTTCCACTCATGAGATTCCCTAAATTGAAAACTTTCAGGACGGGGAGCTACGACCAGTCATCGTACCGGATCACCGCCCTCATCAGGTGAGCTGAGATGCGCGTGTAATTATGGCATTATTTCGCTGAAATTGAGCAGCTTAGACTAAAGGGAACAATGGATGCACACAGTTTTAGCATGTACTATGAGTAGCACAATGCGCGTTTTTAACATTATAAAAATTAGTGATAGACAGTAGCAAACAGTAACTATGATAATTTGCTAACTTTCCTGCTTTCGAAATCATATTGATCTTACTTTTTTATCATCGAGATAGGCAACGAATAAATAGATTTCCAGATTAAAAGTACAGACCAAGGGCTGTACTGCAGTTGATTTAGCATCACCTCAAATAAAAAGGTGCCCCCTCAGATGAAAAGGCGCCCCCCTCAGATGAAATGGCGCCCCCCTCAGATGAAATGGCGCCCCCCTCAGATGAAATGGAGCCCCCCTCAGATGAAATGGAGCCCCCTCAGATGAAATGGCGCCCCCCTCAGATGAAATGGCGCCCCCCTCAGATGAAATGGCGCCCCCTCAGATGAAATGGCGCCCCCCTCAGATGAAATGGCGCCCCCCTCAGATGAAATGGCGCCCCCTCAGATGAAATGGAGCCCCCCTCAGATGAAATGGCGCCCCCCTCAGATGAAATGGCGCCCCCTCAGATGAAATGGCGCCCCCTCAGATGAAATGGCGCCCCCTCAGATGAAATGGCGCCCCCTCAGATGAAATGGCGCCCCCTCAGATGAAATGGCGCCCCCTCAGATGAAATGGCGCCCCCCTCAGATGAAATGGCGCCCCCTCAGATGAAATGGCGCCCCCCTCAGATGAAATGGCGCCCCGTCAGATGAAATGGCGCCCCCCTCAGATGAAATGACGTCCCATCAGATGAAATGGAGCCCCCTCAGATGAAATGGCGCCACCCCTTAATGAAATGGCGCCCTTTTCTAAAGAGAAGAACTCTTAAATGAAAATTTGACTTACTGAATTACTTTGTAAACATTCAGCCTGCATGAAAGTTTGACATAATGATTATTCAGCCAATTAAAAAAGGCTTCAAAGTTGTTAAAACCTGAATGAAGCGCCTTGGAATTTTGAAGATGTTAATCTTTTTGAGAGCGTACGCTCTCTCTGCTCCTGTGCACCACTTGCTGTCAGTCCAGAAACATTCTTGACATCCTTAGTTACAGCCTCTGCCCCCGCAGCTGTTGTGTTTGACAAGACAAAACAGAATCGCCACTTTAATATTCTATTTGTTCGCATTAATTAGCGGCCCCAATGCCAGGCACCCGCTGTGCCGCGCCGCGTGAGGCCAAAACGCAGGCCGC
This sequence comes from Macrostomum lignano, assembly GCA_002269645.1. Classification (NCBI taxonomy): domain Eukaryota; kingdom Metazoa; phylum Platyhelminthes; family Macrostomidae; genus Macrostomum; species Macrostomum lignano. Next base: position 56,835 of record NIVC01000513.1, on the reverse strand, counting down.
ATTGTGTCCGAAGAAAGAAACAACTTTAATGAACGGCAATTTTAATCAAGCCGGAGAGGGGGCAGAGGACTCCCCAAGACTCTATCTTGGCTGCTTCAGAATCGGCAACTTATTATGAACTGCTTGTTTGTGAGTATTCTTCAAAGCCAGAAGGCAGGCAGTGTGTAACCAGCTGCCTCTAAGGCCATGCAAAGAGGAGGGGAAAAGCAGAAGAAGAATATCCAGCTTTCAGCTTTGCCTGGGTAGCTGCGGAGAAAAAGCAGGTCCGCCTGACAATGCCGCTGCCCTGACGGCCACCCCAAGCCCACAACAGAGGAAGTGAAGGCAGCGGGGGGGGCCGCCCTGAGTCAGCCCCGGCGCCCAACTCCGCCTGAGCAGCAGCGGCCAGCTCTCCGGAACGGGAAATTCTTGGCGTCGAAAAGTCTGCAAACTGTCTGCTTGAAGCGGCTGCTTCTGCTGCTGCTGCTGCTGCTGGCAGAAATTCTATTCAAATTAGGCTCAACCGTTCCACTCTTTGAGAGAGGCTGGTTGAGATGAAGATGAGGCTTCATTTATATATAGAAAAAGGTAACGCAGCTGCATCTGCGTTGTCACACAGAATTTCGGTTGAGAATGCTCCTGGCTCTGCAAAGCTCTTGAGCATTGACTGTGCTCACCTACGCGGATTGAGATGCAGTGTGCAGAGTTGAATTGAGTGAAGTATCAACCGAAATGTTTTCAGGGTTATTCAGAGTCAGATATTTCAAGTGACCTGGATTGGAAGCTCTGGCATCACCCGAGCAGCAATTTCGCAGATTGATTGACAATTTTCAAAAAATCATTGCCCTCGATCTATTTTCAAATTGGAACTCAATTTGTTTAAATGCGTAAAATCAATCGCGCGATGCATTCGGAATCCATCAAGAAATGAAAAACGTAATATTTGTGCATAGTGAAACTTTCAGGCTTCAGTAAAATTGAAGGTTTTCTAGGGTAGAAATTTCCCTGAGTAATTATTGATTAAAAATTAAATTATAATTTTATGAGTTTTAGAGAAATCCAATTCTTCTGCGCGAAAATCAGCCGGGGTTGTCGTGCGAATCACAGAAATGAGGGCCAACCCCCAATGAGTGCGTGCCTTTGTGTACAGTATTGGTGCGCCTGTACGCTTGAGAAGTATGTGCTCAGGCTAGGTGGTAATCAGCAAAATAGTTCTATTTATTTTGCTTATCCCTGTGTGCATGTGTTGATTGTGTATCGCACAAAAACTTCTGATTTTCCAAAGTTCTTATAAAGTTTCTGAAGCGACAGTGAGCCCTCCGCCCAAATGAATTCAACATTGCAGTTCGTTTGTCACCAAAATGCAAGGCCTCGAGCTGCGACGAGAAGTCATAGCTGACTTTGTTCGGAAACAGTGCGAGTTGCACCACATCCCGCCAGGTGAGTGTAGATGCAGCAGTTGAAGGCAAACGGTTTTTTGGTGTCTTTCGGCTATTCTCTGCATGTGGTGTCTTTGGACGATTATCTGTGGTTTCTTTGGATGATTCTCTGTGATGTCTTTAGATGATTCTCTGTGGTGTCTTTGGGCGATTCTCTGTAGTGTCCTTGGGCGATTCTCTGTGGTGTCCTTGGCCGATTCTCTGTGGTGTCCTTGGCCGATTCTCTGTGGTGTCTTTGGGCGATTCTCTGTAGTGTCTTTGGCCGATTGTCTGCAGTGTCCTTGTGCGATTCTCTGTGGTGTCTTTGGGCGATTCTCTGTGGGGGATCTTCTGGCGATTCTCTGTGGTGTCCTTGACTGATTCTCTGTAGTGTCTTTGGGCGATCGTCTGCAGTTTCTTTGGGCGATTCTCTGTGGTATCTTCGGGCGATTCTCTGTGTTGTCCTTGGGCGATTCTCTGTGTTGTCCTTGGGCGATTCTCTGCAATGTCTTTGGGCGATTCTCTGTGGTTTCTTTGGGCGATTGTCTGCGGTGTCTTTGGGCGATTGTCTGCAGTGTCCTTGGCCGATTCTCTGTTGTGTCTTTGGCGATTCTCTGTGGTGTCCTTGGCCGATTCTCTGTGGTGTCTTTGGCGATTCTCTGTGGTGTCCTTGGCCGATTCTCTGTGGTGTCTTTGGCGATTCTCTGTGGTGTCTTTGGCGATTCTCTGTTGTGTCTTTGGCGATTCTCTGTGGTGTCTTTGGCGATTCTCTGTGTTGTCCTTGGGCGATTCTCTGCAATGTCTTTGGGCGATTCTCTGTGGTTTCTTTGGGCGATTGTCTGCGGTGTCTTTGGGCGATTGTCTGCAGTGTCCTTGGCCGATTCTCTGTTGTGTCTTTGGCGATTCTCTGTGGTGTCCTTGGCCGATTCTCTGTGGTGTCTTTGGCGATTCTCTGTGGTGTCCTTGGCCGATTCTCTGTGGTGTCTTTGGCGATTCTCTGTGGTGTCTTTGGCGATTCTCTGTTGTGTCTTTGGCGATTCTCTGTGGTGTCCTTGGCCGATTCTCTGTGGTGTCCTTGGCCGATTCTCTGTTGTGTTTTTGGCCGATTCTCTGTTGTGTTTTTGGCCGGTTCTCCGAGCATCAATTAGAAATTGTTTTGCACACGTAAATCAGCTGGAAACCCGTTTCTGGAATGCCGCCCGCAGACCAGCAGGCGATGCTGTTCCAGAGCTTGGACCGAATGGTCATGCCCAGCTATGGCGTATCCGGGATGTCATCCTCCCTACACCAGATGTGACGAGTGTGCACGCGAGTGCAGCTTTGATGTCGACTTGAAAGTTTCTCTGACAAAAACGTCTCCGACACAGTGAACAACCTGGCGGAACAATGCTTATTCATTTTATTATCTAAATTCCTTAGCTAAAAACATTTCAGTGTTTAATAGTTCATAACTACTTAGCGCTCTTTTAGTGCTTATTGCTAATTCAAACAAATCAAAGTTCCAGCAATAATTTTATTTAATTTTGAAACTCACGGAAACTATACTTTACTAATTGAATATATAATTGTTATCCAAATTTCCTTTAGCGATTTACCAATTTTGCCTCTCATAAAATAAATTGATTGCACTGTTACATGTACATGGGACTATACCTCGTGGCAGGTTAAATGTGAATATAAATTGAAATCAGGAATCGTAGTCAGCAAAACTATTTCGTTTTCAATTTAAAACAATGTTTCATTTATTAGTGTCTTAAAAAATAATGATAATTTTAAAAGAAAATATCCACATTTTTCCTAAATCGGAGTGCCAGGCCCATATAGTCAATTTATAATTACATCGCACGAAACTCTGAAGCATAATACTTTTTGTTAATTCTAGAACGCTTTGCTTAAATTTTTAGTTTTCGCTCATATTTTTCTATTAATTTAGCACGCAGCAATTGCAATTAGTTATTTTGTTAGACTTTTCACTTTTATTAATACACTTTTCAGTACACGCCATTTTAAACACAAGAAGTTTGCTCCAAAAAATCTTTTTGTTTTACCTAGCTAATTTATATTTGTTCTTTAACGTTTTAGCACCAATATTTTTACTGATCAAGCGCACGATTCGGGAGTAATTATTAATTAACCCACAATTAGCATAATAATAATAATAATACAAAACCAACTGACTGTTTGTAACATTGCTCTTTTTTAATGTAGTTTAAAATGAATATCAAATTTGAAAGCTTTTTAGACATTTTCATATATATATTTATTAGCAAATTTACGGTTTGTTTAAACATCTGCTAAAGCGATTTAAATATAATATAGTTATACGTTTGACAAAACACCCACAGTACGAGCGTACGCTATGAAACTAAAATAATGTTTCTTTCCATAGACTTTTCAGTCAATGATTTGATGGAGTTTATTTAATTTATTATTCTATTTAGTTCAGGTTGGTGGTTGGTGGCCGCACCTTATCATTTGTACAAGATTGCATTTGTGGTCCATTTTTATAACCAACAAAGACTAGCTGCATTAACATATACGAGCGTAGGTTAGCTATTCAAATATAAAAGTTGCAAAACAGCGGTTTATAGTAGGACAATTTCAGTAATGAAAATTTTAGATAGAAGGCAGTTCAGCAAAGAATGTTTGTACAAGGAGCACTAGCTACTACGTCACTTAGAATTCGACGACGAGAGACAAAAGGCTGGGAACAGTTGAAACGTACAAAAAAACAATGTAACAAGTGGCTTTTTGAGATCTATAGTGTTCAAAAATCAATGGCAAGAAAAGTAAGCAAATATTTTTGTTGTTTTTGCACATATTTACTTTCAATCAGTTTTTTAATTTATTATATTTAGTTCACTTAGCTACTCACTGAATGTCTCTGATGATTGATGAAGCATTAGGTAGCAAACCATTGTCATACGAGCTACTAGCTACTCATACTTCCTACCCCTCTAACCCACCACCCCATCCCAATTCCTACTCCTCTAACCCACCACCCCATCCCAATTCCTACCCCTCTAACCCACCCCCATCCCAATTCCTACCCCTCTAACCCACCACCCCATCCCAATTCCTACCCCTCTAACCCACCACCCCATCCCAATTCCTACCCCTCTAACCCACCACCCCATCCCAATTCCTACCCCTCTAACCCACCACCCAATCCCAATTCCTACCCCTCTAACCACCCCATCCAAATTCCTACCCCTCTAACCCACCGCACCATCCCAATTCCTACCCTCTAACCCACCACCCCATCCCAATTCCTACCCTCTAACCCACCACCCCATCCCAATTCCTACCCCTCTAACCCACCACCCCATCCCAATTTCTACCCCTCGAACCCACCACCCCATCCCAATTTCTACCCCTCGAACCCACCACCCCATCCCAATTCCTACCCCTCTAACCCAACACCCCATCCCAATTTCTACCCCTCGAACCCACCACCCCATCCCAATTCCTACCCCTCTAACCCACCACTCCATCCCAAAATTTCTACCCCTCTGACCCACTGCCGCAGTCAGGGAGAAGAACTGTACTCACGTAAAGGTGTCGACTTACATTATTAACTAAACATGCAGGACCTACAGAGTGCAGTCTAACTCACAGAGCAACTCAGTTTCAAACGTATTGGTCAGTTGTGGCTACATATCACCTAGAAGAGTTTGACCTGTAGAATCCATGCCAGACTGAGCATAGTGCATTGTGTACATCTGCATGTGCATCTGGTTTAAGTCAACAAACGGATGTGGCTGCTGCTGCTGCTGCTGCTGCTGCTGCTGCTGTGCTGTCATGTACATCGGGTGCCAATGCGCCTGCTGGGCCAGCTGTTGATGCTGAATGTCGGGGTGATAACCAGACGGCAAGTAGCCAGGAGGCTGATGATAAGCCTGCTGATGCTGATAGTGCAACTCAGACTCGTCCAGCTGATGCAGCGGCTGACTCTGGGCCGCATAAACTGCCCCCGGTTGCTGAGCAACCGCTGGAGCTGGCGGAGCCGATGCTGGCTGCTGCTGTTGGCCTGCTGTCACCACCGCTGCTGCAGCCGCAGCCGCAGCAGCAGCAGCCACCGCGTAACGATCCTGCCGCTTCACCAGCGTCTTAGCCTTGCGCCTCGGCCGGTACTTGTAGTCCGGATGGTCCTTCATGTGCATCGCGCGCAGACGTTTCGCTTCGTCGATGAATGGCCGCTTCTCGGACTCGGAGAGGCTCTTCCAGTCCGAGCCCAGGCGCTTGCTGATCTCCGAGTTGTGCATCTTCGGGTTCTCCTGGGCCATCTTGCGGCGCTGGCCCCGGCTCCACACCATGAAGGCGTTCATCGGGCGTTTGACACGGTCCTCGAGCTTGGCGGTTGTCGGAACTTGCTGCTGCTGCTGCTGCTGCTGCTGCTGCTGCTGCTGCTGCTGCTGCTGCTGGGGCTGCGGCGGCAGCTGCTGGTGCTGGTATTGCTGCTGTTTTCCCGTTGTAGCGAACTGGACAAAAAATCAATGGAGAAGATTGGCAATATAAATCATCTCATTTTTATTAGTGCAACAACTTCTCTTGTACAAGTTTTTATGAAACCTCATTGTAGCACCACCATTCGGGCCAATAATGGCAAATGTCAATAAATTACAAAGGTGTCTCAAAAGAAACGTTGGTGCCAGCACCAAGGGGCGCCAGCACCAAGGGGCGCCAGCACCAAGGGGCGCCAGCACCAAGGGGCGCCAGCACCAAGGGGCGCCAGCACCAAGGGGCGCCAGCACCAAGGGGCGCCAGCACCAAGGGGCGCCAGCACCAAGGGGCGCCAGCACCAAGGGGCGCCAGCACCAAGGGGCGCCAGCACCAAGGGGCGCCAGCACCAAGGGGCGCCAGCACCAAGGGGCGCCAGCACCAAGGGGCGCCAGCACCAAGGGGCGCCAGCACCAAGGGGCGCCAGCACCAAGGGGCGCCAGCACCAAGGGGCGCCAGCACCAAGGGGCGCCAGCACCAAGGGGCGCCAGCACCAAGGGGCGCCAGCACCAAGGGGCGCCAGCACCAAGGGGCGCCAGCACCAAGGGGCGCCAGCACCAAGGGGCGCCAGCACCAAGGGGCGCCAGCACCAAGGGGCGCCAGCACCAAGGGGCGCCAGCACCAAGGGGCGCCAGCACCAAGGGGCGCCAGCACCAAGGGGCGCCAGCACCAAGGGGCGCCAGCACCAAGGGGCGCCAGCACCAAGGGGCGCCAGCACCAAGGGGCGCCAGCACCAAGGGGCGCCAGCACCAAGGGGCGCCAGCACCAAGGGGCGCCAGCACCAAGGGGCGCCAGCACCAAGGGGCGCCAGCACCAAGACCAAAGCTACTGGCAAATTAAACAAGTTTGTGGTCGATCTGCTCGTCCGCGACTGTTTGGTACATTACTGGAATTTTACTAGCGAGCCCTCTGAACCGAAAATAGCCTCAATTATTTCATTTCTTACCTACCAAACAAGCCTTGAGGGCAAATTTGTCCACATGCAGCCCCATGGACTCTATATAAGACCCAATTATCATACTCATTGATTCGATTCAACCACCACTGTGAGTAGCGCAGTGAGTAATCGGATTGGGGCTTGCCCGCCAACGCGCCCAGCTGCGGCATACAGGCTGGTTGCTAGGGCCCCAACACCTGCTCGTGTCACCTGCCTCCTCCACTCCTCCGCTCCCTTATTAGCTACGGGGATTGTAGCAGTTCGGTCCTCGGGCTTCGCCAGGTAATATTAGGAACTCGAATTTCTAATTCATTCTCCCACTCTCGAACCACTCCAGTGTAACCAGGGCATCACGTGCAGCACATAGCGACACATAGCGAAGCTTCGATTTGAGGCTTGGCAACACTCCACGCTGTACCCATACTAGTTATGTCACAGTCTTATTTCAAGCATTATCGATTTGTTCATATATTGTACGTTTTTAACATCCAGTTGTGTATGTATAATAAAGGTAATAGACATCCTCGAACTGTAAAAATATTAACAAAATCTTAATTAATAACTGTGGTCATTGAATAGAACCCGAACCGAAAAAAATGGAGCAAATAGGTTTGAGAAGTGACAGGGATACCAAGTGAGAGTGACCGGGATTCCAGGTGGGGAGTGACCGGGATTCAAGGTGAGAGTGAGGTCCGGGATTCCAGGTGAGTGACCGGGATCCCAGGTGAGAGTGACCGGGATTCCAGGTGGGGAGTGACCGGGATTCCAGGTGGGGAGTGACCGGGATTCCAGGTGAGAGTGACCGGGATTCCAGGTGGGGAGTGACCGGGATTCCAGGTGGGGAGTGACCGGGATTCCAGGTGAGAGTGACCGGAATTCCAGGTGGGGAGTGACCGGGATTCAAGGTGAGAGTGAGGTCCGGGATTCCAGGTGAGTGACCGGGATCCCAGGTGAGAGTGACCGGGATTCCAGGTGGGGAGTGACCGGGATTCCAGGTGGGGAGTGACCGGGATTCCAGGTGAGAGTGACCGGGATTCCAGGTGGGGAGTGACCGGGATTCCAGGTGGGGAGTGACCGGGATTCCAGGTGAGACTGACCGGAATTCCAGGTGGGGAGTGACCGGGATTCAAGGTGAGAGTGAGGTCCGGGATTCCAGGTGAGTGACCGGGATCCCAGGTGAGAGTGACCGGGATTCCAGGTGAGAGTGACCGGAATTCCAGTTGGGGAGTGACAGGGATTCCAGGTGGGGAGTGACCAGGATTCCAGGTGGGGAGTGACCGGGATTCCAGGATCCAGGTGCGAGTGACCGGGATTCCAGGTGGGGAGTGACCGGATTTCCAGTTGGGGAGTGACAGGGATTCCAGGTGAGAGTGACCGGGATTCCAGGTGGGGAGTGACCGGGATTCCAGGTGAGAGTGACAGGGATTCCAGGTGAGAGTGACCGGGATTCCAGGTGGGGAGTGACCGGGATTCCAGGTGAGAGTGACCGGGATTCCAGGTGGGGAGTGACCGGAATTCCAGTTGGGGAGTGACAGGGATTTCAGGTGGGGAGTGACCGGTATTCCAGGTGGGGAGTGACCGGGATTCCAGGTGAGAGTGATCGGGGTTCCAGGTGAGAGTGACCGGGATTCCAGGTGAGAGTGATCGGGGTTCCAGGTGAGAGTGACCGGGATTCCAGGTGGGGAGTGACCGGGATTCCAGGTGAGAGTGATCGGGGTTCCAGGTGAGAGTGACCGGGATTCCAGGTGAGAGTGATCGGGGTTCCAGGTGAGAGTGACCGGGATTCCAGGTGAGAGTGACCGGGATTCCAGGTGGGAGTGAGGTCCTGGATTCCAGGTGAGTAATCGGGATTCTAGGTGGGGAGTGACTGGGATTCCAGGTGAGTAATCGGGATTCAAGGTGGGGAGTGACTGGGATTCCAGGTGAGTAATCGGGATTCAAGGTGGGGAGTGACTGGGATTCCAGGTGAGTAATCGGGATTCAAGGTGGGGAGTGACTGGGATTCCAGGTGAGTAATCGGGATTCAAGGTGGGGAGTGACTGGGATTCCAGGTGAGTAATCGGGATTCAAGGTGGGGAGTGACTGGGATTCCAGGTGAGGGCGACAGGGGTACCAGATGTAGCTCGTACTAGATACAACAAAAGCGCCAGAGATTCCAGAATTAATAATATTAACACTCAAATAAGCATGCAGGCAGTAAGTTGACAGCTGAGACTCACAGAAGCAGTCTGAGGTGCTCCCATGGCTGCCAACGTCATCAGAGGCGATAGCTGACAATTGCTGCTGTTGTTGTTGTTGTTCGCGTTCGCGCCGCAGTCGCTGCTCTCGTGGTCGTCGGAGTTGTCCTCCATGCTGTAGCAGTCATGCTGCTGCAGTTGGTGCCCTGCAGCGTACCTTTGAACTGGGTCAGTTCGGTGGACATGGTCACCCACGGTTGACAGGTAATAACTACCTGGCGAGATATGCAAGCCGTCATTGCGCAGCCTCTGCTCGTGAAGGTCTGTCAGCTCCTTTGTCTCCATAGCTTGGCAAAGGAATTGCGGGTCTATTTATATATAGTTGGCTGTGTCTGAGAGCGACACAGCAATTCAAACAACAAAATAAAAATTGAAGGGGTTGTTGGCGCCTCTATAGGAGTTTTTCTGTCTATTCCCAAGCGCTTGGCTAAACTCTATCTATTATTATTGTCAATTGAATTGAATAGGAGCTGTGGAAAGATTGGGCTTGATTGTTTTTAACACAATTGAGCTCACTCTCTGAGTGAATTGAATGAAAATGAATTACTGACTCAGTCTGCATGCACCTGCGCTGGAGCTTTTGTTGAGGACTGGGGGTGGGGGGCGCCGCTTTGTGTGCGTGTGTGAAAGCGCTGGAGTAATGAGGGGGTTGGGGGAGGGGGGCTTCGGGCGGTGGGGTGGCGGGTGCGGTCTCAATTGATGTGAGCAATTTGGGGTTTGATTGTCAATGGACGCTTGCTATTGGCTGAGCGGCCAGCCAATGACAGCGCGCGTGGCCGGAGCGCGGGCTCGACGGGACGGGACAGATAGAAAGTCAGTCAGTCGGACGATTGCCAGATCTTGTCAGAAGATGGAAAAAGCTTGCTGGCTTTGAAATAAGTTGCAGTGGAATTATTTTACTGGCTTCCTAATATAGTCTTTAAGCCTTGAGTACGCTTTCATTCTAGCACCCCTTTTAGCGCCACTTTTAGCATCCCGTTTAGCGCCACTTTTAGGTGTCACTTCGAGCGTCCCTTTTAGCATCACTTTTAGTATTCTGTTTAGCGCCCCTATTACCGCCACTTTTGGAGCCACTTTAGCACCAGTTTAGCGCCAATTTTAGCGCCTTTTTAGCGCCCGTTTTAGCGCCACATTTAGCGCCACTTCTGGCGCCACTTCTAACGCCACTTTTAGCGCCCCCGGTTAGCGTCCCTTTTAGCGCCACAAAATTTCAAACGAGCCTAAACGCCAAGTCCAAAGAGAAAGAGTTTAAGGATTCAATCTGAATTTTTCTATTTTAAATCCACCTGTAATTACGGGATTATAACTGTCGGGGGTAAAAATGGTTTCAATCGAGTCCCATATGGCTCAGTACCGAAGCTCTTTTGTCCTGGTTGATTAAGTTGATCCTATAATTGGCAGTCACATTTTCTAGAATAAGCCTATCTAAGCTCTGAGCCACAGTCTAGAATAGTCTGTTGCTACGCGAAACTTCCTGACAGATAGTGGAACTGAAAAACAATGGGCTCCTAATTATTACTAAGGTCTACAGATTTCTGACCGTAAAAACTTCGCTGTGATTTCACTGACGCCTGTCTTGTCACTCTCTGCCTTGTCACTCTCTTCCTTGTCACTCCTAATCCTTGTCATTTTCTTCCTTGCCACTCTCTTCTTTGTCACTCTCTGCCTTGTCACTCTCTTCTTTGTCACTCTCTGCCTTGTCACTCTCTTCCTTGTCACTCTCTTCCTTGTCACTCTCTTCCTTGTCACTCTCTTCCTTGTCACTCTCTTCCTTGTCACTCTCTTCCTTGTCACTCTCTTCCTTGTCACTCTCTTCCTTGTCACTCTCTTCCTTGTCACTCTCTTCCTTGTCACTCTCTTCCTTGTCACTCTCTTCCTTGTCACTCTCTTCCTTGTCACTCTCTTCCTTGTCACTATCTACCTTGTCACTCTCTTCCTTGTCACTCTCTTCCTTGTCACTCTCTTCCTTGTCACTCTCTTCCTTGTCACTCTCTTCCTTGTCACTCTCTTCCTTGTCACTCTCTTCCTTGTCACTCTCTTCCTTGTCACTCTCTTCCTTGTCACTCTCTTCCTTGTCACTCTCTTCCTTGTCACTCTCTTCCTTGTCACTCTCTTCCTTGTCACTCTCTTCCTTGTCACTCTCTTCCTTGTCACTCTCTTCCTTGTCACTCTCTTCCTTGTCACTCTCTTCCTTGTCACTCTCTTCCTTGTCACTCTCTTCCTTGTCACTCTCTTTCTTGTCACTCTCTTTTGTCACTCTCTTCCTTGTCATTCCACTCTTCTGCTATTCATTTCTCCATTCCACAATGCAGAGCTCTTAATGTGAATTTTCAAACAAAGCCGGCTTAAAAGTGCCATCAAACCATTAACTTTCAGCTCGCAGTCTCCCTCTCACATCTCCCATCGGAAGCTGGAAAAGCTTTCCTTCATCTTTGGGCTCCCTCATAACTCAATTTTTGAGCAGGCCAAGGAAGCGGGGCATCAAAGTTGACTTCCGCCCATGCGCTTGATAAGAAAAGATGATTTGCGTGATTTTTTTAATTGAGGAAACCATAAAATAAAGCATTCCGATTGTTATCGGTGGCCTTGCCAACCCTTCTGAGGACGGGTTTTGGTTTAGAGCTTCGTCTGAGGCGGATGACTCAACCTCCAGACTCATTCATGGTGCAGGCAATAATGCCTTGCATCGAAATGCCGAACTCACCAACGAATGCACTAATTATCAAGAGCGAGGCGATTTTCTGCGTGTCGATTTTCTGAGTGGCGATTTTCTGAGTGGCAATTTTCTGAGTGGCGATTTTTCTGAGTGAAGATTTTTCTGAGTGGCGATTTTCTGAGTGGTAATTTTTCTGAGTGAAGATTTTTCTGAGTGGCGATTTTCTGAGTGGCGATTTTCTGCGTGTCGATTTTCTGAGTGGCCATTTTCTGCGTGGCGATTTTTTGAGTTGCGATTTTCTGAGTAGTGATTTCTCTGAGTAGCGATTTTCTGAATCGTGATATTTCTGAGTAGCGATTTTCTGAGTATAGCGATTTTTCTGAGTGGTGATTTTTTGAGTGGCGATTTTTTTGAGTGGAGATTTTCTAAGTAGCGATTTTCTGAGTGGTGATTTCTCTCAGTAGCGTTTTTCTATGTTGAACTTTTCTGAGTGAATTTTTTTCTGAGTAGCGATTTTCTGGCTGCATCCCAATGCCATGACCCCCAACCGCCGAGCATCCAAGCGAGCATTAATATGATGAAGCATGCCACAGCATCCACAGACTCAGTTATGGTATATAAGGGGGTATTTAATCTGCATCAAATCGCCTTCACATTGGCAGGAAGGATAATCAGGTAGGAGAGGTAGGAGCCCGCTTTGTTGGACCGTTCGATCATTGCGGATATTATCTTAATAAAATTACGGAATTATGACTGCGGGCTGCCCGGATCTGCAGCGGCTGGTGGCGGAGCCATTATTTAGCAGCGAGCCGGCTTATGCGCCACCCACCCCAGTTCCTGAAAATTGAACTCATGATCAGCAGACTCAGCAGTCCTCCTGTGATCACCGCTGGAGATTGAGGACTCCAGATGTATCGTAGTAACTGACAGAGGCTGGAAAAGAAAAGAATGGAGAGAGAAGGGAGAGAGAAGGGAGAGAGAAGGGAGAGAGAAGGGAGAGAGAAGGGAGAGAGAATGGAGAGAGAATGGAGAGAGAATGGAGAGAGAAGGGAGAGAGAAGGCGGAGAGAATGGAGAGAAAATTGAGAGGGAAGGGAGAGAGAAGGGAGAGAGAAGGGAGAGAGAATGGAGAGAGAAGGGAGAGAGAAGGGAGAGAGAAGGGAGAGAGAAGGGAGAGAGAAGGGAGAGAGAAGGGAGAGAGAAGGGGGAGGGAAGGGAGAGAGAAGGGAGAGAGGGGGAGAGGGGGAAAGAGCCCTCAAATCCCAAAGCAAGATAAAGCGGTGAACGCAGACTTTCAAGCTATGTTGGTGCCAATTTTTATAATATTTTAAACAACTAAATTGAATAACGTGAAATAATGCTGGTGTGAAATTTGACCAACTGAATTGCAGTTAACTATACTCTGCAATAAATTTTATAGTTTCATACAAATAATAGCTGTACAATTATTGACCAGCAGAGCTCTGAACCTTTTCCAAAAGGCCAAGCGTAAGACCACCATTGTCTCTCTTAGCTCAGCTCGTTCTGCCATTGTCTGCATGCGAATCCCGTGACAAAAACAGCTGCCTACCCCCACCCAGTGTCTCAGCAGCTAGGGAAGAGGGAGCCAGGGGGGGGGGGTCGCGGCCTCTCTCAAATAGCCACCAATGAAAGGGGCAGCTAAACTCAACGATTGACAGAAGCTCAACTACTGCACCCTCTTGGGCGTGGCATCTACCCACCGAAAGACAAGGACGCCCACCGAGAGCCAGGGGGCGCTCACCGAGAGCCAGGGGGCGCTCACCGAGAGCCAGGGGGCGCCCACCGAGAGCCAGGGGGCGCCCACCGAGAGCCAGGGGGCGCCCACCGAGAGCCAGGGGGCGCCCACCAAAAGACAGGGGGAACCCACCGAGAGCCAGGGGGCGCTCACCGAGAGCCAGGGGCGCTCACCGAGAGCCAGGGGGCGCTCACCGAGAGCCAGGGGCGCTCACCGAGAGCCAGGGGGCGCTCACCGAGAGCCAGGGGGCGCTCACCGAGAGCCAGGGGCGCTCACCGAGAGCCAGGGGGCGCTCACCGAGAGCCAGGGGCGCTCACCGAGAGCCAGGGGGCGCTCACCAAAAGACAGGGGGCGCAACCGAGAGCCAGGGGGCGCTCACCAAAAGACAGGGGGCGCCACCGAGAGCCAGGGGGCGCTCACCAAAAGACAGGGGGCGCCACCGAGAGCCAGGGGGCGCCCACCGAGAGCCAGGGGGCGCCCACCAAAAGACAGGGGGAACCCACCGAGAGCCAGGGGGCGCTCACCGAGAGCCAGGGGCGCTCACCGAGAGCCAGGGGGCGCTCACCGAGAGCCAGGGGCGCTCACCGAGAGCCAGGGGGCGCTCACCGAGAGCCAGGGGCGCTCACCGAGAGCCAGGGGGCGCTCACCGAGAGCCAGGGGGCGCTCACCGAGAGCCAGGGGCGCTCACCGAGAGCCAGGGGGCGCTCACCGAGAGCCAGGGGCGCTCACCGAGAGCCAGGGGGCGCTCACCAAAAGACAGGGGGCGCAACCGAGAGCCAGGGGGCGCTCACCAAAAGACAGGGGGCGCCACCGAGAGCCAGGGGCGCTCACCAAAAGACAGGGGGCGCCACCAAGAGCCAGGGGGCGTCACCAAAAGACAGGGACGCCACCAAGAGACAGGGGCGCCACCAAGAGACAGGGGCGCCCACCGAGAGCCAGGGGGCGCTCACCGAGAGCCAGGGGGCGCTCACCGAGAGCCAGGGGGCGCTCACCAAGAGACAGGGGGCGACCATCAATGGTCAGGGGCGCGGGAGGGGGTTGAATCCATGGAATTCAACTGAAGCTCATGCCGTTAGCCTTGAGCACCTTCCCACTCTTATTACAAAGATATATTTAGCCATGTGTCCAAATCCTCTTGTTTGTAAAAAAGAGAGAGATGTCTAAATTTGAAATTTGCGCTGACAAGTGCTTTGTGAGTGATTATAAAATTTAATTGCTTTGATTTTCTTAATTAATTTCATTTGATTTCTTTCCATCTACGGTACTGCTCACACTCCACCGCCCACGATGGCCCACCCTCAAGGCACAGAGTCTGCGTGCTCAGAGTCAGCGGAATGGGCGTGACTGCTTGCTTTCTTCACTGCCCACAGCCCCGGCGACTGTCTGTTCTGTCGCCTCTCACTGTCTCCTCTGTCGCCTCTCACTGTCTCCTCTAACGCCTCTCACTGTCTCCTCTGGCGCCTCTCACTGTCTCCTCTGTCGCCTCTCACTGTCTCCTCTAACGCCTCTCACTGTCTCCTCTGGCGCCTCTCACTGTCTCCTCTGTCGCCTCTCACTGTCTCCTCTAACGCCTCTCACTGTCTCCTCTGGCGCCTCTCACTGTCTCCTCTGTCGCCTCTCACTGTCTCCTCTAACGCCTCTCACTGTCTCCTCTGGCGCCTCTCACTGTCTCCTCTGTCGCCTCTCACTGTCTCCTCTAACGCCTCTCACTGTCTCCTCTGGCGCCTCTCACTGTCTCCTCTGTCGCCTCTCACTGTCTCCTCTGTCGCCACACTCTCTCTAATGACGCAACTCTGGTGCCACACAGTCTATAATTGTGCTTCACAGTCTCTAATGCCGCGACACTCTCATTAATGGCGCCACACTCTCATTAATGGCGCCACACTCTTATTAATAGCGCCACACTCTCATTAATAGCGCCACACTCTCATTAATAGCGCCACACTCTCATTAATAGCGCCACACTCTCATTAATAGCGCCACACTCTCATTAATAGCGCCAAACTCTCATTAATAGCGCCACACTCTCATTAATAGCGCCAAACTCTCATTAATAGCGCCACACTCTCATTAATAGCGCCACACTCTCATTAATAGCGCCACACTCTCATTAATAGCGCCACACTCTCATTAATGGCGCCACACTCTCATTAATGGCGCCACACTCTCATTAATAGCGCCACACTCTCATTAATAGCGCCACACTCTCATTAATAGCACCACACTCTCATTAATAGCGCCACACTCTCATTAATAGCGCCACACTCTCATTAATAGCGCCACACTCTCATTAATAGCGCCACACTCTCATTAATAGCGCCACACTCTCATTAATAGCGCCACACTCTCATTAATAGCGCCACACTCTCATTAATAGCGCCACACTCTCATTAATAGCGCCACACTCTCATTAATAGCGCCACACTCTCATTAATAGCGCCACACTCTCATTAATAGCGCCACACTCTCATTAATGGCGCCACACTCTCATTAATGGCGCCACACGCCCTCTAATGGTACTCCACAGTCTCTAACAGCACCACACTGCCTCCGATAGCTCAAAATACCCCTCCTGCTCCCTATAGCCACAGAATTACCCGCTTCAGCGTCATAAAAATGATTACTTCTTTGAGCCCTGGAGCTGCTGTCAGACCCCGCCTGTGAAGTTGACGGAGGCTTCAGCCAGGCCGTCACTATGAAAGAGGAAATTGCGGGGAAAGAACACGTCACTCGGCTGCTCCACCACTCGACTTGAGCGATTGAAGATGAGTTCGGCAGGCAGTGAGTCAGTCAGTCAAGCCTTTTGGTCCCTGTCAGCCAGTCTGTCTGTCTGCTCAGCCTCTCTCTCTCCCTCTCTCTCCCCCTCTCCCGTTGTCTCTTTCCGCACTGTCAGAAATCCGGAAACGCATCGAAGTCTTTTTTCTCCCCCTCTCTCTAGATCTGCGCAATGCAGCTGAGTAACGGACTGGGAGAGAGGTTCAGCGCGATAAACAATCCGATTCCCTGAAGGTGCTCAATATTTGTAAGTACATCAGCGGGCGATATTGTCAGGGTATAGAGAGGGGAGCAGATGTGCAGACCAGTGGCAAGTGAGGAGAGTGCTTCTCTTTGTGGAAAGGAAAGAGAGAGGAGAGAGGAGAGAGGGGAGAGAGGGGAGAGAGGAGAGAAGAGAAATAGAGGAGAGATGAGAGAGGAAAGAGGGAAAGGGAAGAGCTATAGGGGAGAGGAAAGGGGAGAGAAACACAGAGTAGTCAGAAAACAACGGATATGAAGTGTCCAACAGTTCACATCAAAGAATTCTATTTATTTAATCCGCCTTATTCATCGTATTGTTTTTTTAAACAACAATTTGAGAACAATCTGAAAACTCAAAAACCGTATCGTACTACTACAGAGAGGCCAACTTAGTAGTATTGCGCCTAAAGGAACATACTAATCTGGGCGAATCCATGGCAAATAAATGAGGCCAATTTTCCATAAACTCCATAGGGCACCCGGCGAACTTGATCAGAACAGTGATATAACTAGATATAACTAGAGATATAACTAGACTATACATAGCATAGGCAGATGTAAGTAAGTGATAGAGGATTCCTTTTTAAGCGCATCGTTCCGATCTGGCACTCGGAACCCGAATCTGATTTGCATCGAATTGCAGGCGCAGCTCATGCGAACTGGTTATTCAACGATTTTGCATGCACAGATTTTCATCGAAATTCGTTTGTGTGGCTTCCCAACGGGGCAAGCTGTCGCAATGGTGGCGGGGCTCAGGGAATGCTCAACAGGGGTCATCCGGGGGATGCCAGATGGTAAACTCAGTGCTGGCGCCAAACTGCCTCCTGCATCAGCCAACCCTGCCACTCTCACTGTCTCTTCTGGCGCCTCTCACTGTCTCCTCTGGCGCCTCTCACTGTATCCTCTGGCGCCTCTCACTGTATCCTCTGGCGCCTCTCACTGTATCCTCTGGCGCCTCTCACTGTCTCTTCTGGCGCCTCTCACTGTCTCTTCTGGCGCCTCTCACTGTCTCCTCTGGCGCCTCTCACTGTATCCTCTGGCGCCTCTCACTGTCTCTTCTGGCGCCTCTCACTGTCTCCTATGGCGCCTCTTACTGTCTCCTCTGGCGCCTCTCACTGTCTCCTATGGCGCCTCTCACTGTCTCCTCTGGCGCCTCTCACTGTCTCCTCTGGCGCCTCTCACTGTCTCCTCTGACGCCTCTCACCGTCTCCTCTCGCGCCTCTCACTGTCTCTAATGGCGCCCCACTCTCACTCTCTGTAATGGCGCCACACAGTCTCTAATGGCGCCACACTCTCCCTATAGGCGCCACAATCTCTCTGATCGAAAGAGATAACAAGAGACAAAATTGAATCAAGTTTAAAGCAAATAGATTTTTTGCCTTAAATAAATTTAATTAGGTGCTGAAATTCAAAAAATAATGTGAAGCTACCTCTGCGTCAAGAATCCCATATGACTTTGTCTTTGAGCGGCCTCAAAGAAGTTTGCCGTGCAAATTCAAGGACTTCCATATATGGAAGTTTGTCCTGTTGCGTGCGTTGTTTTATCAGAAAAGCTAAGAGCGAAACTTGTGATTAACTAATCTAATTAGGCCAAGCTTATGAATTTACTCATATCATTGGACGGTTCTTTGCTTCTATTTTCGAGCTGGGAAATTATTCCCAAAGCGAGTCGGACTGCTTTGACAAGATCGGCTTGGGGGATAGTTTATTATTCATCAACTGTGTTCATCAATAGCGACTTCATCGTACACAGAGACACTTGTTGGTACTGGACAGTTTTTTTCTGCGGAGCACATTTTCTGAGTTGAAGAGCACTCCAGACGGTCTTTTATCTCTTATCTAGATTCTACGAGCATAGTGTATGCAAATTCATTCCGGCTGTAGAGAGATTTTTGTCCGAGAAATCCTGCACAGGAGCTCTGGTGTCGAATTGCTTTGTAGGATATTGGATGCCTGAAATGTTATAGAGGCTTACATTGAGGTCCCCTTTATAAGTTTCGAACTTCACATCATCGAAACTTTGACTAACCAAAGTCAACTCTGCTTAACCTGCAGTGCTGGTAGTTAAGTGCCCGCCTAACTTTACACTAAAAAAGAAAAACGACAGGCGCTTTTGAATGTACACTCAGCAGGGCAAAGATAAGAAGTTAAAGTACAGTTGACAGGCCCAGGGTGGGGTGGCGGGTGCGCGCGAAAAAAAGGAATGTACATTCAGAAGTTTTAGGGGCAGTCTACTAATTTAATCCGTGAGTGTACATTTTCGTTTAATGTACATTAAGGTTAGAAAGTAGGGTAGAATTTGTAAACAACGAATATTCTGTCTCAGTAAGTAATTTGTTACAATTGTAGAATGTTTTTGAGGTGATTGGCAACTTCACCATTAAACCTGAAAACCGCGTTCGCAGTAATCATGCTTATATAGAGTCCCAAGTCCTCCACACGTGCCCCCGAGGAAAAAACATTGCTGCATTCAATTAGTCACGCATTCGGGCTGATTCGAGTCTAGATGAAGAGGAGGTCACGGTGCAGAGGAGATATTTCAGCAATTAGCGAATATCTGCCTCGCGGTGCTGTATCGACTCAGACATCTTTCATTTTAAGCGACTAGCAGGTGCAAAACATCTCAAAGTTACTAATATCTACTCTCGATTATGCAAGTTCCTCGCTTATAATTATCGTTGGATGAAGTAATTTGGGATTTTCTTCGATATGTACAGAGATTACAGCATTAGAGTCTTGGGACTTTGCAAGCAAACAGTAAATATGCATGACGCAGAGGCCCTTGGATTCCTTAGCATCTGTCTAAGTAATTCCCCATGAGCCTTGGCATCTAAAGTATCTAAGTAATTCCCCATGAGCCTTGGCATCTAAAGTATCTAAGTAATTCCCCATGAGCCTTGGCATCTAAAGTATCTAAGTAATTCCCCATGAGCCTTGGCATCTAAAGTATCTGAGTAATTTCCCATGAGCCTTGGCATCTGAAGGTTTGAGGGTCGGCAGTGGTATTTTTGATCGGTGAGAAGTCTTAATAATTCAAGAATTAGTGCAATAACACATTTTGAACTTACGCGCACCAGAGAGCAAGAAATCTGCATATATTTGCAATTTTTACTCACGGTAAACTACTATGCCCGAGTTTCCCCCGAAATAAGCAGCATAAATAAATTGTCCCAAGGGTGGCTGCTCAATTCGAACCTCGCAGGCGCAGCTGCAATAAACCGGCCCCAACTCTGGGATAATTCCTGCCCTGTCAAGTTGTGAAGTGCCAAGTCAACTCGGGTTCAACTGGTTGAGGCAATAAGTTCGGAAAATTTCGAACTCGAACCACCGCGGGGCAAACATCGTATTGTATTTGCTTTGATCTCGCCGTGACCAGTTGGCTGGCTGACAAGTTTGCTGTCTTTCGTCAGAGTCATGGACTTCTAGGTGCAGCATCTGGTTTGGAAACTGGCTGGCCAAATAAGGAAACTCGTCCAGGTAGCTGTAACTCGCTGAATAATAATTAAGCAGAAACCTTCCCCTTTGGTGCTAGCGCCCCTTGGTGCTGGCGCCCCTTGGTGCTGGCGCCCCTTGGTGCTGGCGCCCTGGTGCTGGAGCCCCTGGTGCTGGCGCCCCTGGTGCTGGCGCCCCTGGTGCTGGCGCCCCTGGTGCTGGCGCCCCTGGTGCTGGCGCCCCTGGTGCTGGCGCCCCTGGTGCTGGCGCCCCTGGTGCTGGCGCCCCTGGTGCTGGCGCCCCTGGTGCTGGCGCCCCTGGTGCTGGCGCCCCTGGTGCTGGCGCCCCTGGTGCTGGCGCCCCTGGTGCTGGCGCCCCTGGTGCTGGCGCCCCTGGTGCTGGCGCCCCTGGTGCTGGCGCCCCTGGTGCTGGCGCCCCTGGTGCTGGCGCCCCTGGTGCTGGCGCCCCTGGTGCTGGCGCCCCTGGTGCTGGCGCCCCTGGTGCTGGCGCCCCTGGTGCTGGCGCCCCTGGTGCTGGCGCCCCTGGTGCTGGCGCCCCTGGTGCTGGGTAAGGTATGATTGAACTATTCTTTCTAAAGTCATTGCAAAGAAGAAATGCACCACACTGAGGCGGTACCAAAGTTGGAAGAACTTCTCAGACAACCTCTGTTTATAAAAAAAATTGGTCACACATCTTCATAACCAGATCTTCAGCTCCGGGATTCCGCGGACCTCTGCAAGGCGAAAATCCACAAATTTGATAAATCTCTCAATGGCGAGGATTTGAGAAAAATAGTCGGCATAAAGCCTTTGATCCAAAACCCAGTAAACTGGTCAGACTGGCCTGGGGAGTGATTAATTCTTCCATTCTAGGAAATATGCACGACCGCGAAATCTACCCAGCAGCACTGTCGGTTAGCCTCAAATCAATCTTCTATTTTCGATCGTATTTATTATTATTTATAATTCTATTTTATGTCAAGACTTGATTTGTTGTCTCAATCTGGCACCGTTTTGGGTCACAGTTTCTTCAACCAGAAATGGGGCGCTTTATAAATATTTTATTGCATAAGCAGCTCATGATTGTGAGCTCAGTTATGGAAACTGGTTGTAAATAAAGTTAGGTTTATAATGGATTGTACTTTAATGTTTTCAAACGGCTGCTATGAACTGACGCCAATCTATTATGAAAATTTGTTTTTGTTTAAATTCGAATGTTAATTGATCGCATGTGAAGTCTCAAGTCAATTTGAAAACACAAGAGAATCCCTCAAAAATTATATGATACGAGATGAAATTTTTCGCAAATTATTTATCAAGATAGCCGTTATTTTATTACTTGTTGCAAAATTATTGGACAAAATATTTTTACTGAGTTTACAGAAATTTCTGTGTTGCTTTGCGGGATAAAAATTAACCAAATAATTCCTCAATGAAATATTTTAAATGGACAACAAGGCGGGACAAACAGACAGACAGACAGACAGACAGACAGACAGACAGACAGACAGACAGACAGACAGACAGACAGACAGACAGACAGACAGACAGACAGACAGACAGACAGACAGACAGACAGACAGACAGACAGACAGACAGACAGACAGACAGACAGACAGACAGACAGACAGACAGACAGACAGACAGACAGACAGACAGACAGACAGACAGACAGACAGACAGACAGACAGACAGACAGACAGACAGACAGACAGACAGACAGACAGACAGACAGACAGACAGACAGACAGACAGACAGACAGACAGACAGACAGACAGACAGACAGACAGACAGACAGACAGACAGACAGACAGACAGACAGACAGACAGACAGACAGACAGACAGACAGACAGACAGACAGACAGACAGACAGACAGACAGACAGACAGACAGACAGACAGACAGACAGACAGACAGACAGACAGACAGACAGACAGACAGACAGACAGACAGACAGACAGACAGACAGACAGACAGACAGACAGACAGACAGACAGACAGACAGACAGACAGACAGACAGACAGACAGACAGACAGACAGACAGACAGACAGACAGACAGACAGACAGACAGACAGACAGACAGACAGACAGACAGACAGACAGACAGACAGACAGACAGACAGACAGACAGACAGACAGACAGACAGACAGACAGACAGACAGACAGACAGACAGACAGACAGACAGACAGACAGACAGACAGACAGACAGACAGACAGACAGACAGACAGACAGACAGACAGACAGACAGACAGACAGACAGACAGACAGACAGACAGACAGACAGACAGACAGACAGACAGACAGACAGACAGACAGACAGACAGACAGACAGACAGACAGACAGACAGACAGACAGACAGACAGACAGACAGACAGACAGACAGACAGACAGACAGACAGACAGACAGACAGACAGACAGACAGACAGACAGACAGACAGACAGACAGACAGATACTAAGACAGACAGATAGACACTGAGACAGACACTAAGACAGACAGATAGACAGACACTAAGACAGACAGACAGACAGACAGACAGACAGACAGACAGACAGACAGACAGACAGACAGACAGACAGACAGACAGACAGACAGACAGACAGACAGACAGACAGACAGACAGACAGACAGACAGACAGACAGACAGACAGACAGACAGACAGACAGACAGACAGACAGACAGACAGACAGACAGACAGACAGACAGACAGACAGACAGACAGACAGACAGACAGACAGACAGACAGACAGACAGACAGACAGACAGATACTAAGACAGACAGATAGACACTGAGACAGACACTAAGACAGACAGATAGACAGACACTAAGACAGACAGACAGACAGACAGACAGACAGACAGACAGACAGACAGACAGACAGACAGACAGACAGACAGACAGACAGACAGACAGACAGACAGACAGACAGACAGACAGACAGACAGACAGATACTGAGACAGACACTAAGACAGACAGATAGACAGACACTAAGACAGACAGACGGACAGACAGACAAGCACATAAGGTTAAGATAACAACTTATGAGATTAATCAAAAAGTGGAAGCGCACAGAATCACACATTTATAGCTATTATTCGTGAATTACAATTTTTTTCATTTTTCAAATCAACACAACAAAGTATTTTTAAACGATTGTTTACAATACGGTGACCTTTAGAGCATATTTGTTATTAGTGTAAAAAATAAATACGCCAGAGCATGTACTTTAATTTGGGGATGGGTATGGGGATGAAGAATCGATAATGGACAAAAATTAACATGCATAGGATAAGTTGAATGAGTTGAAAAAAAGAGGTCATAATGAAGACAGGCCTGTCTTTGATTCGCTGTTAAAACTGTATTAAAAAGTATGTGGTTCCAGTTTCTGTTTATAGTACATGGTGCTAACACTTCTGTGTTAAAAGTACATAACTCGTAGTGCCAATACCTGTGTTAAACATGTCTTTAAGCTCTCTTGTTTATCTTCTTAAATAGCCTTATGCTGTGTTAAAATGGTGGTTGAAGTCAAGCGGGTTGAAGTGCTTTTGCTACAAGTCATGTTGAACATGGTAACATCAAATACTTGTAGATTCTGCCTCCTTGGCGTCATCTTCTCCGACACCTGAAGGAGCCGATCAGAGCGCACACCTGCTGCTTGAAGTAGGTGTTCATGCAGCCGTAGATCAGCGGGTTGGCTCCGTGATTGATGAAGTAGAAATAGAACATCACCTTCACCGCCTGTTTGTAGCCCCAGCCGGCGTCGGCATCGCCCGCGTTCTGCGCCCCGACAGGCTGGCGAGAATCGAGCGCAGTCTCGAATGGGGTAAAATTATGATTTCCGGGAAAAGTTGGCCGCCACCCATCGCCAGGTCCGGATAAAATCGAGGCGTTGCCAGTCTCGACAAAGAACTTGCCAGAGACGCCTTCGCTCACCGATTTGTTAAAATTGTACACCAGAAAGAAGGGCAGATAGGACAATACGTAGAAGAACGTGATGACGCTGAGTACCTTGGCCGTCTTGATGTGCGGCCGCTTCCTTGTCCGCTCCGCCAGGTCCTGCTGGGCCAAAGTCAGATGCTCCGAGGCCACTGAGTTGATTCTTTCGGGTCTGACGTCATCGGCAGCATCTTCATCGGCGAAAGTTGGAGTCAGCATCGCGCTGAGTTCGATCGCTTCGCCGGCTTGTTCGGCTTCGTTTGAGACTTCGGAGATTCGCTTCTGGCGACCGTTCTTGATGGCGCTCTCGGAATCAGCGGCCAGAGCTTCATCGATGTCGGTCTCGAGACACTGCAGCGGCTCTGCAGCTGCTTCTGGCGGCTGACTGACGATGCCAGACGTTCTTCTGGCGTCGACGTAGCTGGTCACCTCGGTGACCTCGTCTAGGCGGCCAACAGACAGCAGCCGGCGAGATCTGCGTCCGCCGCCGCCTCCGCTGCTCCACCGGCGATTCGGCAGCCACCTTCGCCCGGCGCCCCTGCCGCCGACCTCTTCGACTCTGTCGGCTCGCTGCTTCATCTTGGCCGCCACGTAGTTCCGCGACTTGTCCCAGCGCAGCTGTCGCTTCCGAACGAAGCAGAAAATGTTGGCGTAGAAGAAAACTAGGAGCAGCAGCATTATGGAGAAGATCACTGTCAGCACCGTTCGGTAGACTTTGTAGACGGACTCGGACACGATGCTGTAATCTGTGGTGCAGTGAGTGACCCCAAAGTCGCCGCCGCTCAGCCTGCTGCTCAGATTGGCGTCGAAGGCGATGCGGACGCTGGCTCCCGTGGTGAGGCCACCCGGCGCGCCCAGAGCGAAGCCGAGAAGCAGCACCAGAGCGATGTACAGCAGCGAGTTCTTCCTTGTGGACTGGATGCCCGGCACAAAGCAGATTATGACGAATCGATCAATGGAGATCAGGCAGAGCAGGAACGCCGACGAGGGCACCAAGGAGTAGCGCAGGACGTTGAACAGTTTGCAGGCCAGGTCGCTGCTGGACTCCAGCCACACGTCCTGGTAGATCGTGGACGGAATCACGACGGCGCACACGACCAGGTCGAGAGCGGCCAGAGCGATCACGTAGACATTCTGGGGCAGATCTTTGAGACTGCGCGAGAAGAACATGATAACCAGACTGTTGCCCACGATGCCGAGCACAGAGATGACAACCAGCCACAGAGTGATGGTGATGAGCACAGGCGTGGAGATGCTCTGACTGCGCCTGCGGAGTTGCATCATCTCCGAGAGGTCCTGGAACTGGTGCGCGTCCATGCTGCGATCTGTGCAATCGTGAGGAAGTAAAGCATTTATTGACAGACAGAAAGTCTTACATTCAAATTATGACTAATGTTCTAATCTGTTCTAATATTCTAATGTTCTAATTTCTAATAATTGGACTTTAGTCAAATTATTATAATCATGACTAAAGTGACAAAAGGCTATGCAAAAACTGCACGTGTGATCACACGAACATTGGCCTCTTTTCATGGCGGTGTGAAAAAACCTTAAGGAAGACAGACTGAAGCAAAGACGGTCAGACACCGCGACAATCATATACTATTGCGCCCAGGTGCACTTGCATCGATGAGTAATCTCTGACTGTCAGTCTCTCTCTGCGCCCCTAAGCTGCTAACTTTTTTGTGCCCCCTCCTCATTTCAAAGACAGGCAGACATAGAAGGACAGAAAGTCACAAAAAGAGGCAGACATAGAGGAATAGAAATTCACAAAAAGAGGCAGACATAGAGGGACAGAAAGTCACAAAAAGAGGCAGACATAGAGGGACAGAAAGTCACAAAAAGAGGCAGACATAGAGGAATAGAAAGTCACAAAAAGAGGCAGACATAGAGGGACAGAAATTCACAAAAAGAGGCAGACATAGAGGGACAGAAAGTCACAAAAAGAGGCAGACATAGAGGGACAGAAAGTCACAAAAAGAGGCAGACATAGAGGGACAGAAAGTCACAAAAAGAGGCAGACATAGAAGGACAGAAAGTCACAAAAAGAGGCAGACATAGAGGGACAGAAAGTCACAAAAAGAGGCAGACATAGAGGGACAGAAAGTCACAAAGACAGGCAGACACAGATGGGCAGAAAGTCACAAATACAGGCAGACACAGATGAACAGAAAGTCACAAAGACAGGCAGACACAGATGAACAGAAAGTCACAAAGACAGACAGACACAGATGAACAGAAAGTCACAAAGACAGGCAGACACAGATGGACAGAAAGTCACAAAGACAGGCAGACACAGATGAACAGAAAGTCACAAAGACAGACAGACACAGATGAACAGAAAGTCACAAAGACAGGCAGACACAGATGGACAGAAAGTCACAAAGACAGACAGACACAGATGGACAGAAAGTCACAAAGACAGGCAGACACAGATGGACAGAAAGTCACAAAGACAGACAGACACAGATGGACAGAAAGTCACAAAGACACGCAGACACAGATGGACAGAAAGTCACAAAGACAGGCAGACACAGATGGACAGAAAGTCACAAAGACAGACAGACACAGATGAACAGAAAGTCACAAAGACACGCAGACACAGATGGACAGAAAGTCACAAAGACAGGCAGACACAGATGGACAGAAAGTCACAAAGACAGACAGACACAGATGGACAGAAAGTCACAAAGACACGCAGACACAGATGGACAGAAAGTCACAAAGACAGGCAGACACAGATGGACAGAAAGTCACAAAGACAGACAGACACAGATGGACAGAAAGTCACAAAGACACGCAGACACAGATGGACAGAAAGTCACAAAGACACGCAGACACAGATGGACAGAAAGTCACAAAGACACGCAGACACAGATGGACAGAAAGTCACAAAGACAGGCAGACACAGATGGACAGAAAGTCACAAAGACAGACAGACACAGATGGACAGAAAGTCACAAAGACAGACAGACAGAGATGGACAGACAGGCAGACACAGCGACACACAGAGAAAGACAAACACCGAGTCAGGGAGATATCTTGCAATTAATCATCCCTTCCAGCTCCCGCTCAGCTTCTCTCTACTCAGTCCATGACAGATGCGTGAGGCGGTCAGACTGGAAGATAAACATCAGCACCACCTTTCGAATGCTCGCTGCGACGGACAGAAAATCGATAAAAGTACACCTTTGTTCGGCCAGCTGCGCAAACCTCAGCCTCGCAAAGGATGCCGCGCTCTCTGCTTATGGCAGCAAATGGGCACAGGAAAAAATCGAAGAGCCGCCTCAACCAGAGTTAAATTAGTAAATCTCACATCAATAAGATACGGTCGCGAGTAAAAGGATTTTGTTTCCCGATTTTACCGACAGACAGAGATTCTGTGTACATCGCGATTACATATGAATCGATGTTGAATTGTCTTCAAGGTTATCGAGCTCCGCTTTGTGACAAGAAATTCAGCTGTTTTATTAAGGCTTCAATGCATGGCTTTGCAGAAGATCTATCTATCTGATCATCCGCATATCTCCGCTTAGCAACGAGAAACCTCATCGACTCGTTTCATCCTTGCTTTCTCTGTCTTCTTCTGTGCTTTCAGAATCATTTTTTGGGGCATTAGACTTTCTAAAACTTGCATGTTTTCACCTGGCGAGGGATAAAGGGCTTGACTTTTGCGCTGATTTTGTCTCTCTGGCCTCCCTTCATTCCCTCCCTTCAGTTTCTTCATTCATGATTTCCCTTCATTCTCTCCCTTCATTCCCTCTCCTCATTCCCTCCCTTCATTCCCTCCCTTCATTCCCTCCCTTCATTCTCCCTTCATTCCCTCCCTTCATTCCCTCCCTTCATTCCCTCCCGTCATTCCCTCCCTTCATTCTCTCCCTTCATTCCCTCCCTTCATTCCCTCCCTTCATTCCCTCCCGTCATTCCCTCCCTTCATTCCCTCCCATCATTCTTTCTATTCGTTCTATTCCTTCATTATCTCCCTTCATTTTCTCCCTTTATTTATCGTCTTCTCCCTCCCATTACTTTTAGACATCACTCGAGCGCAAAAAATGCGCGAAAAGCTGACAAAAAGAATCCTAATGCTTGTAGTTGCATCACCTTTGACTATAGTAGCAAAGCATGAAGAGCAAAGCCGTTAGCTAGTGCAAAAAGAATGCCAATGTTCAGTATGGTTAACAAGTCTGTTGGAATCGAGTAAGTAGAATATGTAGAGCCAAAAAAGCTTTCTGATTTGCAAACACATGCAAACACAGAGCTCATTTATAAACGCGAATCCGTGTGTGAAAATGATTCAGAGGGCGATAAGCTCAAATTGGCAACCGTAAAATTCGTGCTTGGTTGAAAAAGCCTCAAAGGCAGCAGGGACGGCGCACCCTGCAGTAGCAAGCTTTTTGAGACATTTCTTGAGTCAATGCTTTGTTTCATGTGTAGCTTTCCTTTTTAACTCTGGCTGGCTGGCAGGCAAAACCTCCGTCGTGTTGTTAAAGTACAAAAGCCTTTACCGATTGTTTCAGTTAGCGGAGGAACTACCAGACGGGAAATCACCACGACGACTGTGTGTTTGCACTTCTTTCTCGAATTTAGAGCCGATAGCACGTTCGACTTGTTTTATCGTGACGCGAAAGTTGCTGATTTGACTGTTACTGGAGTTCTTTGGGATCTTCCTACCAGCGAAGACTGCTCTCTGCTGCGGCGACGTGTGGGTCGACACCAACCTGTCTCAAGTGTCGGCCTGGTGATCAACACGCAGAAGACCGTCGGGCTTTGTGAGTCCGACAACATCAAGGCGCTGACGGGCAGGCGATGTAGCTTCCGCAGTATCTGCAGTTCGTCTACCTCGGCTGCGTCCGTCAAGCTTGCTTGTGTGGGGCGGTGCTGCTGTTTGACGACCAGAATGCGGTGTTGTTCGAAGCGGTACTCAACCTGAACGCTGAAAGACCCGTCCGGACAACAAGTTGAAGCGGACCTGTTGCACCATTTTGTCGACTCGAGCTTTCACGCTGCATCATCCTTGCCGACACTCAGAGTATAAAAACAGGTTGCCATTTTTGTTTCGGGGGGGGGGACGCTGTACATTCTGTGAGCGAGTGCTTGAGTACGCATGCATCGTTGTGCGGGTGTGTGCTCAAGGGTCAGAGTGAAATGGCAGGCATCCCTAAGTTATCAGTGCCTTGATATTCGGCAGTAACAAAAGCCCTCTCACGACAAACACGACAAAACACTCTGGCATGGCTATTGAATCTCGCTACGGCAGAACATATATGCCACTCAATCATTGTTCAAGTTCTTCTGTGCCGTGACAAAATTGGCTGCACCCGTATCAATCTCAGCCAGTCAGGTAAACAAAGCAGCCAGTTATAAATCCGGATTTTCTTACCTGTTTTGCTCTTCTAATTTCGCGATATCAGACAGGAAAGAAGACTTTTCTGCGGTGGGTGCGTGTTTATCGGCGAAGCT
>NIVC01000513.1:0-22500 GCA_002269645.1 Macrostomum lignano | reverse complement strand
ATTTGGGTAAATTTCTCGCTCAGTTGCGCAGCAGGGGACCTACTGGCCCGTCAGACAGAGTTTCCGCCATTTACGATGTTCTAATTAGCTCCCAAGAGGACTGTAACTTCTGGTTGTTTACGTTAAGAACTCGGGTTGGACTTTACATTCATATGCTATTCGACATTTTTCCATCCCTAAATTTGGGAGAGAATGTCTTGTAGGTCAAACTGAACTGATCATTGATAAACAACAAAGTTTCTACAAAGCATACATCATTTTACGCTGAAGAATTAAAATGCCCAGTGCTGTTTATTTATAAAAACAAAATATTTCCGCAGAGATTCTCATGCATCTACTGTACATAATGTATAGTTTTAGCGAATACAATAGCTAATTATCATATCATTTATTTCATAAACAGAAATTTAGGCATTGAACCGGCGTTCCTAAGTAAAAATGTTTAATATTATAATTTAAGGTTTTTAAAGATCTCACAGCAATTCGAACTTGAAGACCCACACTATAAAACCGGAAGTCACACCCAGCTCCCCAACCCGAAGTCACAACCTGCTCCCTAGCCGGAAGTCACAACCTGCTCCCTAGCCGGAAGTCACACCCGCCGACTGGTCAGCTGAGACGGAATCACGCTGGAGTCCACGTGTCGCCAGTTCTCCATGCAGAAGGTGCCAAACCATTCCTTCCTGGACTCCGCAGCCAGTCGTCGCCTCCGCTCCAGCTCCTCCGAGTTGTCGTCGCGCACCATCGGGCGCATCTCCGGCGATATCGGCATGGTGAAGATCAACGGCGCCGGCTCCGTGGTCAGCACCGAGCCGCCGTGTCGCCGACACTCGGGCAGCGCGTCCGACTGCAGCGGCTGGCTGACGCTGACAAACAGAAGGCGATCGGTGAACTCCAGGCGGTCCCACATGTACTTTAGGGAACCTTCGGATAGTTCTCGAACCCCGGAGGTCACGTCCGCATCCGATGTCACCTCCAGGTGGTTGGGATAGCGATGGTACAGCAGGCTGAGCCACTGAGTCCGGCTTAGCAGCACTGGCAGAGCGATTATCTGCGAAAATCATTTGTTATAACTTATATCGCAAACTTGAGCATAAAAAACTCTTAGGCAATGTCTAAAGCCTGTTAGTGCCTCAAAGCCTATTGGACAGTGCCTCAAATACAGTGTCTCAAAGACTGTTAGACAGTGTCTCAAAGACTGTTAGACAGTGTATTAAAGACTGTTAGACAGTGTCTCAAAGACTGTTAGACAGTGTCTCAAAGACTGTTAGACAGTGTATCAAAGACTGTTAGACAGTGTATCAAAGACTGTTAGACAGTGTCTCAAAGACTGTTAGACAGTGTCTCAAAGACTGTTAGACAGTATCTCAAAGACTGTTAGACAGTGTCTCAAAGACTGTTAGACAGTGTCTCAAAGACTGTTAGACAGTGTATCAAAGACTGTTAGACAGTGTATTAAAGACTGTTAGACAGTGTCTCAAAGACTGTTAGACAGTGTCTCAAAGACTGTTAGACAGTGTATTAAAGACTGTTAGACAGTGTCTCAAAGACTGTTAGACAGTGTCTCAAAGACTGTTAGACAGTGTATCAAAGACTGTTAGACAGTGTATCAAAGACTGTTAGACAGTGTCTCAAAGACTGTTAGACAGTGTCTCAAAGACTGTTAGACAGTATCTCAAAGACTGTTAGACAGTGTCTCAAAGACTGTTAGACAGTGTCTCAAAGACTGTTAGACAGTGTCTCAAAGACTGTTAGACAGTGTATTAAAGACTGTTAGACAGTGTCTCAAAGACTGTTAGACAGTGTCTCAAAGACTGTTAGACAGTGTATCAAAGACTGTTAGACAGTGTATCAAAGACTGTTAGACAGTGTCTCAAAGACTGTTAGACAGTGTATTAAAGACTGTTAGACAGTGTCTCAAAGACTGTTAGACAGTGTCTCAAAGACTGTTAGACAGTGTCTCAAAGACTGTTAGACAGTGTCTCAAAGACTGTTAGACAGTATCTCAAAGACTGTTAGACAGTGTCTCAAAGACTGTTAGACAGTGTATCAAAGACTGTTAGACAGTGTATCAAAGACTGTTAGACAGTGTATCAAAGACTGTTAGACAGTGTCTCAAAGACTGTTAGACAGTGTCTCAAAGACTGTTAGACAGTATCTCAAAGACTGTTAGACAGTGTCTCAAAGACTGTTAGACAGTGTCTCAAAGACTGTTAGACAGTGTCTCAAAGACTGTTAGACAGTGTCTCAAAGACTGTTAGACAGTGTCTCAAAGACTGTTAGACAGTGTATTAAAGACTGTTAGACAGTGTCTCAAAGACTGTTAGACAGTGTATCAAAGACTGTTAGACAGTGTATTAAAGACTGTTAGACAGTGTATTAAAGACTGTTAGACAGTGTTTCAAAGACTGTTAGACAGTGTATTAAAGACTGTTAGACAGTGTCTCAAAGACTGTTAGACAGTGTCTCAAAGACTGTTAGACAGTATCTCAAAGACTGTTAGACAGTGTATTAAAGACTGTTAGACAGTGTATCAAAGACTGTTAGACAGTATCTCAAAGACTGTTAGACAGTATCTCAAAGACTGTTAGACAGTATCTCAAAGACTGTTAGACAGTGTATCAAAGACTGTTTCGAGTACTGTCTGTAAGAAAACTGTCTATCAGGCATCGAGTTCAAGAAAATATGACCAGTAAGTAAATTAGGCATAACTATACATGCCAACTACAAACTCTATTATATTAGTGGTAGTAGCATCATAAAGTGATTGCTTACATCCCATTCAACATCGAATCCTAAAGATTGAATCTCGTTGATCGTGTCCACCACCGGTACGTCGGAGTCTTGCACCCGGTCCCTGGCTTCCGAGTAGTACGGCAGCGTGATCATGTCGGCTGGTCGCTGGATTATCAACAGGCTTCCCTGGGGTCGAAGGCAGCGCATCGCGTTCATGTAGAACGTCTTCCGATCCTGAAGGTACTCGAGCGAGTCGCGAACAATCACCTTGTCGTAGCGTATCGGAGGTGAGTCTTCGTCGTCATCGCGTTGGGAAGCGAGTTGACTAAAGTGCTCTTCAGCTTCACTGTTCACCACCGAGACTGGGATCAGACTGCAGTGGCACACGGATTTAAATGGCATCGGGATATGTTAAAAGTTTTGGGATGGGGATAAAAGTAGGATATAGACCACAGTTTTTACATTGTTTTGTACTACGAAGTACTCGTAGTATTGGATTACAACTGGACCTTAAACTGACGGTCCATGACATTATCCTGCCCTCAGTAGTGAAGATAATATACTCGTACATGTTCTAAAGATGGTACATCTGTTCTGAAGGATACTTTTGCCATTAGGTATCACGTCTGTCCTGAAGGTGATGCTACTGTCCTGAAAGTGATTTTCCTGTCCCGGAGGCGATGTTCCTGTCCTGAAGGAGATTTTCCTGTCCAGGAGACGATGTTCCTGTCCTGAAGGCGATGTTCCTGTCCTGAAGGATGCTCCTGTCCTGAAGGGGATTTTTTCTGTCCCGGAGGCAATTTTCCTGTCCTGAAGGCGATGTTTTTGTCGTGAAAGTGATTTTCCTATCCCGGAGGGGATTTTTCTGTCTTGAAGGTGATTTTCTTGTCCTGGAGGCGATGTTCCTGTCCTGAAGGTGATGCTCCTGTCCTGATGGTGATTTTTCTGTCCTGAGAGCGAGTCCTCCTATTCTGAATAGAATTGATTCTGTTTTCTGAAAGGGCAACCGACTTGAACAAAGAGTCTCGCTGAGGTTTTTCATATATTTTCCTGCAGCGCCAGAACAAAGACAGCTGTCAATGTCAAACCGAGTGTTAGGGTAGACAACCTCAAACAAAACTTGCAAAAGACTATGCAGAAAACTACTCGGTGATTTATGTAGAGCTCAAAGACTAGTGGCACAAAACGTTTTTTTCCTTACCGTCCGGTTTTGGCCGCCTCGTAGACAATTTCGCCCGGTGTCACCTCTTGAATGCCTTTGACAAGCTTTAGTCGCTGCTCCAGTACTTTGGCCAGCGAGCCCTTCTTTGGACCGACATAGCAGACAAGATCGTCAACGTTGATTTCGGCTAGACGGGACACGGAATCGCAGATGGCCTTATTGTACTCATCGCCGAAGCTGAACTGAGAGCCGTCGTCAATGGCGGGCAATTGGCGTTGAATTGGCACGTCGCGTTGGTATCGCTCGGAGATGACGCTGAAGGGCCTCGGCGATTCGGGGCCATAGAATGCGGACATCTGCAGAATACGAGGGAAGAAGTGTGTGGCTTCCGTGTGATTTTCTGAGACATTTGATAATTTAGACCTTCAATACGCATTCATTTCGCAGCGTAAAGCACTATTATTAAATTCGCTGAAGTAGGCATTCAGTTTCGTCTCAAACTAGCAATTTATTTGGATCACACCGTCAGCGCATGATAAGAGCAGTCTAACGAAGTAAAATAATGTTGATAAGAGTTCATTTTGATCTGGTTACGTCGCTTGTTAAAAGTGCTTGAGCGATGTTTCACTATGCAATAAATTAACCTTAAAAAAGCATGTGATGTTAGTATCTGCAACTCTGTGAAGTCAATCAACAAGAACTGGCATTAGACTTAGCAGCAAGCAGATTAGATCCGTTCAGTCCCCCAGCAACAGCTGGTACAAGCATGTCTAGATGGTTATCTTTACCTTTTAGCTTAACCAGAGCTCTCTTCTGTCGCGAAAATTGACACTCTTGATGCTATCTTTGTGCAAAAGTGTCCAGCCCAGCTGTAAGACTGCCTGTGTGCCCCTCGCTTGGCAAAGCGTCTTTTAGTAGACAGGATTGAAGAGGGCAGAACAGGGGCTGGGCGAGAGGAGACTGGCCAAGCCCAGTTGGTTGGGTGCCAAGGTGAGAGTACGAAAAAGACCATCGCGCTTAGAAACCGACGGGGTAAAATCGAAAATGAGAATGCTGCCTAGAAAGAGAATTTTGTAGGAGAGTTTGAGCTAGGAGCTCACAGGCTCGCTAGATAAACAATGAGAATTTGGCAGACTTTGCTTAAGCATAAAGACGTAGTACATAAGAGGCTCATGCTGGTGCAAATGAAAGGCATGGAATTGAACTTGCTATTTTTAGAGTTGCAAGCTAACATATACGCTCGTAATATCCTAACTATGAGATATATAATATGCTTCGCGCACCGCGTTAGTTGGCTTAAAAATTAAACAACAGCTTAGCCCGTGCATTCCTGTAGCAATAGCAGTTTTTTGTGCTTTTAATTGTACTCACTAATTAAAATTCGTTAAAACCTTAACCCAGTATTTCTGCGCGCGTAAAAACTTAAATGACCGAGATACGCTGCACTCGCAAATCGTACGAATTTCCTAGCAGTTTTTCGTGCAGTTTTTTAGCACAAATTTAAATGCTTCACCTCTTGACTTCCAAATATTGTAAATCCAGTATGTGTTTCGTTCGAGGTGTACTCCACCAATTTTTTAGAATTGAAAAGAAGCATTTTTGGAGAGCAACAATGCTCAAAATAGTTCCGTTGTGCTCTCTAAACAGATTTGGTAAAGATTTGCTTTTTTTAAACAGCGCTGAAGCGGCTTTCGCAATAGACAAATACCGACTAGTTCTAAAACCAAGAAAATCCTGTATCGCGCCAATGCGTTTTGCACGATATGCGAGTGCAGTGTCATACCCTTACATGTCCATAAATAAACATTGAAGCATTTTTTAACGCTCGCTTTAGTTTCTATTACAATATATATTGCATAGCAAACAGCCAGTAGATGTGATGAGTTTTAGTTGAAAAAACACAATACAATACACTGTCGTTGGGTGTTCCTCTGGGCTAAGGAGCCACAGCAACATAATTTTTTATCTCAAAGGATTAAAAGCATTTGTAGAGACCCTGAATTCTAGTCGGCAATCTCCACCATCCACAGGTCGGGATCCAGCGATCGTGCAATGGCACGAGATTAATTGTTCTGGCACTTAGTGACAATGTACTTCGCTGCAAAGTGGCAGCTGGCCAGTTCGCAGGCGATGAGGTGCTGCTGCCTCGCATCCTGCTGGAGCCGAACAATGTAGACCTACCCATTGCCTTTAAGCGGTTGCAATTTCCTGTAAGACCCAGCTTCTGTCTGACGATTCATAAGTCGCAAGGCCAGTCGCTGGTGTCCGTTGGTATCGAACTGACTGACGGCTGCTTCGCCCACGGCCAACTGTACACTGCGCTGTCTCGAGCAAAAGATGCTGCCAATGTTCGTATTCGGATATCAGGCAATCGAACGAGGAACATTGTGTACCCAGAGGTGCTTTCTGATTATTAGGCTGCTCAAGATTGTAATTGCCTCGAGTGTTAGCTGCTCTACATTACCCTTTTATTATCCTTGTTAAAAGAGAAATATTTTTGTGAAAACGCTATCAAAATTGATCAAAGCTACCAATCTGTAGAGCGTTACAGACAGACAAACAGACAAACAGACATTAGATATTTAGTATATTTGGAAGGATGTATTTACATTTAGCCATGTAGCCCCCCTCTGGGTGGCATAAAACCGTAGTTTCAGTAAAATCACAGCTTAGCAATAGCTATAGCATGCGCAGCTTAGGATTGTTAATAGAGCGGACTACAACTAGAAAAAAAAATCTTTTGTCTATGAATGCACTTGTTTAAGGCTCGAAACTTTTCTTGATAGTCAGACCGGTGACTGTCTACAAAATTTAAAAAGTCTCATTCCTAATACTACTTTTATTACACGTTTCTTTCAGTAATACTAACAAACAATGAAAATTTTGGATCTGCCGCATAGTGGAACAGCATCGGTGGTTGCCCGAGTGTTGCTGCGAAGTGAGGCAAGTTACTTGATTATACTTTCATCTCATTGAAACGACGGTCTTATAAAATTATTGCATACCTGGCCGATGCAGTAAATAAATGGCTGGCTTTGCACTAATATACCCCTCGGGTACACAAGTTTAAAACCGCTAAAGGCGGCGACGGTACTCTTTTTTCTGCCCTGCTTGTTGACGAGACCAGTGAGATTAGGGCTTTTTTGGGCGCCAACTACAGGCAAATTGGGAAAAATGCTCCGAGGAGAACAGCGTGGTTGTAAATGGCGCGCTAATTAGACCAGCAGACGAACGCTATAATATTTCCCACAACAAAAAGGAACTCAGAGTCGACATCGACAATGGCGGCGCCGTCGACGAAGTGACTGAAAATGTTCAAGGGGACGTTACCTTCAGACTCCATGCCATTTCTGAACTCGCCGAAATTCGAACTGACAGGTGTGTAGCATAATTTAAAATTCAAAATCTGTGCATTTAAATGCACAATCTCTTGAATGTGTACTTTCCCAATAGGGCCATCCTTGATGTACTTGGCATTGTGATGTCGAAGCAAGGCCCGGACCATATCACAACAACGTTTGGAGGGTGCGCAAAGGCGTCGCTGGTCCTTGGCGACCAATCTAACAAAAGCGTCACATGCACCTTTATGGGTCCTTGCGCAGAGAAAATCACGGCGTGGCCAGTCGGGTGTGCCCTTGCAATTAAAGGCGTAAAGACAACGAGTTACGGGTCAGTATCTCTCAACTGCAGTGGTGCATACTGTCAAATTGACCCGAACCTACTCGAGGCTAAAAAGCTCGGGCTTGGTTTGAAGAACATTCAGATGCCCAAACTGTACAATCTGTACAGTCACAAATACAGGTACCACCCCATCAAACTGGCTGCCGAGGTGGCGCCATGACAATTTCTGCTGAAGAACTTGTGCTAGACGTCCCACAATCAATTAAGCGTGGGCATACGTCAGGGTAACTGGGAGGTATGTTTTTTTGCTATATATCTAATTTCATTTGAAAATTCACTTGCGTCTAATATTCGCTGCACTTAATTTAATTTGCAGACAGTAATTTGTATTGAAAGAAATAACCATAATTCTAGCGCACAGTGAGATATTATATTTATACGTTGCTTAAACGTACATAATGACACACGCGCACACACGCACACAAACAATTGCAGCCGAAGCGACTCTACGACTCGACTCGGCTATTCACAGTCTGTCTTCAGAATGTGACTCATTTTCGCAACACTGTCGCAATGAGCAACCCGGAAGAGCTGGAGACGATTGAAAAAAAAACGGAAACCGAAACCGAACCGAACATTTAAATGCCACGCTTCATTACTTTGCTTTTGTCCAAAAAGGACACGATTAACCATTGAACGTAATAGTTGTTTAGTAGTTGATAGTTGTTGAATATTATAATATTTGTTTAATAGCTGTTTAGTAGTCGAAACCTAGTTCTCTTTAGAAGAGAAATATTTTTGTGAAAACGCGATCAAAATTGATCAAAGCTACCAATATGTAGAGCGTTACAGACAGACAGAAAGACAAACAGACATACAGAATTTATAAAATTAGTATATTGTTTATTAGGAATGTATTTACTCCTCTGGGAGCAGAAGTTTGGTATTAAGCTAATCCCCCCTGCATTACTCTAATTTGCTTTCTGGGGGGACGCTTGCTGTCTGGAGAATTGCTTGCTGTCTGGGGAATGCTTGCTGATGCTTGCTGTCTAAGGAATGCCTGCTGTCTAATGGATGCTTGCTGTCTTGGTGATGCTTGCTGTCTTGGTGATGCTTGCTGTCTTGGTGATGCTTGCTTTCTGGGGGATTCTTTGAATTAGGCTAATAAAGAGGGGTCTAAGGCCGTGAGCTCCTGCTGTAGACCAGAATATGCCCCAGCCAGTGACAATAGGCACTAAGAGTTTGTGCTTGAAAGGATAAGCACTATTTAAGCACTATTTGTTGATTGAGAAAGGGTTTTGGGTTGATGAAGGAAACTTTTTTGGCTTTGTTTGGAAAGTTTTGATTAGTGGCAATTTGGTGTCATTTTTAAGGCCCCCCAGCGGGGGGGGGCAAAATGGCTAGTCGCAATATAGTAAATCTCTTAGATCTGTCTGTCTGACCGGTATTCCAGTCTACAGCCTGAATGCCTAAACCGATTATTTCAAACTTGCTTAAATAAATCGGAAATTCTTGTTAAATTGTGTGGGTGTAATTGCATTGAAAAAAAATCGAATGGGAAGATGGTTAGATATTCGAAAACTGTATTTAATTAATGTATTTTTCTTGCAGTCAGGGCTGTGGCGGCCCAATCAGCACGCAGCCAGCGATTGCGAGTACATCTGCACTGAAAACCCCTGCCCGCCAGGCTGGTGGATGGGTGTACTCGGACAGACAGCTAATATGCTAAGTCGGGGGGGGGGTTGGCCTTCAATCGTGCCACCTTTTTGTCGCACCTCCCCATGTGATCGCGTGCTTATTTATACCCGACGCGTAAAGCTAATAAAATTTTACTTTTCTCGCTTGCAACTTACCTCGTTTTCGCAAGCCGCTAAATTCAGGTCAATATGTCTATGACCATAGACTAAACTTCAACTTCTTGAGCTAATGTTACGAGCTATCAATAATTAAATACGAGTATTCGAAAACCTGCTTTTTGCATAAATTACAGATATCAGCCAGTGCACTTTAAAAGTCTTAAAGTATTGCGCAACTGTGTATAGGCCTCACTGCTATATATTGGTTTTGACAATCAATATGAGAAAATGGACAATCAAAATGAAAACAGCCGTAGATCTGCATGCAGCAGCTCAGCTCAGCTTCGCAGCAGCTGCGGCTTAGGCCATAGACTTTTGACGATCGAAATGAGGCTGTTTTCATTTTGATTGTCCATTTTCTCATATTGATTGTCAAAACCAATATCACTCACTGTGTATATCACTGCTATGTATTTGACTGCAGTACCGAAGCATATATGGCTGATGCTAAAAATGGTCTGTCTGTGCGTGCCCCGGGTCTCCGGTGCTTGCTACGTCTGTTGGATGCTTGCTGACTGGCGCCACTATATAGTATATGCAAGGGATAGATCAATGCTCAGCGGCTGCGTGCAGTTTGTGGAATGCTTGTTGTCTGTGGGATTTTTTGCTGTCTGGGGAATGCTTGCTGTCTCGGAGATGCTTGGTAGATTACATCATTATTAAAATTATTACATTCTTTCTTTGCTCTCCAACGGGGGTGTAGATTGCTAAAGATTTCACAGCTTACTGGGCTGGGCAAATTGCATAGATGTCAACGCTCGAGTTTAATTGCTGTGATGTCGATGTTTAATGAGGGAATTCCTCAGATGCCAAGATTAACTGGGGAAAGTACTGAGATATTAAGGCCTACTGGGGTCTTGAGATAGCCCTTGGACTATCGTGGCTCATAGGGGATGGCTGAATTGTTGGGGAGGGGGTTAGGTTGCTGAGCCATTGTAAGATCGTCAAGTAGTACGGCTCAAGTAGCTCATGTATTTAGGATAATGAAATAGTACACACAAGTGATGCTGATTTCTTCTAATAGGAAATACCTGTATTTAATAAAGGTTTTGTTCTTTCAGTTAGGCTAATAATAAGGGGTCCAAGGCCGTGAGCTCCTGCTGTAGACCAGAATATGCCCCGGCCAGTGACAATATGCACTAAGAGTTTGTGCGTGAAAGGATAAGCACTATTTGCTGATTGAGAAAGAGTATTGGGTTGATAAAGTAAACTTTTTTGGCTGATGAAAGTTTTGATTCATGACAATTTGGTGTCATTTTTAAGCCCCCCCCCAGCGGGGGGCTAAATGGCTAGTCACAATATACTAAATCTGAATCTGAAAAGTTTCTATGCATGTATGTATGTATGTATGTATGTATGTATGTACATAATCCATTTTAAAGGAGTTTATCCAACCGGTTTTTTTCAAACTTGCCCATTCGATCAGAAATTCTTGCGAATGGGTACAGTTCTCTTGGCGAAGAGATTGCTTCATTTTAGAGATATTAAATATTCGAAAAACTGTATTTTCCTATCTAATTAGTGCATTTTTCTTGCAGTGAGAGCTCAATACGTCTACGGTCACAAATTATTAATTCTTGAGCTGATGCTATGAGCTATAAATAGCTATACCTAGCTTATTGAGTGCAAGGTTTGTCTCCATATACTCTTTTTCTGATACTAACGCTTACTTAAAACAACTCTATAGTGGTTGGTGCGAGAAATCAAAAAGTATTGAGCTCCGAGCTCACTAGACGACTTTTATTTTTTGGTACAAGCGAACGTAAGTATAATTGATGCATAAAAGCACAAGGGTTTTAAAAGAACGCACACGCTAGTCACTGACAATAAAGCATTGCCTGTGCAGCGGGGCCAGAACACTAGAGAGATTTGGCAAAAACTTGCCGTAGTAGTTGATGAGGCCCAAGAAGCTCCTCGGTTGAGTCGTGTTAGTCGGTGCAGGCGCGTCCAGCACAGCTTGAACCTTATCGTCCAGCAGGTGCAGCCCTTCGGCGTCGATGCGGTTGCCTAGGTATGTGACTTCGTCCCTGAAAAAGGTGCACTTCTCAAGCTTGCAGGTCAGCCCGGACTCCTTGAAGACCTTCAGAACTGCTCTCAGGTTGCGGAGGTGACTGGCGTCATCTTCGGCTGTGATGATGACATCATCGATGAAGGATGCAGAGTGCGGAATTTCTCGCAATAAGCTGTCCATCACCCGCTGAAACAAGCTGGCGGCGATCGACACGCCGAAAGGCAGACGGGTGTAGCGAAGAAGTCCCAGCGAGGTGTTGATGGTACATAGCTCCTGAGCATCCTCATCCAGGGGAAGCTGCGAAAATGCCTGGCTCAGATCCAGTTTTGAGAACTTCTTACCGCCAGCCAAGCGTGAAAACAGCTCGTCGATGTTCGGCAGCGGGTAAGCCTCAGGCCGGATAGCTGCGTTGACCGACTGCTTGAAATCAGCGCAGATGCGCACGCTGCCGTCGAACTTCATTACCGGCACGATCGGGGACGCCCAGTCGGAATTTTTGACCGGCACCAGGATTCTTTGGTCGATTTCCTTCTGCAGCTGCTGCTCAACCTTCTCGCGCAGCGCAAACGGCACCGGCCGCGCCTTACAGAACCTTGGTCTGGCGTTCTCCTTCAGACTGATGGACACCGGCTTGCCGCTGAGCTCGCCCAGACCTTGGAAGACTTCTGAGAACTCCTGTAGCAACTCCTTGGCTGCATCAGCTTCTTCCATTCGCTTGATAGAAGAATTTTTGGTCGCAGGCTCGGACGACAACCGGCGACAACCAGCAGCGGCAGCTGTTCCTCGGCCGAACCTTGCGAAGCTCACACGCGTACGAAGAGCTGACCGAGGACACGGACGGTTTGACCGGTGTACGTACTGAGCTGAACCGTTGACGCAGACAGAGACATCCGGCTTTCCAGGTTTTCCTTGAACGTACGTTCGGACATCAGCGATACGGATGCCCCGTGTCCACCTCCATCTCGAATCGCTTCTCCTCGCTGAAGACAGAGGTCACGATTGGAGGAAACCTGGCCTGCGATCGGTCAGCACCCAGATGGTAGAAGGGATAAGCGACCTCGGCTGGGCTGGGCGGCTCGGCGGCCTGAGCTGAGCTGCTGTCTGAAGGCTGCTGGTCAACCAGCTGGTGCATTTGCTGGTGCTGTGTCCCCGCCTTGCATGCCTTCGCGGTGTGCCCGGTTTTGCTGCAGTTGAAACAGCGTTTGTCCGCGAAGGGACATTTGGCTGCCGGATGGCGAGTCGACAAGCAGCGGAAACAGCGCCGCCGGCCTTCTGTTCCAGACTGACGGTGGTCTTGCGGTCGCTGTCGTTCCATTCGAAGCATGGAGTCGCTCTCTGTCGCTGACGATGCCGATGTCGCTGCCGCAGGTTTTGCTGAGCCCAGCGATTGACAGTTTTTGGCTGCTGACTCGCCCGCTTGCGCAATCTGTTTGGCAGTATCGAGGGTGAGCTCGGCCTCCATCAGGAGCCGGCGCTGGATTTGCTGGTCCGCAATGCCGCACACCAGCCTGTCGCGCAGCATGTCAGACAGGCTGCCGCCGTAATTGCAGAACTCCGCAAGCTTCCGCAGCTCCGCACCGACTCTCCAGGGCGCTGAACTCGGTTATTGAAGTGGAACCTCTGAATGACCTCACTCGGCCTTGGGTTGAAATGAGCGCTCAGCAGCTCGCATATTTCGGCATAGGATTTGTCCGCGACTTTATCTGGAGAGCAGAGGCTTCTGGCCAACTGGAAGGTTTTTCTACCGCAGAAGCTCAGCAGGGTGGCCCTCTTTTTACTTTCGTCGGTGATGTCCTGTGCCAGGAAATGTTGCTCCAGACGC
The DNA here is from genome assembly GCA_002269645.1 of Macrostomum lignano. Taxonomy (NCBI): domain Eukaryota; kingdom Metazoa; phylum Platyhelminthes; family Macrostomidae; genus Macrostomum; species Macrostomum lignano. The sequence goes on along the minus strand of NIVC01000513.1, from coordinate 9,292 downwards.
TCCTGGTACTCATCCCAGGTTTCCTCGGAGTCCTCATATTCTCCGATTGCGTGGTTAGGCATTTCTCAGCCACAATCCTCGTCGACTTTTATATTTTTGGTACAAGCGAACGTAAGAGTAATTGATGCATAAAAGCACAAGGGTTTTAAAAGAACGCACACACTAGACACTGACAATGAAGCATTGTCAGTCAATCGATAAAATAAAACAGCGAGTGTACTCACTGTACACCCGCTGAGTCACGCGATACGATATTACCTACACCTAATTTGCCTTGGCTTTTTATGAACTCATAAATTTTAGAACTTATGTATGTTTTAGAATTTATGAATATCCTCATCTTCAACTTGAATTGTTTGAAACCAGAACTGATTGTTTGAATTAAGCCGGGTGTTACTAAAGTGCATAATCACTTGAACAGAAATGCTTCGAGGACGTTGTGCTAGCAACTTGAATAAAAATCGTGAAGCCAAACGAAGGCGTCTTCAACAAAGCGAGTTGCAGCGCGAAAAAGAGAGGCTGAGGATGGCGGATCGCCGGGCAAAGGAGACGGAAGCTGCGGAACGCAAGCTAGACTGGAAGAGTTGCGCCAGCGTGTTTCCGAGAGCCGGGCAAAGGAGATGGAAGCGGAACGGCAAACACGGCTGGAAGAGTTGCGCCTGTCAATGTTAAAATTAAGCGTAGCTCGTAGGTCTGCGTAGGTTTCTACGTAGGTCTTAGAAATATCTTTTGCTCAAAAGTTGATATAAAAGCAATTCGTGGGTTACCTGTAACAAGAATAGAGTTTAACTATTTGTGTAAACAATAAATATTGAGACAAATATATTGTACTTATACCGCGCAATTTTTTTTTTGACGGGGATTAGACAAAAAAATTTTTACGAGCTCGTACTACTTTACTAATATTAGAAATGATTTACATATATTGGTCTAATTAGTTAAATATTTAGTCAAATTAGACCTCACAAAATGTAGGGATTATTACGTTCGTATATTGATAAAATATTTCCCATTTGGCCGAGTTTTTAATGAAAATTATATTATATATAGTATGCAAAAGACAAAAACGTAGTCTGCTTTTTTCATATCAATTTCAACCTTACTCGAAATTTACTAGAACCAGCAACAGTGTGTCTTTGTTTGTATTGTTTTTTCATGTCTAGCTATACAAATCCAAACGCTGTTTGAATTAGCTTGCTGTCTGGGGGATGCTTGCTGTCTGAGGGATGCTTGCTGTCTGTGGGGATTGCTTGCTATATTACATCATTATTAAAATTATTACATTCTTTCTTTGCTCCCCAACTGGGGTGTAGATTGCTAGTTCCGCAGTCTAAACTAGGCCGCAAAATGCTATATTAACTTTTTCAGTTTAGTAAAACAGTTGTATCTAATAGAACATTTATAAATTGTCGAAAATGAAAAATCTCGTATTTTTCATGTTGAGAGTGATGTAACCACGCTTTGGTCGCGGGATCTGGTGAGGGAAATTTTTTTTACCTCCTCCTCCGGCCTCCGTGCACCTACTGGGCAGAGCTGTCGAGACTGGGCCGGGTCTCTGACCAGGCCAACTGACTCCTGCTCTGTTGCATCCCCCTGTTGTCTCGGTTCCGTCTCCCACTCAGCCACACGTGCCTTTTCGGAGCCCCCTTTTCTTTCTGCCCCTCACTCGTCTCCCCGTTTCCCATGCGCCCCACCCCATCTATCATGTACTTCTCCCGCTTCCCATCTTTATGTTACGCTTTAGCTCGTTTTTCTTGCGCTGTCCCTTCCTCATCCTGTGCTTACTTACAGTACTTCTTGTGCTTGTTGAAAAAGTAATGTAAATTGTCTCTATGCTAATTATAGTAACTCTCGTTAGATTCCCCAAGTCTTAGAACTTTCTAGAACGATACTGTATAAGTTTGTCTATGCCTAAAACTAAAGCTATTAAATCAGCCACTGGCTTCATCCTCTCTTAACTTTCCCCTTTTGCTCGTTGACTAAGAAATATACTCGATCAGCTACACTACTGCGTTTGAAAAGCCAACAGGTTATGGGCCCAGCACGCTTCCACTGCGCATAAGTGGTAGCTGATCCAGAAGCCTCGCTCAGACGGAAAATAGGCTTGTTCTCGACACGAACTTTCCGAAGAAATGGCGGATGATAAGTTTCAAGTCGACAAGCTGGGAAGCGGAAACTGGACTACCTGGAAGATCCAGATCAAGTTCTGTCTTATAGCGAGGAAGCTCTGGGGAGTCGTCGACGGTTCCGTAATTCTCGCAGAGGATGCTACTCAGGAGCAAGAAAACGAATTTCGAGAGCAGGAACAGAGAGCTGCTGCAGTGATCGTTGTTTCAATCAAGAAAGAGTTCATCTATCTAATAACTTCGTGTGGCGAAGATCCACATCGGATGTGGCAAGCTCTCCAACAGCACTTCGAACGAGAATCAACTGCGAATAAGATCTATTTGAAGAAACAGATTTTCCGGCTGCAGATGAGTGAAAGGACCCGCGTACAGGATCATATACGCCATATGAAGGAGCTGACCGACAAACTGGCCTCTGTCAACGCACCCGTCAGTGAAGAGGACCAAGTGGTCATGCTGCTCAGCAGCCTGCCTGAGAGCTACTCTACCTTGGTTACTGCCTTGGAAGCTCGCGGTGATGATCTTACTCTGCAGATGGTTCACCAAGCACTCATCAACGAGGAGCAAAAGCGGAGTGAATTAGGTGAGCGAGGGTCTGGTGGTACACAGGGTGGAGAGTCTGCACTGAAGACCCAAAAAGGCCAAGGTCTGCCACGTCGTGCTATCAAATGTTTCAATTGCGGAAAGATGGGTCACTTTGCCCGAGACTGTCGTTCAGGAGGAGCGAAAAAGTTCGTCAAGGACCCAGGACCTGCACGGTATGTCGCCAAAACAGCCGATGGTGCTGCGACCCGGGACATCGCTGAAACCTCGCCTGATGACGATGGACATAAAAGTAGCTGCAACGAGACATTCTTTATGTCGCCCGCGAAGACCAGCTCTGACATATCCACCTGGATAATTGACTCTGGAGCGTCCTGCCACATGACATACTCTAGAGAGCTACTAGTCAACTATAAGCAGTTTGGACGACCTGAACGGGTCAGCCTAGGTGATGGTCGAACAGTCGAGGCCTGCGGCAGTGGTCAGGTAAAACTCATTATGCTCCTGCCACATGGCAAGCGTTTCAAGACAGCTGCAACAGATGTACTTCTAGTGCCTCAGCTGTCGTGCAATCTGTTTAGTGTTCGAGCAGCAGCAGCAAAGGATAAAGTGATACAGTTCGATCACTCTAAATGCTGGATTCGCAACAAGGATGGACTCCTTGTTGGAAAGGGATCTGTTGTTAACAGAATGTACCAGCTTGACTGTGAAGTAAAATTGCCGGCGAACACTGCGGCAGTAGCAAATGCTGATTCACCAGACACAAGTGCAACTTTATGGCACCAGCGCCTTGGTCATGTCAACGAACACCAGCTAAATCAAATGAGCAAAGACCAACTCGTGAGTGGTATCTCTAAGTTGCAGACTGCATGTGTAGACTTCTGTGAAGGATGTATCGAGGGCAAAATGCACTGCAAGCCTCATAGGTCAATTTCCGAAATCCGCTCTACCGATAGGCTACAACTAATTCACAGCGATATATGCGGTCCTATGCAAACAGAGTCATTTGGTGGAAACAAGTACTTCGTCACCTTTATTGATGACTACTCACGCTGCGTTAAGGTTTTCTTCATGCGACAAAGGTCAGAAGTGCTTGATAAGTTTAAGAAGTTTGAGGCCATGGTTACAACAGAAACAGGACTCAATATCAAATCACTGCGAACTGACGGCGGCGGAGAGTATGCATCAAGCCAATTTACAAAATTCCTGGAGCAGAAGGGCATTCGGCATGAGACTACTGTGGCTCATACACCTCAGCAAAATGGCGTTGCCGAACGGATGAATCGCACTCTCGTTGAATCAGCCCGCACAATGATGGCCCATGCTGGAGTAAGCAACCAGTTCTGGGCAGAAGCAGTAAACATCGCAGCTTATGTGCGAAATCGAGTCGTGACGACTGCTGTTACTCCGCAAATGACGCCGTACCAGCGTTGGTATGGGCGCAAGCCAGACGTTGGGCACTTTCGTGTTTTCGGCTGCGTAGCCTATGCCCACATACCAGATGTGAAGCGAAAGAAGCTGGACAAGAAGGCTGAAAAGCTACGGTTCGTTGGCTACAATACGGATGGAAGAAGCTACAGACTGTTTGATGAAAGGTTGAGAAAGACAGTCATCCGCTACGATGTGGTGTTCAACGAGACTGATTTTGGGAGCTCAAAGAATAGAGCAAGAGACAAGGATGCGAGCTGGTTCAACTTGGAACTTGATGAGCCCAATATGACTGAAGAGACACCAGGTCAAGAACAGGAACAGTCGGTGTCGACAGAAACTGATCAGAAGCGATACCCTCAACGTGAAAGGAGAGCCCCTGACCGTCTCAAATATGAAGGTGCAAAAGTGGCATCTGAAACCGAACACTTTGCGTTCAGAATGACCGAAATTATCGAACCGAAAACGATCGACGAAGCCCTGAAAGGTGACTACGCGAAGCAATGGAAAGCTGCCGCTGACTCAGAGTATAATTCCCTGATGGAGAATGAAACCTGGGATCTCGTACGACTACCTGAAGGACGCAAGGCAATCGGATCCAAATGGATCTTTAAGGTCAAGTATGACGGTGATGGCAAGGTAGATCGTTTTAAGGGAAGACTTGTAGCCAAGGGCTATTCACAGAAGTTCGGCATTGATTATGAAGAGACTTTCGCGCCAGTTGTAAAATTCCCATCAGTTCGTGCAATGTTGGCATTAGCGGCTAAACATGGATTACACGTTCACCAGATGGACGTTGTAACTGCCTTTTTGAACGGCGAATTGTGCGAAGAAATTTACATGGAGCAGCCACCCTGTTTCGTCAAGCCAGGAGAGGAAGAGCTGGTTTGCAAGTTAAAGAAGTCGCTTTATGGACTTAAGCAAGCGCCCCGCTGTTGGAACAAAGCCTTTTGCGACTACCTAGCCAGAATTAACTTCGAGGAAAGCTCAGCCGACAGCTGTGTCTTCATTAGGAAAAGGGAGGATCTCACGGCCCTAGCTGTGTACGTTGACGACCTAATACTAATTGCGAAGAGTCTGGTGGAAATGCAACAAATCAAGGATGAACTTTCCAAAAGGTTCAAGATGAAAGACATGGGCGAGTTGCACTACTGCCTAGGTGTCAACATCCAAGCAAACAAGGAGGACTGCTGTGTCAAGCTTAATCAGAAGCAGTACATAACCAATCTGCTTGAACGCTATGGACTTGCAGAGGCGAATCCAGCCTTAACTCCGATGGATCCCAACGTAAAACTAGCCAAATACGACGAGGGCAGCAAGCCAGTTGACTCTACAGTTTACCAGTCAATGGTTGGAAGCTTGCTTTATGCAGCAACTGCTACACGTCCAGACATCTCGTATGCAGTGGGAGTTGTCTTTAAGTTCAACAAAAAACCAAGAGAGATACATCTAACCGCGGTAAAACGAATCTTCCGATACCTAAAGGGAACAATCGACTTTGGCCTAGAGTACAACTCTGGTGTAGAGAACTTGATCGGCTATTCTGATGCAGACTGGGCGAGTGACGTAGATGATCGACACTCCACCTCTGGCATCGTGTTTAAGCTATCTGGTGGCGCTATCAGCTGGCTTAGCAAGAAGCAATCAACTGTCTCACTCTCGACAACGGAAGCTGAGTACGTTGCGCTGAGCTCTGCAGCACAAGAAGCCATGTGGCTACGGCGGCTACTAAGTGATCTTGAAAGATCAGGATCTGAGCGACCCACTGTGATCTACGAGGACAACCAAGGAACCATTGCCCTTTATGAGAATTCTGCTGGAAGCCGACGGACAAAGCACATTGATATCAGACATCACTTCATTTGTGAAGCCGTCAGCAATGGGACTATTCGGGTGGTCTACTGTCCAACTGGCGATATGGTTGCAGATGCGCTTACTTAGCCGTTACCGAAGGACAAGTTCATGCAACTGCGAACAATGCTTGGAGCTGTTAAAATGTAACAGAGGAGTTTGAATTTACTGACATCTTAATCAGAATTTTGTGAAGACTGGACAAATTTTTGTAACTGCATAGATAGACAATTTTCATTAAGTGGGAGTGTTGAAAAAGTAATGTAAATTGTCTCTATGCTAATTATAGTACTTACTTACTTACTACTGACGGGGGGCGCAGGCGCCGCGAATAGGCCGCGAGGCCCCTATCGCAACCCCAAGGTAAAAGAGCACAAGGATTAGCCCTGGGGGTGCGCCCAGTCCCCGCCAGTAGTCGGCAGGTCCGCAGTGGAGGCATCGGCGACCCTCATCCGGTCGGAGTCCCGGACGAAGGCGCGGAGGTCTCGGATATTGTCCGCGGTGGTCAGCTCGTCCATCCGCTGGGGGTGGCCGAGGTATTTGTGCCGCGCCTTGTTGAAGTAAGGGCAGAAGGTGACGTGATGCTCCGCGGTCTCCTCTCCTATGCCACAGAAGGGACAGGTGGGAGGGCAACCGGTTTGCAACGATATATGTCTCTGGAAGAATCCGTGGCCGGTTAGGACCATGCACATCTCCCTGAGGTCGGTTCTGTTAAGCGAAATCAGATAATCAGAGACTTTCCTGTTCAGGTTAGGCATGGCAGAGCGGCTCTGCCTGTACTCGGTGCAGCTGTTCCAGGCTAATTATAGTAACTCTCGTTAGATTCCCAAGTCTTAGAACTTTCTAGAACGATACTGTATAAGTTTGTCTATGCCTAAAACTAAATCTATTAAATCAGCCACTGGCTTCATCCTCTCTTAACTTCCCCTTTTGCTTGTTGACTAAGAAATATACTCGATCAGCTACACTACTGCGTTTGAAAAGCCAACAGTGCTCACCGTCGCCCCATCTCCTTCTAGAATCCCAAACGGTGACGCAAGCCTCCTGACCCCCTCCTGCACCCCGATGACTCATCACCCCCTCTTGCGCAACCTTTTCTCATGCTATTGTTCTCTTCTCAAGATTTCTCATGCGACACCCACCCCACATCCGCTTCTATTGTTCTCGTTTTTGATTCTGTTGTGTCTCGGCCTAATGGCCGATGGACGGGTCAAGGTTCGGGCCCTCCCCGCCTGAGACACCCCGGTCCCAGCCCTCATCCCGGCTATTCCTACCCTGTCTCGCTCGGTTCGGCGAGAGTTCGCCTGACCGAACACCCTGGGATCGGCGAGAGTTCACCGTTCCCAGGTCCCTGCAGATCCCGGCCCCACGTGGCAACCCAGAAGAACGAAAGCTCGAGCTCACCTCTCCAGTCAGATACTTGGAATTTAACGAAGTATTTATTGGCCGAGAGCAGATAGTTTGATCGAACAAATTGCAATCGATCACAACAGTTAGGCGAACGAACAAGCAGAATGCAGACGAACGAGCAAAGTGCAGATGAACAACGAGCGGACACCAATAGAGAAAAACGTGGAGCGCAGCCCGCTCAGGGCTAGCATTTAAATAATACACAAAAAAGGGGGAAGGGGTGGGGCAGACTGGAGAGGGCGAGCCAAACCCTGGGGCCCAGCCGGCTTATCAACCAGCCAGCCAATACGAGCAGCCCCAGGGTGAGGCGGGCAACGAGGGAGGGGTTAGGGTCAGCACCCAGATTGGACAGAGGTTGGGCCGGGGCTGGGTGCAAAGGGCTAGGTCATAGTTGAGACTTACGCCCCTCACAAACCCTGGCCCGGGCGCGAGACAGGGGACGGGGCGGGATGGCAAGCAAAATTGATACACAAGTACGAGTACATACACACTGGAAGGGCGCAGCCCAACAATTATTTGTTCTCATTTTCGCACCTAATTATCACATTTTCCCAGATTTTCTTTTTCTATTGTTCTCATTTTCGCACCCAATAAGTACCTTTTCTCCAATTTTTACTTTTCTCCTTTACTCCGATTTCCATTTCCTTTGTTCTCGACCCGAGCCCCATTGTTCTCAATGTTTGCTTGCGCAACACTTTCTCGACCCCCCGCTGTGCTCATTATCCACCCACCCCTACTCCGGATTGCGCAATTTTCCCATTTCTCATGTTGCTATGCCGTTCTCATGCTTCTCATCATGACTCATTCTGACGTCATTTCTCCGGCAGCCAATCAGAGAGGGAGTCATGGAAACGACCTTAGAGTGGCGGCAGTGAGGTCTATTTAAGGGAGCGGTTTTCGGCGTGAGAACCTTCACCTCAATTGTTAATTGTTAATTAACTAGTTAATTTTTTTTAAAATTGGTTAATTTCGGTAATTTTTATGTATTAACTAATTAACAAAAATCGTTAAATTTTTTCTTTAAGTTAAAGTTAAATGACAAAAGTTACTTATTTCTTTGTTAAATTATTTATTCTTTCATAAGTTTTTTTTTCTTTTTTTGTTTAAACGAGAAGAAAGAAGGAGAGTCCTGAGTCAAAAAAGGGAAAAGAGAAGAGTACAAGAGGAGAGAGGTGAGAGAATATATGAGAGTAAATATGACAAATGAGAGAAGGGAATTAAGAGAGCAGAAATGAGAGCAGAAATGTTATTTTTTAAATTTTTTTAACGATTTAAAAAAACTAGTTAACGCCCAGCACTGTGTAGAAGAGACGGATGGTCCGCCAAACTATTTGGAGCTGAGGCTCAAGCGAGACGATAAAAACCGAGCACAAAAGACAAGGGGAACAGGCAAAGTGGATTATGTACAAATTAAGGAACCCAGATTATAACGATTCAGTATCATACTTTTCAGGCATGCACCTAAAAATGCATAATGACAGATGCGCGCCCTTACGCTCGTATGTAGCGGTTTCGTATTATCGAATTAGTATTGATTGCCAATAATCTATATACTAAAAATGAATGTGTCTGTGTGTAAATCCAATATACTAAAAATCAAAACCTGTATATACTAAAGTTGACGTGTTGTTTGTCTATATACTAAAATGAATGTGTCTGTGTGTAAATGACAGCCTAGAGGAAAAACGGCTAGATTGATTTTCACCTGACTTGAGCCAATGGATCGGAAATATTATGGGGAGTGTCTATGTGGCGTTTAAATGTTTAATTTCAATTATTAAGAAATGGGTGAAAATATCCATAATATCCACAAATCTGTTATTTCCTATCTCTGTAATGTATTTATCAATGCTCCTTGAGCATTGAAGGGAGAAACTGATTTCCGCCATCATGGCGATGTACCAGGACACGACCGCTTCGGTGATGACGCCAGA
>NIVC01000512.1:364660-407097 GCA_002269645.1 Macrostomum lignano | reverse complement strand
GAGGGGAAAGGGTTTTAATGCAGCTTAGGCAGGCGTCATTTTCTAGCTTCAATCAAACTAATTGATCACTAGTGTCGCTAGTCATGAATTATGCCAACCGGCGTTGCCATGAATTAATCACCTGGCTAATCTATTTGAAAGCTATTTGTTTTCGACGTACTGGAAAACACTTTAAACCCTTAAAAATATTTGAGGTACAGTTTTCTATCAGCAATAATCTCACTCTCCGAAGCGTTGCGTGGGTGTCAGTCGTCACCAGCTCACTCTCTGAGGCATTGGGTGGGTGTCAGTCACTAGCTCACTCTCTAAGGCATTGGGTGGGTGTCAGTCACCAGCTCACTCTCTAAGGCATTGGGTGGGTGTCAGTCACCAGCTCACTCTCTGAAGCGTTTGGGTGTCAGTCTGGACACTCACTCTCTTAAAAATATTTGAGGTACAGTTTTCTATCAGCAATAATCTCACTCTCTGAAGCGTTGCGTGGGTGTCAGTCGTCACCAGCTCACTCTCTGAGGCATTGGGTGGGTGTCAGTCACCAGCCCACTCTCTGAGGCATTGGGTGGGTGTCAGTCACCAGCCCACTCTCTGAGGCATTGGGTGGGTGTCAGTCACCAGCTCACTCTCTGAGGCATTGGGTGGGTGTCAGTCACCAGCCCACTCTCTGAGGCATTGGTGGGTGTCAGTCGTCACCAGCTCACTCTCTGAGGCATTGGGTGGGTGTCAGTCACCAGCACTCTCTGAGGCATGGGTGGGTGTCAGTCACCAGCCCACTCTCTGAGGCATTGGGTGGGTGTCAGTCACCAGCCCACTCTCTGAGGCATTGGGTGGGTGTCAGTCACCAGCCCACTCTCTGAGGCATTGGGTGGGTGTCAGTCACCAGCTCACTCTCTGAGGCATTGGGTGGGTGTCAGTCACCAGCCCACTCTCTGAAGCGATGCGTGGGTGTCAGTCACCAGCTCACTCTCTGAGACATTGTGTGGGTGTCAGTCACCAGCTCACTCTCTGAAGCGTTATACTTTCTCAGCTACTCAGAGCTACTTTAAAAGCACTAACAAACGCAAAACAATCACTCCATCAGGTGAAGGGCTTCAAAGAAGACTCGGACGCACTTGACGCTTCTCTAGAAGACGAAGAGCAGCGATTGCAAGCCTACCTTGGCCAGCTCGTGTCCTTCACAGACGCCAAAGAGACGCTGCTAGATTGGCTGGACGCGGCCGAAGCCCGGCTGGCCGACGCTGACGCCGAGGCAGAGGAGGCCGACACTCTCGAGGCGAAGAAACGACGCGCTAGCGAGCTGCGCGCCCTCCTGCAGGAGATCCAATCGCAGCACAGACCACTGGAGCTGGCGCTTGACAAGGCGCAGAGTCTGCAGGCGGCTGCCGCGGCTACAACGGTCAGTAGCGATGTCGCCGTCGATGGCTCGGAGCTGAACGGCTTCATCCAGGAGACCAGCAGGAGATACGACGCGTTGAAGAGTCAGGCCAAGGCAAGAGGGCCAGCTTTGTCTAATAGCCAGGGTCAGCTAGCTAGTTGCAGTTAGGAATACCCACCCCGCTCACTTGTGTACAGAGGTCACAGAGGGGAAGGAGGTCAGAGAGGGAGGGAGGTCAGAGAGGGAGGGAGGTCAGAGGGAGGGAACAGGAGGTCAGAGAGGGAGGGAGGTCACAGAGGGGAGGTCACAGAGAGGTCAGAGAGGGGTCAGAGAGAGGTCAAGAGGGGAAGGAGGTCAGAGAGGGAGGGAGGTCACAGAGGGGAAGGAGGTCAGAGAGGGAGGGAGGTCACAGAGGGGAAGGAGGTCAGAGAGGGAGGGAGGTCAGAGAGGGAGGGAGGTCACAGAGGGGAAGGAGGTCAGAGAGGGAGGGAGGTCACAGAGGGAGGGAGGTCACAGAGGGAGGGAGGTCACAGAGGGGAAGGAGGTCACAGAGGGGAAGGAGGTCAGAGAGGGAGGGAGGTCACAGAGGGGAAGGAGGTCAGAGTCACAGAGGGGAGGGAGGTCACAGACCAGAGAGGGGAGGGAGGTCAGAGATGGGAGGTGATACAACAGTAACTTCTAGTGGTCGTTGGCACAAAAATATACGGATAGGCGTAAGCTGACGCGCATTCATTTACTTTCGCATTTGAAGTCAGTGCAAAAACTGGTGGATGGCCCTCAATGAGACCCAGTAGATCGCCCAGGTGGGTTTCTCCCAAATAATGCTCACTATACTAACAAGAGTAAAGTTTCAATTTAAACAATTTTGCATGGAATTCCTTTCAGGAAAACCTCTCTATGGTATTGCTCAGTCAGTACATTGTTGCTTAGCTATTGAATATCAAATATTGTGCATTTCAGAGCAGCAGGTTTGTCATGTAGGATTGTGCCGAATCTAAAATTTTCCTTCCTATCAATCAGCTTTGACCATTTTAGCATGCGCTTGCTAAAAGCACGAGCGTAAATGCTTGATTCACCTTATTCCAATGCACCGACCACATCTGCAGGCGGCTGATGACGATTTGGCGGTAAACCTGCGATCTCGACCCTGACCAAATATCTTCCCGAGTCTTTGTTTGCGTCCAATTTGATTTATTTAAAGAGCGCGCCTATCCCAACAATGACATTTATCGATCGCATTATTGTCATCTGTTAGCCCCATTAGCTGATTTTGATTTTGATTACTACCAGCGCGCAATTGAGCTTTAGACTGTCAGAATAGAGATTGAGTATTGTGAGTAGCACAGGTTAAAAAACTATTGGTTTGTGTTTCGCCAGGAACATTGCTATTATTTTTGTTCAGTTCCAAGATTTTTTTCTTTTAGCCGCTTGAAGCTTTCTGTTGCACCTGAGTCAGGTAATGTATCTATAGATATTCGAAGCTAGTTTTACGTTATGAGGGTGTCATCATTGTACTCAACTTTCAAACAGCCCTACCAGCGTCTTCCTTAAGTAGCTATCAGAAAATTCTCAAAAACTAACGAGATATTTCCAAATTGTAAGTTTCAGCTGAACAACCAAGTTTCAATCCACATGTCGTACTGACCTTCGGATTCAGTGCATTCCTGCAAACTGTCTGATTTATTTACGCCCCTCCGTAGAGAAGCTCCATGTTCTGTAGCATTCTGTTGTCTGCGTCTCCGACAGAGCTTCAGTTTGAATTTTACCAACTGCCCATTGCCAACCCACAACACAGGAGATGCTGACCAGAGCCGAAGAGCAGGCAGCCGACCTGCAGCAGGCAGAAACCGGCCTGCAGTCGGCAGCCGACTGGGTAGCAACCATGCGTGACAAGCTGACACCTGCGCTGGCCGCACCGGCTGGCGAGCGCCCGCGCCTTGCCAACCGGCTCGAGCGACTCCAGGAACTGCAGTCGTTGCGCGACGACGGCGAGCGGCGCCTCCAGGCCTGCGCGGACGCGGTACGAAAAGCCACGGAGGCCGCCGCACCTGAGAGTCTCCGACAGCGGCTTCGCTCCGAGCTGGAATCTGTCGAGGCCGATTTCCGAGAATACTGCCGCGAATGCGAGACGGCCAAAGCCGATGTGGAGGAGCGGCTGAACAGGCTGCGCGAAGCCGAGGCGCTGGAATCGACGCTGGAGGCCTGGCTGGTGGAGCAGGAGCGAGTCGTGCGAGAGGCGGCTGCCCCTCGGGCCACCCTGGAAGAGAAATCGGCTCAGCTCAACGGTCTGCAGGCTGTCTGTGAGTCCGCCTCAGATCGTGAGGCCGAGTTCGCCCAGCTAGAAGCCGCTCTGGAAGATTTGGAGGCCTCGGGCAGCCAGTCGGCGATCAACCTTCTGGCCAAGTACCAGGCGTTGCAAGCCAACAGTCAGCAGGCGGCCGAGCGCTGCCAGGCCGCCATTGAGGAGCACCAAAGACTGCAGGCGCGACTCGCCGACACAGAAGGCGAAGTCGCCGAGCTGGAAGCGGAGGCGGCCGAACTCGAGGCCACCTGCAGTGTCGGAGAGCTGCCTGAACGTCGCCGCCGAGTAGAGGCGCTGCTGGCTGAGCGGAAGCCGACTCTGCAGGCGTCGCTGCAGGAGCTGGGAGCTGCGAGCGCCGCTGCTGCTGCCAGCGCCGGAGTCGGAGCAGCGGGCCACGACCAGCTGCGGCGCGAGACCCGGCGCGTCAAGTCCAGCTTTGACGCCGTCTGCGAGCGCCTGGTGACGCTGCGTCGCGCGTTGAGCAGCGCGCCGCTCAAGCCGACGATATTGACGGCAACTTGGCCGCCTGGCCGACTGGATTGCCGACGCTCAAGGTCGTCTGGAGGCGTCTGCGCAGCCGCAGGATAATCTGGACGCTAGGAAGCAGCAGCTGCAGGCCTGTCGCGCTCTTGCCAGCGAGTTGAACTCCGTTGCTAAACAGCCGGCTGCGTTGAACGAGCAGTTGGAGTCCTTAGCAACAGCCGGTCACGTGGACACGGCACCAATGAGCGATCGGTTGAACAATCTTAGCGACGAGCTGGACAGCTTGGGCACGGAGGTGAAGGCCGGCCTGGCCGACTGCGAAGAGGCCGTCAGAGAGCTGGCAACCTACCGGGAGGCCCGCGACGAGGACACGGACTGGGTGGCCTCTCTGGCGGATCGAGTGGAGTTCTGCGCTGAGTTCAACGGCGATCGACACGCGCTCGAAAGCCGTCTGGAGCGGCTGAAGGTTGGTTTTGATTGCTCCCGGTGCTTTACTGGGTGTACTTGAATTTGAATTTGGAACATCGGGCATGCACTTCATAAGAAATCAGCTTTCAGTTAAAAAAACCTATTCATATCGCAACCCGTTTTGTTAACAAAAACTTCACCGCCCTTTCCCGTTACGTTTTCAACAGCTAAGAATTGTAAGCTATATTAATAATCAACGTGTCTTGAGGCGCCATTTGCTTTGCAATTTAATTTGATTCCTATCGACACCACCCTGTCTACGAGTAGCATTCTTGCACACATAAATGCACTTTTAAAATAAGTGCACCAGCTACTAATCCTTGTCGATTTGTCCGTCCGTGCACTGATTTTACTAGCACCACAAGTAGTGAGGTAACGTAGTAGTAGTAGTAGTAGTAGTATTAGTAGTAGTAGTAGTAGTAGCAGTAGTAGTAGTGGTAGTAGTAGTAGTAGTAGTAGTAGTAGTAGTAGTAGTAGTAGTAGTAGTAGTAGTAGTAGTAGTAGTAGTAGTAGTAGTAGTAGTAGTAGTAGTAGTAGTAGTAGTAGTAGTAGTAGTAGTAGTAGTAGTAGTATTAGTAGTAGTAGTATAGTGCTCACCAGTGCCCTGGCACATAGAAGACCAGCTAGTTGAAAAACGTGCACTACATCTATCGCTTATGATAATCCCGCTGAGTCTCCTTAGAGCTGCTTAGAATAGAAATCCACTTCAGACTTTACTTGAATGAAAAAGCAGCTAGATTGAAGGGCACTCAAGCGGGCTTCCGCTGCCAAAGCCAAACATTGATGCTGGGTTGTGTCAAAATGATCCGCAATCCTCTCCGCTTCTTGCTCTCTGCTTCAGTCCCATGCTCCGTTGCCGTCTCCTCACTGGCAGAGTCCCCTCCCCAGCCTCCGCTCCCTACCTTGCTCTTCATCTCTCCACTGAACCCATTCATTAACTCTTTGTCTGTCTTCATTTGTTGGGCCAGCCTGGAGAATACTATATGGATGGAAAAAAAGTTATTATTTCAAGCCAAGAATTTACAGCCCCTTAATCACCCGGCTGGTGCCAATCCGAGAGGCTGTATAAAATATTTTACAACAGTTCATTGAGACTGCTAGCACTTAACATGCAGGATGAGCTTTATAATTATCTTAATTAGTATTGGGCATGGGTAGACATGACCTGGGCGGCCTCAACTAACCGTATGTTTCACACAGGCTTCACCCTTGTCTGAAAAGTAAATTAGAACGAGACAAGCCACAACCTACTGACCCTATAGCAACTAACCAGTCACTTTTTGGCACGTGTCCAACTAACTCACTGTTGATCTGATAACCCAGCTGAGCAACAAATGTCGATGGCAAAATTAGCCATGCCTTTCGCCCACCGGTTCTCAAATCCTTTAAGGAACTCGCTGGAGGCCACTCGGAAGCAGAAAATCGACTGGCAAGACTCGACGAACTAGCGGAGGCCGCGCGCCGCCGCGCCACCCGAGAAGGCGCCGCGGCAATCGACAGCGAGGTGGCGGACTTGCGCCAGCGCTGGTCACAGCTCGCGGCCCGCGCCGAGTCGCTGCAGTCGGAGCTGCGCAGCCGGGCGGACGCCTGGGCCGACTACGAGGCTGCCTACCGGCGCTGCGCCGCGCACATCAAAACGGCCGAGTCCGAGCTCAAGGAGGCTCAGGAACTGCGAGCGACCCTGGAGGAGAAGTTGACTCTGGCGGAGCAGCTGGCCAACGCGGCGCAAGTTCTGGACAACTCCGACACTGTCGGGGCCGAGTTCGCCGATCTGGCGAAGCAAGCGGCCGCCCTGGCATCGGCGTCGCGGGGCGAAAGTCACGTGACGGGCCAGGCTAACCAGCTGGCCAACCGGCGAGCTGGCTTGCTCGAACAGCTGCGGGAAGTGACGTCGCGCTTGGAAGATCAGGCGGCGCAACACCGGGCCTTCGACGCGGAGGTGGCGAGCTTCACCAACTGGCTCGACGACTACGAGGGCCGACTAGCCGAGTGCCAGAAGGCCGCCGATCGAGACGCTGCACAGGCGGCGCTGCGCACTGCCGGGGAGCTGCTATCGGAGCGGGAGGAAGGCTTCCGCCGAGCGCAGCTGGTGCAGGACCGCCTGCAGCCGGCTTTGGCGGCCACAGCAGCACCTGGCCGGGAAAAACTTCGCTCCGCCGCTCATTCGGTTCAGTCGCGCTGGGATGCCTGCGCTTCGGCGCTCGGCGCCGCGAGGCACCGCCTGGAGGCAGCACTGGCGCAGTGGATGCTCTACGAGGAGGGCGCCGGTCAGGTGGAGCGGTGGAGCCGCGAACTGCAGGAGCAGCTGGACAGGGACAGTCAGGAGGCCGCAGCGGCAGCGCCGCTAGCCGATCAGTGGGCTCGGCTTGAGCGACTTCGCGGCCACCAGATGGCAGCACGCAGTCGACAGCCGGCAGCGCGCAGCTTCGCCGAGAAGGCGTTGACACTGGCCGGCGGCCAGGCTGTGGCAAATGGAGAAGTCGCTGAGGTCGCGCCAGCTGGAGGCGCTGCGCAACGGTTACTTGACCTCGCCGACGGCTACGACCGGCTCGCGTCTCAGCTGGACGAGCGGCTGCGCGAAGGCGAGCGTCAGCTACGCGAAGCGCGCGCGTTCCGCGAAGCGCTATCCGAAGCGCAGGACTGGCTCACCCTGGCGGCAGAGAGGCTCGGACCAACCGAAGAGACGAAATCGCCGCAGAGGGCGGCCTCGCCCAGCTCGGAGACCGCACTAGCAACGGACAGATCGAGTCTGGAAAATGGTCTCGCCTCGGTTCGCGCGCTGCTCGACCAGGCGCCAGTTGGTGAGCAGCGCCTGGCACGCGCTGAGGAACGCGCCGGAACGTCTCCCGCGCCAGATGCGGCACGCCAGGAGACGAATCGACTGCGCGCCGCCTTTGACGACCTACTGGTCAGGTGTCGTGCCGAGGCCGTCCGTCTGCAGAAGGCGGTGGACGGCTGGGTAGCCTATGACGCGGCCTACGCCGAATTGAAGGAGTGGCTGAGCGCCACAGAGAAACGACTGCAAACGGAGCAGCTCGGTGCCAGCCTGGACGACAAGCAGAAACTGGCCGACGCGCAAGACCGCCTGTCCGAGGAGATCACCGCAAAGCTCGACGAGTTCCGTGACCTTGCACAGCAGTCGACGCGGTTGCTAGGCGAAGGTGGCGCAGACCTGAAGGTGAGCACGCAGCTTGCGAAGCTCCTAGCCAGGTATCACGGACTGGCGGCGCTGGCGCGGGATCACGCGCAGAAGTTGCGCAGCCACGCGGAAGATCACGCCGAGTTCGAGCGCAACGCTGGCGAAGCGGAACGTTGGATTGCGGATGCGCGCGAACGCCTGGCCTCGGCTCGCCAAGAGCCAGACGACAGGTACGGGCTGCAGCGGCAGCGGGAGCGCCTTGCCGAGCTCGCAATGAAGCGCGAGGAAGGTCAAGTCCTGGTTGAGGCGGCGGCTCACTGGGCGGACAAAGCGGAGCGAAACACCGCCACACAGGGACGCGAAGCTCTTCGCTCTCAGGCCCAACGAGTTCAGGCAGCCTGGGACAGTCTGGTGCGAGAGCTGCTAGAAACTCGGGCAACTTCCGAGCAGCGACTGCAGAAGTGGACAGAGCTGGACGACACTGTAGAGAAGGTGACGCACTGGATCAAGGAGCGCGAGGAGCGGCTGCTGACCATGAGTGAGCCCAGCCAACAGCAACAGGACGCCGCGCTTTCAACGCTGCATCGACTTCGCGAGCTTAACCAGGAGGTGACAGCCTACGAACCGGTGGTGCAAGCAGCCGCGGAGCGGTGTCGCACAATGGGCCGACAGGAGGCGGGCGACCAGCTGCCTAAAAGCTACTCAGAGCTGCGTCGCTGCGTCCAGGCTCGTCTAGCCGACACGGAGGCCATGGCGGAGCGACGACGCGAGTTTCTACAGGCGCTGCAGGACCAGCGCGCCTGGCTTCAGCGGAGCCGAGCTACGCTCAGCGGCCTGCAGCAGGAGGCCAAATCAGCCGGCGATTTGGCCGCCGTGCGACGCAACCTGACGCAGGCCTCTGCGCTGTTGTCGGAGGCGCAGGGCGAAGCAGCGGAGGCCAGGATGACCCGGTTGCGTCAGTTGGCCGCAGCGGCGGAGGCCACTCCGGAGGCGCTTGAGTGCCAGGAGAAGGTGGCCGGTCTGCGTGCTCAAGCTGCCGAGATCTGTGGCTCACTTGAACGCCTTGCCGAACAATGGGAGGCATTCCAGACGGCTTACGATGCTCTTGAAGCCTGGTTGAAGGAGCAGCAGCTGCCTGCAGCGGCTTTGCAGAAGCAGCAGCAACAGCCTCAGACGCTTGGAGACACGGCGGAGGAGAAGCGCCAACTGGCCGAGCAAATGCAGCTTCGCGAGTCGCAACTTCGCGAACGCCAGTCAGAAGCCGAAGCCCTGGCCGAGCGAGCTCGAAGCCTGGTTGAGCTTGGCGCCGATTCGCGCAGCACTTCCGGTGCCGCTGCTCAGATGGTGGCGCGGGTTCGTTCGGCGCTCGACCGGTCAGCGGAGCGAGGCCGGGCAGCCCAGGCAGCTGCCAAGCAGCACAGCGAGCTCGACTGCGCACTTGGCGAGCTGGAGCAGTGGCTGGCCGACTGTCGTGAGAGGCTGTCGGCAGCGACAACGGACGAGTCGCCGGAGCAGACGGAGAAGTCGCTGGCGGAGCTGCAGACCGAGCTGGAGTCGGGCAGGGCGCGCCTACGGTCGACATCCGAGCTGGCAGACAGGGTTCTTCCCGCCACCGGAGCATCTGGAGCTGAGCAACTTCGCGCGGCACTCCAGAGGGCGCGGCGAGAGCACGAAGCCGCTCAGCTGGCCGTTGGCGACGCGCGAGCTAACGCAGAAGCGCTGTCGATGGCCCGGAGAGACTTCCAGCGACAGGCAGATCAGCTGGGCGGATGGCTGGCCGACGCCGAGGCCAAGCTGGCCACATCAGCGGAAGCCGCCGCCAGCGGAGCGGCGCAGCAGCAGGGGTTGACCGAACGGCGGGCGGCCCTCGAACGAGCTCGAGTGCTGCAGCGCGAGGCGGCCAGTCAGGAAGCGGCACTGCGTCGACTTCAGGAGCGAGCCGCTGCTGCCGGTGGCGAGAGCAGGTGAGCAATTTGGTTATTTATTGCAGTAAGCGGAGTTTGGAAAGGAGGGCAGAGTATCTTGGCGGATAATGGATATGGAGCTGACTATCGTCGTGCCAAATTAATTTGGAGCTCATGCAAGGAATTTGATCTGGCATTATTGTAAAATTCTCGCCTTTGAGGACCAACTCAAGCCTTATTGTTTATTGATAATTTTTATGGCAACACTGCAGGGAGCGAGCCACCGGACTGGCGCGTCGGCACGAGGATTTGACGTCAGGACTGGCGCAGCTGGCTGAGCGCTTGGCCAGCAGCGTCACCGGCCAGCAGGAATTCCAAGAGGCGGCCGAGCGCGCCGCCACCTGGCTGGCCCAGGCGCGCTCTCGCCTGACGCAGGCGACCGGCGCTCCGGCTGAATCGTCGGCCGCCTCCATCGTTTCGGTGTCTTCCACGGCGCCGCCCAGCCGAGGCGACTTGGACGCTCGCGCTGAGCAGCTGGCCAACCTGCGCTCGGACGCCGGTCGGACCGGACAGCCGCTGATTGACCGGCTGGCCGCGGCGGCGGTCGCTCTGTCGAAGGCGCGCGCCCCGAACGCAGCTGAAGCTGCCGAAGAATCGGACCGCCTGGCTGACGAATTCAGGGCTCTGGTGGCGGAGGCCGAGGCGGCCGAGACGCGGCTGGCCGAGGCCTCCAGACAGTGGCGCGGCTTCCAGGAGGGCTGGCAGCGGCTGGCCGACTGGCTGAAGGACGCCGAGCAGAAGCTGCGCCGAGGCAACGAGCCAGCGCCGAATCTGGACGCGAAGCGCCGGCAGGCGCGGGAATTCCAGGTGAGACCAGACGGGCCCTGGTGGATTAGCCGATGGAAAGCATTGAGATTTTTGAGCGCGTCTTCCAGGCAAGTTAGTTTGCTGCTGCGCAGTTATAATCAGTCGCTACTACTTATTTGGTTTACTAAAACAGTAGTATTGCAATTTTAAGCGCCGTTTTTACCCATCCAGCTATATCGGCTACAACATGCCTTTGTTTTGCTCAAAACTTTTACGCTCGTACACTTTCACGTGGACACAGGAGTTGCCTAGAGACAATAAAACGGTTGAGATTAAATAGCTGTATCCTTGTCTTCCCGATTGCAATTAGATGAAAAAAACTCACAGGCAGCTGAGTGAGTCCGCATCACTATACCAAATTACCTACCTGTCTACCTTCAGAGCGCCGAACCCTGTAGACATTTAAACGGCTATTTTTAAAATCAAGCGCTCTCTTAAGCTTTGATGCATCTCACTCACCCGGCAGTGCTGACGTCACACCAGCACTGCGTCAGTTCCCAAGAATTTCACTCCCAGCCTCACCCAGACCAAAACAGCTGTGCACTATTGCCACTGCTACGAGCTATAGCTTACTCTTTGAGATGCCCTTCCCAGAGCAATAGAGCACGCGCACCAACTCGCGGTTGACAAGCCGCCGCTGTCTCTAACCTGCCTTAGAACCGGCTGCTGATATTCTGGGTGAACGTCAGGGTAAGTGCGCGGGAGAGCAGTGCCTGCAACGGCCTACCCCTCGTGCTGAATATTGCATCAGCTGACATCGCTTGTCCTACGCTAACTCTTTTTTCCTAGAACTGAATCCGTCAAGCAGTGATTTGAATGCGTACTCCGATTTGATTGGCCAATACAGTGCACGGAGGAGCCAGCAGTAACTGATTTTTCATGCTAAAAAACCTTCTTATATTCAGCTGCGCACTTGCCAATTTGCCTTGCTGCAAATATCTTCACTTGCCTTGTACTTTTCGTTGTAAATTCACTTCCGTTCATTTGAATGCTCGGTCTGTATTTTTAATAAACAATTTTTATTTAGTTTGCAGTGGCTGCCGCTGTATCGGCAAAAGATATGGTATCCACGGCTGCGAGATTCTGCATTGTTAAAGCAGACAATTTAGCATTAGAGAGCTGAAAGCCGCATCCAGATATCCAAACATCCAAACACCTAGCACTGTACGAATAGTTACCATGCGCTCATCAAGCAGCTCAGACCAGCAGAAGCAACCGCAGCAACAGCAGCGAAAATCTGTCCGATTCCAGGTGATGAGCGACGAGGTCCACGCGAAGCGACCGGATCTGGACAAGCTGCAGTCGCTTGGCACGTCGCTCGAACAGCTGACGGGCAATGGCCAGGCCAGCGCCAGGGTGGCCCAGCTGGCCTCCAAATACCAGAGCCTCATGACTCATTGTGCGGTAAGTAAGAGAGAATAATCTATTGTGACGCGTCGTCGCATTTAGATATGCAAAATTTTTATTTGAAACTAACCATTAGATTGTTGCACGATTGTCAGCTTGCAGAGTAGTCTGATTGGTTGATTGATTTTGCACAATTTAACTATAGCTTTTTCCCATTGACTGCGCAATAGAATGTGAGCGGCAGTGAAGTTGTTATTCACATCAATTCGGTCAGTGAAGTTGATAATTAAACCAATCAGGCGAAGACCCCCCCACAGAACTGCACTTGGCCATAGACAATTGAGCCAATCAAGCAGACAGCTCTACTTATACTCTACATATCTACATATAAATTGGGGTCGTACTATTAAGCTGTCGTAGCGTAAGTTCGGTCGTACGTCGGAACTTTTACACGGTGGAGATATGAGCTAAGAACGATCTTATCTTACGATGGCTTTATAGAACGGGCCCATACTCTACATCTACTTATAAATTGTAGATTTAAATCACTGCATATTTCTTCATCATTTTGTGATAAAAAGTTTTTGGACATAGCCAACCCCGATCC
The DNA here is from genome assembly GCA_002269645.1 of Macrostomum lignano. Classification (NCBI taxonomy): domain Eukaryota; kingdom Metazoa; phylum Platyhelminthes; family Macrostomidae; genus Macrostomum; species Macrostomum lignano. The sequence goes on along the minus strand of NIVC01000512.1, from coordinate 394,611 downwards.
ATCCTCGAGCTATTCTATCATATATGGCCCGAGAGAGTGCCTTCCAAAATAAGCAACTGAATTTCATATACGATAAAAGGCGTTTGATTTGTCCTAGAAAATAATTCTAACCATAGAATTAGAATGTGGATTAAACGACATTTATTGTATACTTCTACACTTTTGGCGCCGATTATCCACTTGCTTAGCTATATTGTATAAGGCCCAGTACAGTTCTGTGTGGCAGTGCATGAAGCAATATAGCTTTTTGCAGCTTATTTGGGCTTACGCGCATTTAATTTAATCCAAGATAGGTTTGCCAAACAACGAGCTTTTGTCTGTGGTGGCGGGGCTGGCGCAGCGGCATTTAATTTGGTCCGCGTCTAATTAGGAATGTCAGCGTCTCTACCAGCAATTTTCAGTCGCTTTTCCAGAGCTCTGCTGATAGTCAAAATCTGATAACCAACTGGAACTGTTCCTTCAACTGCTGCATTTTCTGCAACGTCAACAAAGGGTTCGTCTCAATTGCATTAAGTAGCAGTTGGACCTGAGTCTCTAACAACTTGCCTTGGCGATTGCCACCTTTCACAGGCGACCTCTGCCAGAAGTGGTTTCAACACGCTGATGGATGCTGTAAACCATCTTTATTCTATATTCAGCAACCTTGCAATGTCCTTTGGGTGTTCACCTCTGTTGAGTGCTTTGATCACAAGCCAGTAGCATACGTTCGACAACCTAGCATGGTTCACAATTTGGCTGATCTTGCTCTTAACATTGCAAATAAATATGGACCAAATTGATGCTTGTTGGACTTAAAAATTAATAAATTATGTGCCGCTAGCCTTGCTACCATAGACAAAAGCTCCTTATATTGGCATACTGTGGTAAATAACGCGTAATTCGCCTCAAATCTGCACAATTTTTGTTAATATAAATTACAGGACGCGTTAGGTAAGATTACCATAGTTTTGCATAAGCTGCACCGAAGGTTTTATGCTGATAATTCTATTTTCCTAACTGTTTGTTTTACTTCATTAGTCTTTCCTTTTGTTGCGTGTGAGACTGAGACTATTATATATTATAAGCGACAAGTTATCAATAACAACTCAAAGGAGAACAGCTGAACAGCGTCTTTGATGCATCTGAGACGCTGGCTAAACCATAGGGCGCTGGCTGTCCTGGTTTGAGATCCGTTCTTTCGTTTTTAATTTATCAGTTTTTCTCTAATTTTAATTTTGGTCTGTTGTCCACAATACATGTTACTAATAGTAAGACAAGCAAGGTATTAGGCGTATATCGTTTTTATAAAATTAGATAGCCCAGCGGTTAATGTTTTATTTCAACAGTGCAGTCAAGAATTGCTTGTTGTTGTGAATTTAACTCGCTTTGCGACTTTCTGTCTATACTACTACTACTACTATCAGTAGCAGAAATGTTCGTGCAACAAAAAAGGTCTACAGATTAGTCAATAAAGTCCGCAAAAATTTTGTAGGACGCGTTGGAGGAAGCCAACGAGAGGCTGCACCAGATCTCCAGCGACATCAAAGCCTACGAGGAGGCCTACGAAGGCACCAGACAGTGGATCGATCAGGCCACGCAGCGGCTGCTCAACTCCAGCGGTTGCCACGGAGACGCTAGCAAACTGGCTGAGAAGAGGCGCACCGTCAGGGTAAGCCATAAACCAATCGACACGTTTAGTTCTTAGCACAGATATTAGAATTACTAGATGGGCCACACAGCACATTTGCGTGTAAGCTACTTTTAGTTCAGTAGTAAGTTCAACTGAAGCATTTTAATGTATTTTTAAGACGAGGCCTATATATTGGCCCTTACCCCTCAAGCTTAAACCCTCCACACAGAACCTCTACCCCTGCCCCGCCACCAAATTTTTATTACCTAAAGCTGCCTTGTACATTTCAGTGGCTAATGTACATTATGGCTGAACCAATTAGCAAGCTGTTTACGTCTGCAAGCTTGGCTTCTAAACTTATCAAAGTCATCTCAGCTGCCTTTATTCTTATAAAATAGCTTATATATTCTTCGTTGCTACTGAGCTGAAAATAGAAAGCTGTTTTGCTAAGTATATATGCCTGAGTGGCCAATCTGACCTGAAACATCAGGTTCTCAGTAGCAACTCTGCTTGATTACTAAAGCCAAATGTGCACAAATCGAACACTTCAAGCACTACTGCATCGCCTACTGAAAAGTAGCAAGTAAAGATTGTGAAACGAATTTCTCTATAATAGTGCCTGTCCTAAAACGTTGCCCACCGATACTTGAATAGAACTCCGAACGCGTGTGTGCAAACATGTGGACTCTTGTTGAGCGGTTCAGACCAGTTGACAATGAGTGTGAACTCTGAATTTTGTCACCTCTGGACTGCAAAGAAGACTTCAACTTGATTGACGTCTCGCCCTCAGAAGGACTGCTCAGGAAGAAGGACGCCGCACCCGCTGCGGGTGTAAATTTCCTTACAGCCATGTTCCAATGTTCCAACGGTTGCATGCAGAAGGCTGGTTTTAGACTATTGTGTCCGGACTTTATTCCTCATCAAAATGAAACAAAATTTATTACCAAATCTACATTGTATTTCCGGTAAAATTTACACTTACTTAAATCTTCCTTGCGCCTCGCATTCCCCTATAGGAAATTTCGGACAGCATGTACGAAGGCGAGAACCGTCTGGCCAGCGTGATGGAGGCCGGGGATCGAGTGCTGCGCACCTGCGACAATCCCGACTCCGTCAGACGCCAGATGGATGAGATGCGGGCCGACTGGTCCCAGCTGAGCAAACAGGTGCAGCAGGCGCTCACGGGACTAGACAAGGCCGCTACTAAGCTGGCCGAGTTCGGCGACCTGTCCGGCCGGCTGTCCGGTTGGCTTGACGACAGCGAGAGGACGCTGGGACAGCTGACGGGGTCCGGGCAGCGGTTCGGAGAGCCCACACCGGAGAAGCGGGAGCAGTACGACCGGTTCAAGGTGAGCTATTTTACTGTTGCTTAGCACTAATTTCACAGTACCTCACCTTCTGAACTTCTGAATTTCAAATGAAGTAATTATGTGTGGCTTTTTACTTGACCGAATAAAAAACCCAACCAAAAGTAAACTGGAGTGCTGGTTCTTTTTCTCGACAAAATTGTGAGTCAACATTCCGGAAAACGCTCACACAAACACAGAGGCAATTCGGAAGTCCAAAAAATGGGAATAATGATTTTGATATGTGATGTGAGACTGCTACAAAGTGCTCGTACCTTGGATCCTCGGTTTGCGCATCCACGGTTTCCCCGGGTTCGAATTTCTTTCTAAAACGGCACATTTAGAAGAATTTCTACGGCACTGCGCTACTACGGTAACAAAGGGCTCGTGCGACTATAACTTACTACAAGATTTATAATAATCAGATATCGATTTTAATGGAGGAATTATAGTTTTTAGAGACCACTGAGGCATTTTCTATATTAGTAGTTTTAACAGCATTAGCGTAGCCCTAACATTTAGCAGACCAATACGAACCGGATAAGTTGGCGTCCGTCTTTTGCTCAATTAACCAAACTTAACCGCTCCCATGCGTCAAAATCTTAACAATGTCTTTGCTTCCAGCTTCCAGCCAGTGTTCGCATGTTCTCTAACAAGTTCAGACTGAAGGTGTGTACTCTGCCTATACAGTTAGCACCACTGATTCCGTTGTTATTTATTTTCGTAGAAGAATGATATTCTTTTACTAATTAGATAATCAGTTCATTTCTGCCTTTGCATCTGTAGAAACTGTGTAGTTCAATAAATTTAATTTTCGGAGCTGACCTGATCTCATTTAAATGCTCCTTCACTTATAAGTATCCTTATTTATCCTTTCCTTGCAAAAAATTTTTGCTAATCACTTTTTACTGCAATAGATTCAATGCAGCAAAGCGAATTCTACTTTATTATTCGAGTTTCCTTTTGTTTCGAATTAACCAAACGTTCGCGTCTTTTCTTGCGCAGTCGCTCAAGAACGAAGTCGACCGGACCGAGGGCGACTTTGACGAGTTGCAGCAGCTGTCAGACGACCTGCAGGCCATCGGCAAGCAGCCGGACTTGGACAGGCAGTGCAAGGACCTGCGGTACCGCTACAACCAGCTCAAGCGATCTGTCGGAGTAAGTGTCGAACTGCCGGTGCTAAAAAATCTGGTTATTAAGCACCGACGAATGCAAGAGAATAGAAACATTTCTCTGACTTTATTTTGATTGGGGGGTTGCTAGCTCGAATGAGAATTGTCTCAGGAAGACAAAGGAACTATGTATCAACAATCTTATATCATAATTACAGCTCAAGGTGGAGGAGCTCGGTCGAGCTCAGCAGGAGCAGCAGGCCTATCAGGACGGACTGCAGGACTGCGAAAAGTGGATCCTTCAGGCCAGCTTCCGCCTGATGGAGCAGTCCTGCGGCCAGGTGCCAAGTTTAGATGAGGCTCAGCGGGCCGCAGACGCGCACGCCGCCGCCTGCCGCGAGATCGAGGAGCAGCGCAAGGTGCTGGACTCGGTGGTCCGGATGGGCCGCAAGCTCGCCGAGGACAACAACGGCAACGCCGAGCTGCGACAGGAGATTGACGGGCAGCTGAAAACGCTGGAGGAGAATTACGCCAACCTGAAGGAGACGGCCGAAAATATCAAGGTTGGTTTTGCGACACAAGTTTCATGCGTTTGATGCAAATCACCGATGCGGCACTCTATCCGTTATCCGTCAGCAACTCCAGACCAGGGAGCACTAGAAGATTACTTTAGTAGTCCTTGCTCCAGACTCGACCCCCACAGTCCAGAACTGAGATATTGCAGCTTACACCAGTTGGTGGCGCAGTCTATAATCCTGCAATATTGTTCTTAATAACTTGGCTTAATACAGTGTATTTTATTGTTACTATCGCTGTTATATCCTAAAATAGCCAGCAAGCACTTAAAAATGGTCGTTTCATTGGCTGTGTCCTATACAGTAAAATATGATATGCTTAAAACATGTCGCATTTTATGAACTTCTCTCGCATTGGTGATCACTAAGCTGGCCGCTTCAGGTGCACTGTGTCTCATCCAAACTCAATTCATTCTAACACCTCGGTCAACCCGCAGAACAATCTGAAAGACAACCTCCAGAAGTGGAAGTCCTACCGCGACCTGCTGCAGTCCACGGATCGGTGGCTGCACTCCGACCTCGCAGCCTGGTGGGCCGGCCGCGATCCGGCCGTGACAAAAAGCGCGGAAGACGCCGAGCGCCAGACACAGGAGACTCGGGCGATGCAGACCCGGCTGAGCCAGGCTCGGACTGAAGTGACCGCCGCCGGGTTCAAGTGCGAACCGCGCGGCGGAGTCGGCGCCCAGTCGGAGCGGGTGCCGGCGACGCCAGCGGCGATCCGCTCTCGCCCCATTTTTCGGCTACCTCTTCCGCGGCGCCAACTGCTGCAGGTACCACAGCCGCCGCTCTGTCGATGTCCCGCTTAGCTGAAAAAGTGTCGCGAGACCTCGACGCAAACATGGAGAGAGTCGAACGCCGCTTGTCCCAGCTTGAGACGCAGCGCGACGCCTGGGAGCGGGTCTCGGCCGAAGCCGACGATCTGGCCGACTGGCTGCGCGATCGCGAAGCCGAAGCCGGCGCCCTAACTGACATCTTCGCCATCGAGCGGCTTCGTGACGAGGTGGCCGCAAAGTCCGTCTCGCACGAGCTGGCGGAGGCGAAGCCGCAGCTCAAATCCGCCAGAGACGCTCTGCTGCGCCGGCTGGATGGCATGGCGGCGCAGAAACGCCAGGCGGAGGCGCTGGAGGAGGAGCGGCGGCAACGCCAGATGGCCAAAGAGCTGGAAATGGAGGAGCTTCGACTGCGCGTCAGTAAGGCTCGGATGACCTCCGCTGCACCCTCAGGAGACGGCGCTGGTGACGGCTCACCGGTGAGTTGGAGCGAGCACAGCGATGCAATTTCTACTCAATTTTTCATTTTACTTCATTTTCTAAACTTTGGCAGTGCGTGTCTGATTCAGTTATTAATGTAGTGATAACATCGAGTGAGACTTCGTTATATTTTAGTAGCAATTAAAAATGTTTTTCCAGTGAGTTCTGTGAGTTCATGTAAAGGATACGCTTCTGCATTTTATGCAGATTGAAGCTACGGAAACTAGCTGGATATTTTCGTTGTGCTTTCCTACGTTTAATAGCTTCATTGAGGGTACTCCTCACAAAAACATGCTCAGTGCACTAAATCAAGTCTCGAAATTCTAACCCTCGTCAATAGCAACGACGTCAGCGAATCAGCTGTCACTGCCACTACAGCAGCAGCTCGTTTGTGGCGTTTTACTCTCCAGTGCTCTCAGTGCGCGCGCACTGGCGCGGCCGATGCAGCCGACGTGTGAGCTTCTCCTCCCCGACTGATTTACTTGCGCGACCGCACTCTGGCAGCGAATCGCGAGCCGGGTGGGGGCTGCTCCCGATTTTGCAGCTGCTGCTGGCCCAGTTGCTTGCCCCGATCATTTATTGCTAAATGAGACGATAATTGAATGAGCATCGATCTCTGTCCCTCCTGTTCGAGCTGTATTCTGTGGCATGTAGAAAAGAGCTAATCAGCATGCAACTTGCAACTGCAACTTTGATTAATCGGGTGTAGAAGATTTATTGATTTACTATTGATCTTGATTGAGCTCAAGGCTTAGGAGTCCAAGCATTGTAGGGGGGGGCAAATAAGATCGTACTCAAGCCTTAGTGCCGCTGGATAACAAAATAATAGCACGTTTTGCTCATTTTTATCTGATTCTTATTCTGTGCAATCTTAACAAATCTGGAAAATTCAAGTAAATCTGAAAGCTCCTCAGAATTCTCACACTTTCACGGTGTTCCGCTGGGAAGAAATGCATACATTCGACGGCACTTGGAATTTGCGTGACGCAACGACTTTTGTGAATGGCTTCCATACGAGCCAGGTGTCAATCGCACAGGCAGGAGAGCACGGCACGTACTTGTTAGCTACCATGTCTAGAAATTGTTAGACTGATAATTATCAACAGTCGTATTTATGGAGATTACTATTATATTTCAAATATGAGAATCGATGCATGCCATATGATTTTGTACTCGTAGTGATTTTTATGCGCTGCCTGACAAAGCTGAGCTCATTTACTCCAAGATTAAAGTTTTATAGCATTCAAGACCGTTGAGGTACTCAAAAATTTTCCTGAGAAATTACTCAAGTTTTACAACATTAATTGTAGCTCCAAAGCCAGCCTTATGTTGAGCCCTACGAGTACGAGCGTATGTCGAGTCTTTCTCTAGCCATGGATTTACCTCACCACATCGCTTGCTCTTGCCAACCCGCAGCACTGGGACCAGCAGACCAGACGCCCTGCCACCAGGGCACGCAGACCGCAAAGAAGCAGCAGGCTGCCAGCGCCATGGACCTGACGGACTCGGCGCTGTTCGACCGGCCAGTCCGCGACATCGAGCTGCGCAACTCCGGCGGTGGCAGCGGCATCTCGCGCCGGCTGTGGCCCTACCACTCCACCTGGGATACCAGCTACAAGGAGGACCCTATCGAGAGCCTTCGCCGCACCCTAGCGGACATGGAGGCCCGCGGCATCAGCTCTGCGCAGCAGCTGCGCCAGCCGCTCCGGCCGCAGTCCGCCGTGCCGCCGCCCCGAGCATCCACGCCCAGCCTGACCCGCAGCGACGCCTTCAACGACGTCCTGGCGTCGGCGCGCGGCGAATCCGTCCGGCGGTCGGCTCCCTCGCCGGCTCTGTCAGCCGGAGGCGGCGGCAGGCGAGCAGCCAGCGCCACACGACGGCCGCCAAGCCGTCATCGCGACCGATCCGTCAGTCCCGCCGTGGTAGCCGGCAGCGGCGGCAGCGGCTACGTCATCAACGGAGACGGCGGCGGCAGCGAGAAGGACTTGGACGAATCGGGCGCCGGGACCAACCGCCGGCTGGCCAAGCCGTCGACCAAGCAGCTGACCAAGCAGTTCATCCGCGACTACGAGCAGATGCTGGGCGAGCCGGGCAACCAGAAGCAGCCGTCGCCCAGAGCCAGCCTGGACAGGGCGGACCGGGCTTCCCACAGCATGAGAGACGTCGCCTCCAGACTGAGGAACTCCTGACCTTCAAATGATCCCTTCCCCCGCCTGACTGAACTGACAACTTGCCTGTGCCACCTTCACGGCCTACCTGAATCCGGTCTCCAAACTGAGACTGTGCTTCAATTCCTATTCCAGCTTCCTTTGCTATTGTTTGCTATAATTCATCATATTGTGGACTCGACTGCTCACTTGCTCGATATCTCACAGTTGCTAAGCGTCGCAGCATGCAGTAGTGTTTATACATTTAGGCGTACTCGAATTCATTGATGCTTAGAATAAAAAGTACAGCCATGAGTCATCACGGCCCCGAAAGTAGCAACTGGGTTGCCTTTTCTGCAGCATAAAACCGCTCGATTCCCTGTCAGTTCCTTCTCCCCTCAGCCCGGATCCCCATTAGCAAGAAAAGTACATCCTCGACCTTATAATCCTTGCAAGTTAATTTGTTTCTCTTTGTGTAGCTCATTTTTCCTCTCATTTACCTTTCATTCCCCAGTCCCGCTAGATGCTTAGATCTGCTTTTAGTTTTATTTTTCTGTTTATTAATCATTTTTCGATGTTTTTTCCGAACAGTTTTGTGTAGCCTAGAAATGGTTTTTTGGAACTTTCGTTTCGAATGTTTAGTTATTTTGTTTTAATTTGCAGTCACTTTCTGCTTCGCTCCGTCCGTTTTTATTATTGTTTCTCAAATGACTGCAAACCTCCTCACCAGATATTTGCCTAGGCTAGAGTCCTATACGTATTAGAGTTGTTTTTACCACATCTCAAGCGCAGAGACATGCTCACTGCTCTCACTCATATAGGCTGCCGGTCACCCTATATGCACCGTCCTTAGATTATTGTTAATCCTATCATCTTCCTTGCGAGTGAATAGAGTAATTAGAGCAGTGCGCGAAGCTGGTTAGGTGGAATGCACCTTATCTGAAAGGTGCCATCGACCTACTCTGTTCCAAAACGAGATTTTTCAACCGGATTTGGCACTGTTTGTTTATTTTTGTGGATTGTAATTTTCTACTCAATATAATTATTCGTATCTTTGCTCTAAATCTACTCCGTATACCAAGAGGCTCACTAATAAAATCCGCTGAAAACCTGCTAGGCATGCTGTGCTGTCTGAGACTGGGCATCGCTATTTTTCGAAGCATTGATTTTAAATTGCTTCGTGTTTGGTTTTTTGAATCCAAGTAATTTTAACTCGCCCACCTAAAAACTTCGGCTCTTTTCTTCCACACTTTTTCGCAGATTTCTACTCTTCCCTTTTTAGTTTTTCCCCTTCTACTCCCCTTCTTTCCCCTTTCCCCTTGGGACATTCTTCGTCAAATCCTTTGTTTGTTTAACAATGTGAAACCTTGGCTTTATGAGCACCCAGCTGCTTGGTGGAGAGAGCTGAGGTTTACCATCTAAGACATTAGGCATTTAATGTAGGTTGAGATTGTGCAAAGAATAAACAAGAATTGTGTCCTTTGCGTATACAACAATGTCGTTTCGATTTCGTCTGGAGACATAATTGCAGATAATATTTCAACTACGAGGCTGAAAAATCGAGTTACGAGTTATTTTGCCTAGGTTTGGTCACTAAAGAAATCACACATAAATATGGGACGCTGGATGACTTATTTAGAAGAACAAGTATGCAGTAGATCCAAAGTGAATTAATTCTCTTAATAGAAATTTAAGTCCATTTCCCAATGCAAGAGTTTTAAAATCAACTCAAAGAAAACAGCCGTCTCGGTGTATTCCACCCATTTTTAAAGGTAGCGCTGACCCTAAATGATGACCTTTAACGGGCAATCCTTAACGAGGATCTGATTTTGACAGGGAATATTCGCTAGACAAGTGCGACCTTGACACCGGAAACTCCTGATGCTCCCTGGACGAGAATTTCGAAACGTGAAAATGATCTGTTTCATACTGCTCAATCAATAGAAGCCTTGGTCGATATTTTGCATAGATCTATTGTGGCCTGCGAGTTTCAAAAGTACATATACGTCGATCTTTGAAGATAATCGACAGTCACTGGAATGTTGCACACTCTGCGCCATGAAGCTTGGCCCGTATGGACGGCAATCGCACGAAAAAACCTTCGGGTATTTTGATGTGAGAGGCACAACTGCCACCACCACTACATTGAGAATTAGACTGCTCCAACAGAGGCAGAGATTGAATAAATAAGAGGACAGGCAGAGGCAGATACCAGACTGCAATTAGTGAGCCTATCATTTCAATCAGTGCATTCTTCAGGGCCAAGAGCGGGGCCGCAAGTGCACAGAGCTCGCAGATTGAGTCCGCACAAGTTCTTCTGCTGCTGCGCACGTGAATCGCGTCGCCCCTTAATATGAACTCTGAAATGCACACTGCCAAGTTCTGTGGGAGCAAAGCGAGACGGCCAGAAGTCTCACGAAGGGATATCGCAGCTGTTGTGCGCTTGAGTACAGAAACACTTCTGTGCGCTACTCCCTAAATTCTCTCTCCTCAACTCTGCCAGCCGTTAGAAAAAAATTCCTTCCCTATACGCGCCACTACCGCGCCTCAACTTTCTGACCCGCCTCATTATGTGTTAGACGAACGTTCGTAAGCTACTTTTGATAGCAGCAACTTGGCCAGGACTTTCAGGACCATCTCAACTACTTGCCTGCTTGCTGCTGAGGCGCAACACCGGTTGGGAGTCTTGGGACATTTAGGGGGAGATAAGCCAGTAATTTGAGTCTGATCGGGAGAAATGTGCCGACAGCTAGAGCGCATTGTACGCAGCGGGGCCAGAGAGAGAGAGGGGGGGAGGAGGCGTCCAATTCGAGACCTAATTGGTCCGCGACAGCTCCTCAGGAGTGGGCAGACCTTGAAAGCTCGGTAGCTCAGTGGGACTGCTTTTTAAAAGCGACAGTCAACAGCGCAGCAGGAAAGAGCTAGGGAGTGTATTCTCCTGCCGAACAGACATATTTGATTGAGCATAGCAGAGCGCCCAGCAAGAGCAATACCGTCGCTGCGAAATGTCGGGACCGATCTCCCAGCAGCAGCAGAATCAACGAGCTAATTTCCTGGCCCAGTTTCGCGACCAGAACACGCGTCGACTAAAGAACTTCACTGCCACGCAGTTTGCAGAGGTCTGGAGCCACTACGACAAAGATGGTGAGAGTCACCGCGTGGCCACCTTGATGACCTACTCTGAGGTTACCTAATCTTTAGACATTCGACTCTCTGCTGCACTCAAACCTCAGACAGCCTACTTTGTGACGTCTCTATTTCAACTACTCCAAACACAAGCTGTGCAAAGTAATATTTCCAATATATAGGAAGTGGAAGATACTCGTACAAACTTAAAGTTAGATCCTGCAAAATGTCAAATCAGATTAGTGCCATTTTTGTGGCGAATGTTCGAATCTGCCCTGAAGCAAAGCAAAACAAGCAAACCTCGATTGTCCATCAATCATGAGCTTATCAAGAATCCTTATTTTGAGAAGCATGAAATGCATGAAAAAGCGAAAGCGAGCAGCTGAGAAAGGCCAGGCTTAGCAGAGCAAATGCAACATGAGCAGAAGGAAGATAATTTTTGCCATGGCTTATCCAGAAAACAGATATCTCCGGACAGAACAACGGACGGAGTCTGTCGGGCAATTACTCTGCCCAAGTCCCCGGAGCAGGATATCAGAAAAAGCAACGCTTCTGGGGCAGCGTATTCTAACTCACGGTTTACTGTAGGCCCAATATCATTACGCATTCTAACTTGCTACATGTGAAGCTGTTCGTGAAAATCATATGCATATTGTGAAGCTATAGGTTTGATCCGCTTTGAGCTGTGCTGATAAGTAGCCTCCAATGCCCCTTCCATTCGCAGGAAACGGATTCATTGAGGGCCAAGAGCTGGACGAGTTCCTGCGCGAGTTCATCTCGTCAGTGGTAACGGAGGACATCGGACCAGAGGTGAGACTTACCTGGTCTCTCCAAAGCGTTTTAGTCAATATGTTTTCATTTTGTGCGTCTTTCAACCGTGATTTGTCCATTTCTATTCTTCCTTTATCACCTCGGCCTTGGCTAAAAGGGCGGATCGCATCGAGGATCACGTGCAGTCACAAAAAACAACTCGGATTCGACTATTAACACTGCTTTTTCTTTTAACCTACGCACTTTTCTCTGATTTAAAAGGCGGATACAAGCAGCGTGTTGTCCATGCTCAACCATGCGTATTGAAATACGCTCAGTGCAGACGCGAAGCGCCCCGCCCACTTGTCCGCAGGTCATCTCCGAGACCGCTCTAGCGGCCATGAAGCGAGACTTTATGGACGCTTTCGACGAGAACTACGATGGAAAGATTGAAATCGGCGAGGTAAGATTTGCTTTTCTCTGACTCAACATTAGCCATAAAGCATTGACTTTGATGTCATTCTTATTTATGATGATGATGTTGAGCAACAAATTCGTGATGCAGCTGACTTTTCCGACAGGCAGCCCGCATGCCTTCTAGTGGAAAATATAGAAGGGAAAAAATGGTCCCACAGCCCTCATTTTCTTCTACTTTGCTATTCCATGCTGACAGTCTGGCCACTGACCGCTCATTGCAGCTCTCGCAGATCCTGCCAACTGAGGAGAATTTCCTGCTGCTGTTCCGCCGAAACAACCCTGTGGACTCGAGCGTGGAGTTCATGCGGGTAAGAGAGGCGAGGCCTGGGCGCTCTTCTCCATCAGGCTGCTCGCCAATGCACTTGTTGCAGGTCACTTCTAATAGTTTCTCTAAACAGCCTGTCTACCTAGAAGCCTAGAAGTCCTACTATTTATTCACTGACTATTCAGTTTAGCTTCTAATAAAAAATACTTCAGAATTTGCTGATGAGCCTACTAAAATAATTGCTTTCACGTGTGGGATTATGTGACTGCTTCAAGGACGGCTCAAGTAGAAGGGCGGGAAAATTCATTTCTTAGAAAATTATCGAAAATACACATCAAGATAGAATAGGTCTGTCATCTTTGTGAATAGAAAGAAAGAACTCATATTTCGCTAGTATATTATTCGCGTAAAGTCAGCCTTCAAATATTTCCAAGAAAAAAATATCCCAGTCCATATGCTTTAGTCGTCTTTGACCTGCATTTGTGTGCGCTCTCAGAGGCCAGCGGAATGGGTTTAACTGTCGACTTAGCAAGCGCTAGAAATCCCCGACTACGGCTAACTGGATGCAGCTAAAAGATGAGAAGTGTCAGTTCTCGTCCCACAGGGGGCATCAAAAACACGAAAAATCACAACCCAAAAAGCGCTTTCCATCACAAAGCCGAAATATCATAACCGAACTACCGAAAGTTCTAGCAATGTCCCCAACGCTATTATGGTTTTCGGGTTGATGATGTGCGTTGCTAGCAAGTTCGGAGTTATGATATTTCGGGTTTATGATGGGAAGTGTTTGTGATTTTTCGGGTTTTTGATGGCCCACTCCGCTGACTCCTGAGCACACTACTGTACTCAGACACGCACTCACACACACGCTCACACAGGGTGTACCAGTGGCTCTGACTTTCTAATCATCGGGCATGTACACTCTCTGTGCCTTGGGGGTTGGTCCCCATGACTGTGAATCACAGGACAAGCCCCCCGGACAATTTTCGTGCTCAAAAGCCCCAAATCATGCAGCTGAGCACGGAATCGAACCAATGGTGGAGGTGCGAGAGTCGGACGCGCTCACTGCTGCCTGCCCTCGGCAAAGCTATAAAGAACTCTATCAGTATAGCGATATGAATAGCAGCGAAGCGACAACGCGCCTCAAACAGACTCAAATCTGTTTACCATTTTTTGTTGGCTTGCGTGACACTTTCTGGAAAAGGATGCGCCTGATTAAACACACTGATAAACACACCATACTGATGAAGCGGCATGCACAACTAAAGTATAGAAGTACGCTGCAACTCAAAAATCATCGTGAAAAACTTTGACTGGAGGCCAGTTTTTGCTACAAAACCTGTGCGAGTGAGGTTTCGCTCACAGGCCACGACTCCAGAATTCCTTCTTGTTCAAGCCGCCTCAGAAGGCCCTCGTGATTTATGAAAATAGCTCCCGCGAAAAAGGTATTTACTTAACCTCCAGAAACACTCCAATGTTGCGTTCATCATGGCTTATATTTTTGTAGGAAGTCTCAATTTTTAATTGTCTTTGACCTGGTCTCATACATCGGGACTCAAAAAAGCCAATTGTATGATATATCGGGCCTGAAAATGAGGCCTATTATATGGACCATATTCTCTCTGTATATGGTCCATAGTCGTAAAACATAGCTAAACATCTCGAATGAAAACCCGGGAGTAAGTAGGAATAGGAATAGAGAAAGCCGGAATAGTCATAATAATTGGGTCATAGCAAAAAGCCAGCGAAAAATCACTCCCAAGTAATGGTGACAGTCTCATCATTAGCGACAATATTCATATTCTCGGAAGAGCCAGCCCTTTCCCAAGAGACTGCATCGGTCGTTAAAGAAGTGGAAGCGCCTGTCGGCTCGTCATCAGTGTTTTGAATAGCCACTGTGAGCTGAAGTGTCCCAGAAATCTGTAGATGGTCACGTGTGTCAAGCGATGTGTACCTCTCACTGCTAGAGTGACCTGAGATACGCGCTATATCAGCAGCCTGATGTCCTGGTGGCGATGCAGCGTGGTGGCGTATGTTTTTCGGAGCGATTGGTTTGTGAACCTACAGCAGAATTCTCGTGGCCAGCCGTCAGCGATTTGGCAACTCCGTCCAGTGTGTGACGACCTAGCGGAACATTTTGGTACCACTTGCTAACTTGGACGCTCGATCGTATCATAACGACGTAGCCCAGAAACAGATTTGTCACACTGCATGCATCAGGTCCTTTAGCATCGTAGGCTTTGTACGAACAGGGCAAGCAACGCAAGTGATCAGGCGCGTGATACGCACGCATCTCGCGAGAAGAACCACGCTTGAGCTTCAGACCTCGTTGTGCTCCATTTGCTCGCCATACGATGCTTTTGTGCTGAGCATGCAACTGCTTCGTGTCTCCTGCTCAAGAGCGCCGCTCTGCCACAGTTCAGCAAACACCGGCTTTCAGTCAACTTCGCACAATCGTCCCTATATTTGTGTTGTTCATGAGCAACACTACCATACGAGGGATCTGCGAATTTAGACGCCTAGCTACATCTGTAGTCTGACAGGAAGAGGGAGGTCTAGCAAAAAACTGTCTTTCAAATGAATAGCTACATAAACATGGCTTTTGAATTGCCTATTCATTATCTTGTGCGGCAGCCATGCTTGAAGGCACTCGATTTAAAGTACTTTCGGCAATAAGTCGAGAGTATTGATTAACAACTCTGCTTCCAACTAAAAGAAATATTCCTGGGTTTTCAACCGCCTCTTTCTTCAAATTCAATTCACTCGAATTTACAAAAAAGTTTCAAAATTTTCAAAATTCTACCCATGCTTCAATTTGGCTCTGCTTATGATTAGATTAGGAATTTGGAAAGTTTCAGCGCAGAGAAGTCTGTGCGAAGTTGACTGCTGTTGGCGGGGGGGGGGGAAAGTCTGGCCACTTTTATTGTATCCAATTTCACAAACTTTTCAGATTTGGAGGCAGTTCGACAAGGACCACTCGGGCTATATTGAGGCTGATGAACTTCGTGTAAGCGTATGGAAAACTCCGTTATAAGTCAATCAACTATTTGCCTTTTGCTGTGTCTATATTTCCTAAATGTTCACTTTTCTGCGGTTACTTTTGCTAACACTGTCTTTCTTGCAGGACTTTCTCAAGCACATTCTCGACTGCGCCGATCGTTGCGTCAGCGAGGACAAACTCCTGGAGTACACCAGCACTATGGTATGAGACTTTTTAATTCAATCACTTTTTTCTGCGAAACTGTGCGCGTTTCTCTCTCTCGCCCGGCCTTATCCCGTTCACCTCTCATTCCTGTGCCTGTCACCCCGGGCTGTACATAGCGAGTTAGCGAATGTACGTCGTGCGCTTTCCTCTCTACCCCGTGTCTGTCACCCCGGGCTGTACAGAGCGAGTTAGCGAATGTACATCGTGCGCTTTCCACTCTACCCCGTGTCCCTTCTCGTCCGCCTCTCTGCCCTGTGCCTGCCACCCCAGGATGTACTTAGTGTGTGCGATTTTACATCGTGCCTTTCTCTCTCCTCGTGGCTTCTCAATTCCGCCTCCGGGCACCTCTCTTCGCTTGTTGGTTATATTTTTCACAAGCTGTAGTTCCATTTTTTATCTAAAATACCATCTGGTAAATTTGACTGTTTTGCGTAACTTTACGCGTTGGTGCTGAAAACTCCATAAACTCAAGAATCATATGCACACGTTGGAATGCATTGCAACTGGATTCCATGGAATATTACAGATGTTATGAGACAGAGGTGGCGATAATAAATATGTGTGAAAGTTGAATTGCTTCAGGTAAAGAGACAGAAGGGGAGAAAGAATTACATGTGAAGGGATTGCAGGGATCAGATTAGCAGTAAGGCAGAGATGAGGATTCGGGCTGACGTGAGACGAAGCATCCGCAGCGATGCATTCTGTGCGTGCTCGCGCCTTCCCGCGCCGAGTTTCCTGATGAAGCCTCACCCTCAAAGTCTTGCCGAAGCCACACACAGCTTCATTAGTTCCCCTTCCCTACACAGTCGGCAGCGATTAGCATGGGCGTGAACTATCTATGTATTCCTTCCCAGTCGGGAAGTGTGGCTTAAAATATGGTCGATTTGATACCCCATTTTACAAGCTCATTGTGCGCTTTGGTCGGATCCCCTTTCTGATTCATTTCTGATGAAGCTCACAGGCGTCTGATGTCCATTTCAGCTGCAGTTGTTCGATCAGAATCGCGACGGCAAACTGCAGCTTAGCGAGATGGCCAAGTGAGTAGCCTGCAGTTGACTAATTAGTGCTCAAACTAGCTGGCAATATTATGCAAAATTGTAACTTGACTCCTGCAGGCTTTTGCCAGTGAAAGAGAACTACCTATGCCGACCGATTTTCAAGGTATGACGCTGCGAGTTTAACTCGTTAAGCCCTCCCAACTTTTATGTAAGAGCACGCCGACGTTCTTGGAAAACGAATTTCAGAATGCCAACCGCATCAACAGCAATGACATTGATCGCGTGTTCAACTTGTACGACAGGGTGAGCGGAAGTCTTTGCTGGACAGCTTGACAGGCCAAAACAGTCTCTCGGGCAGTAACTGTTACAGCAAAAATTAATTTTAGGATAAAAACGGCTGCATTGAAAATGAGGAGCTGCAAGGGTTCCTGAAGGATTTGCTGGAGTTGGCCCAAGAGGTAAGTGAGCCAGTGCGCGAGCGGCTTATGTTAAAAATAAATTTATAGAAGCTTCGAAGGGGCATCTAGGGTTTGTAGCAGGTTTTTATACCCCTATTAGTACGCCGTTGGGTATAAGTCAGTCGATTTTGGGTATTAATTTTCTCATCGATATCGATCATATCGATGTATCCCAGTGGTCTGGCGCGGCGCTCTCACGTGCCAACGGCCCAGGCTCAATTCCAAGTGCAGTCACATTAATTTGGGCTTGGCTTTGCACGTGCAATTAACGGCCTTGAGGGCCAACCCCCAGGGCACAGTGAAGTGTACATGCCTAACGATAAATAAGTTAGGGCCGCTGTGCACTCCTGTGTGAGTGTGTAAGCTGTGAGCTGGGGTTGTAGCCTAGTGGTTAGAGCGTCGGACTCACGACTTGAAGGCCGGGGGTTCGATTCCCGATCCTACTCGAAAAATTTGTGTCCTTGAGCAAGACACTTAACTCTGCATTGCTTCAGTTCACCCAGTTGTAAAATGAGTGCCAGCATTAGTTGGGGTAATTGAGGGTGTGTGGTGACCCCCCAGTCCTCGGACTGAACAGCCATACGCAGCCTTCAGATGCGCCGCACAATGGCTGCGGCTGAGCTGACGGTTGCACATCTGCCTATTAGGGCAGGTGTAATCAATTAATTTTTTTTATTATGTGAGTGTGTGCCTGTGCGTATGACTGCGTACGTATCCGCGCGCTTGTGTGCCTGCTCAGGGAGTCGGCGGAATCGGCAGTACTGCCTCTCGCCGGTTGTGAGACAATGCTAAACCTCTGGAGCAAATTGCTGCTAGATTAAACAACTAATGACTATATACTCGTATACTTCGATTCGCAGGACTATGACGCTCAGGACATGCTGTTCTTCAAGAAAGTCATCCTTGATCAGTGGGACGTCAATCACGACGGCAAGATCAGCAAGGACGAACTGAAAATGATACTGCTGCAGCAGAGCCGCCTGGCCAGTCAGATGGGCCTTTGAGTGAATTGCAGGCACTTTTTTAGTTGTGATGCACGATTTAATCCAGCTCAATCCAGTGGTCATCGAACACTGCGCTGACTGGCACTGTCATTGTACAGCATCAGAAATAATGTAGCTAATGGCCCGCTTAGCAAAATAGAAAGTAATCGCTTTCAGAAGCAGAAAATGTAGGGGAAAACTATACTATTGTCTCAGATATTATTTGATACAACGCCTGAGACTCGGAGAAGCATAAAAAAGCTGTATTGAACGTCCTATCAAATTGTTCTGTAATATTAAATACTTGCTTGATTTACACAATTCGTGTTTCACCAGAAGAGTTGAAGCTTAGTAAACTCGTTACTAATTTGCTAATACAAAGTCAGGGTGGCATGCATGAGCACGCATTCTCATAAGCGCGCTGAAGTTTTTCAGCTCCTCGCATAAGAGCTCACAGTTATTAGCGCGAATGCTCAGGCTATTCTCAGGCTAATTTTTTTTCACAAACGCGCAAACTTGTCAGTCGGGGAAAGGTCACTGGCCACTGATGAGTTCGCGTCGCCAAGGTCGAGGAGGTGAGCGCGACGGACAGGGTCTTCCCGAGGGCAGTGATAGAGGAGGTGGTGCTCGGGTGTCCTCCTCGTCGCAGTCCGAGCACAGGGGTTTCAGCGATTCTTCCTGGGCCTCATGGACTTTGCTGCAGGTCTTCCCCTTCTTCACGCCTCGTTCCAGAAGGGGGCGCGGCGGCCGGCGCAGCTGCCCCTCGGGATGGCACCCTGGACCGCCTTTAGGATGACGGAGCTGCCTCGTCCGGGGTCGTGAGCTAGCACTTCTAAAGCTGAGATCTGAAGGTGGCCCAGTCGGCTTTTCGGTAGTTCCAGCGAGTCGGGCCCCTCCATCTCTGCTGGTGGGGGGCCGAGATGTGAAAGCTGATCGGAAGTTGATCGCTCTCGCAGTCCCGCTCGACTCTCGGCTCTGAATAGGCGACAGACGCAGGTGATATCTGGCGCACTTTGCTTGCCTGTGGCCGGGCAGGTTCTCGTGTGGGCTAGGGAGTTGTAGATGGCTAGGCCGGCTCTAGCCGCCCATTCCTTAATGTGTCTTACCCCTGTCTGTCCTCGTCAATGTGCGAGTTCCAAGAGCCGTGGGCGTTGAAATCTCCGCCGATGATGGCGCTGTTCCGGGCACTGCGCTGGGCGCTGATAGGTAGGATGTAAACAGAATAAGTAGATCGCGGCTCTGTCGGTGCCGTCACTCGACAGGCCGCAGTCCACGGTGCTATAGCAGATATCATTTCTAACGAGCACTATGGATCCCCCCGGCCCGTGATTTTTTGTTTTTTGAGGATTCGAGGGGCCGGGTTGGCTCCCAGTCTGTGGTTAGCCGCCGGGCTCGAATCGAGCTGCCACGCCTGCTACATTTGAGGCGGCTACGGTATCCACTGCACCAGTGGGCGCGGTAGTTGGGGACGCATCGCTTGCAGGTAGGTCCTGGATCCAGCTCAGGTTGGGAGGTGGGCTCGGGCCAGGCGGTATTGGTGGCAGTGATAGATCTGGTCTCAGTTGGTGGGCGGCGATTGGCTGGATAGGATGCCGGTGAGCCGGGCCTGCAGGCTGCGGATGGAATCGTATGACATAGCACGGAGGTCGGCGGAATTTCTCGGATGGCCTGAGTTTAGTCTCTTGAGGGAGGACTGCCCCAGGACGCGCGGTTTCCAGCCGGGAGCTTAGTTTCGTATAGCGGCTACGGATGCCGTTGCATTTGAGCTGCAGGAACGGGAACTCTAGGCTCTGGGTGTCCCCAGGAGGCGGCATTCCGTGGCATGTGGTGTCCTTGGCTTTACCACCCCCAGGAGGCGGCATTCCGTGGCATGTGGTGTCCTTGGCTTTACCACCCCCAGGAGGCGGCATTCCGTGGCATGTGGTGTCCTTGGCTTTACCACCCCCAGGAGGCGGCATTCCGTGGCATGTGGTGTCCTTGGCTTTACCACCCCCAGGAGGCGGCATTCCGTGGCATGTGGTGTCCTTGGCTTTACCACCCCCAGGAGGCGCAGGACATGGTGGAGGTTCCCTGGCTCGGCGGGCGGCGTATCTCCGGAATGTCTGTGCTGGTGCGGACCATTGGTCGCTCCCAGGTCAGGGCATGGGTCCAGGGGCCCCCGGGGCTCCGACTGGTTGCTCATGTCAGTGTGAGTCCCTTCTTGGGGGTGTCCGCAGGCCCCCCCCCCGCTGGCCACTGCTGCTGGCCCAGACGTGTGCATGCTCAAGCTCCAACTGGCTTCTTCTATCCATTCTCAAATGCTGCATCATCATACTGCTGAATAACTTAGTCTCAGTGGCCTATAGGCTCTTGTGACTGTGCGCTACAAAAAATAAGTAGCATTTTTCTAGAAGACTTCGTTATCAGGCATTGCTACTGTCAGTAGGGCTTCACAGTTATTATGAAGTTGTAAAAAGCTATCCGTAGAACTATTCTTAGACGAATAAACAAGTTAATCGCACTTACTTTATCAGCATGCCTGCATATTCGTTGTGGCTCGTTTCCGAGAGTAGAAAATTCACCTCAGCAGAAACTGTCTGCTTTTTTGCATAGTACGCTCGTAAGAAGACTTAACCAGTTCCTGATTTCCTCCCACCTTCCCGATTCTTCTCTCTCCTTAGATTAGGGGTGGGAGAGTCCGGTTTGATCGGATTATGTTATTTCATACCACAAGAACTGTCTGCCAGCTCTGCAGGGCACTCATGCTGACTGTCTCTCTTCCGGAGTCCCAAACCAGTCGCTTAACCTCAAGTCAAGCGATACTACATGTACTGCTTGGTGTTTACCAATACTTCGGTAATTGGTTTGGTAACTGTGAAGTCAAGCAAGAGAAGGACATCGAGTACGCATTATAAAAATATATGACTATCCACACGTGTTCCATAGAAGCTGCACTCTAATTACAGTAGGAATACCAAGCCATTTTTCCGCCCGTCAAACTACCAAGGGGGGAATCCCCCCTTCCCCCAACAATGCTCCGGAACGCAGGCACAGGAAATTCAAGAACACGGGCTGACTTTTTGAGCTAACCTTCTCAAGCAAGAATCAAGTCGCCAACCCTCCGGACCGTCGAGATATTCGAGGATTCTGCCAGAAAGTCCGATTTTTTTCCATAAGCGCCAGTGTATTTAGTACATCCCTGTGCGCCAATCAGCACTGTGCCTCAGTGCAGCCTTGCCAAGCCTCCAAAGTTCATCTGCGCGTTGACCACAGGTGCCTGCATCAGCTGACTTCATTGGTCACTGGCCTTCACCCAGACGGAGCTTCTGGACATTCAACAGGGGGCTCCAGGTGAATATGGACACTCTGATGCAAATTTTTCGAATTTCACTGATCAAGCCTCGACAGTGGGCAAGCCTCAACTCCATGTTCATTCTCAGCTGAAAACATATTCTCAGGAATTCCCTCTATTGGTAGTTCTACTGATAAACCCCATCAGGTTGAAACTTCACAAGCTTTAACCTCACAAACTTTAAGCTTCTTATCGTCGAAAAGTCAGTTACATTTATAAGCTAGAAAAACAAAAAAAAAACTTATAAAGCGATTAGCCATAAAAAGTTCAAAAATGAAATTTTCGGAGCGAGAGATTCCAGCAGAAATAACTCGCACTAAGAAAGAGTAGTTTGTGAAGTTTCAAGCTTGTGAAGTTTCGAGCTTGTGAAGTTTCGAGCTTGTGAAAACTTTGTGCTTGTGAAACGCCCACGCTGAGGTGGGTTTTAGCCATAGCCAAATCCACGCCTCCTGTGTCCACCAGTGATTGAGTATGACTTAATAACTATCTTCACAGGCACAAAATCCAGTTGCAAATATCAGACAGACAAAACAAGGAAGCGGAAAGGCCTACTGCCGCCCACCTTCCTGCCGCCTTGAAATTGCAGACAGCACCAGCAATGGGAAGGAAGTGAAACGCAGAGAAAGGCAAATGAGCCTTCATTAAAAGCGGGAAGAGACAGTCGGGCAGGGTTGCTAGGCAAACAGGAGCGGACAAGAAGAGGATGGGAGCGTGCGGAAATGTCGACGGGGGCGAAGAAAGGATAAATTTGTCCTATAAATAGACAGCGCTTTGATTTTGATTTTCTCAAGCGTCAGAATGGGAAAATGAGAGAGCGGAAAGGGCAGATGGGAGCGCTGACAACAAGCGGCACAGCGTTGGGCTTGAACCTGACCTTGTCGCGCTAAAAATATTATGCTGTTACAATCGAAGACCCCATTCAGTTCAGCTTTGAAAGCAATTCATATTTGCCCACTGAAATCTATAGGATGACTAAAAACAAAGCAAGAACAAATTAAAAATAAATGGAACGAGAGTGCCTGCAGTTGCGTACTACCCAGCAATTACCAAAGCCGGTGCCAATTCGTTACATAGTTCATCGATTTAAGTAGGTCACAGTACACATTTACTGCCTTCTTACTCGCACAGAAGTACAAAATGAGATACGGAATCATGTTTCTGTAAAACAGACAGCAGCGTGTTCCTGCCCTAGGAATTGGCAAAGTCAAAAGCAAGCATTTTTCATTTTATAATGATGAAATACAGATGCATCACTTGCAGGTTTCCAAAGTTTCATCGTGAACTTTTTTCGCTGTAAATTCATTGAAGGTTCAGATCTTTGAATATCACGATGTCACAAATATAGTTGAGTTATTAAAAGTTTTCGACAAGTCACAACAAATAACTGGCAGGTACGATAGAATAGCTGCTAATTCCCACTTGTATTTTTTGTATTCTTCCGTGCATGAGTTCAGTACAAGGACGCTTCACTGGCCTAAATATCCACAGAAACTGTTATTTGAAATTTTCTGCCCGGGACAAAATGAGGGGAAGAGAGAGCGATCGGGAAAGCAAACAGGGGGGGGGGGATAGAGCTACGACTCCTACGAGTAGCTGGAAGGGCAATGGACAGCTGGGGAGGTTTCATTTGAGAATTGTTTACATGCTGCGGGATTGGCCCGCAAGCGAAAAAAGGGAATCTCGCACGGGGCGTGTTCCCGTTCCTTTTTTCCTAACCCCTCCCTTCTTGCCTCGATAGATGCAACCGAAGCATATAGGTGAGCGTCCCGGGCCTTTGCACGCAGATTTTTCCGC
The DNA here is from genome assembly GCA_002269645.1 of Macrostomum lignano. Lineage (NCBI taxonomy): Eukaryota > Metazoa > Platyhelminthes > Macrostomidae > Macrostomum > Macrostomum lignano. The sequence goes on along the minus strand of NIVC01000512.1, from coordinate 371,185 downwards.
ACGGCAACTCCCCCTCTGGCGGAGCCTAAATCACATAGCTCTCAGCGGCGGCATAATTGACAAAGGACTACTTCTTGACGCGTTCAAAAACGAAAGCACTATCAAAAGCGGCAGCCACGCAGGGTATACAACATGTCCGGCATTATTCTGCTGACGCGATGCACAAAGAAAGACAATCGAACGGTGCTGGGAATCTGTTTCCAAGAAGACGCCCTGTTCCTACGATTCGAGACTGAGGACGAGCTCAATAGGTTTGATTCTTGTTTTCCAAACTTCTTATAAGATCTGATGAACATATATTGTATAAAGCAAAGGCTGTTTCTCCCCTCCCATTCACTCTAGGTGGTACTTTCACTTGAGCAAGATTCACAGTCTAAAGCGGAACTGCCGTTGGCCCGAGCTGACGCACTGTTTCAGTGTCCTGCTGAAGCCCAAAGGTTTGGCAGCCCCAGCGTCGAATGGTCGTCACCTCGGACGGCCGGACCTGGCCGGTTCCTATAGGCTATGCCTGACGGACTCTACCGTGTTGCTGGTCCGCGACTGCCTGCTAAACCCAACCCTGACGCTGCCCTACCGCTGCATCCGGTCGTGCGTGCATTCCATCAGCGCCAGCTTCTTTCAGATCCACCTGGGCAGGCTTAGCCCCATCGGAGAGGGAGTGCTACACTTTGAGGTGAGGCTGCTTCTGGATTAAGATAACTCTGTTGTGTCCAAGGTTGGTTTATAGGTTTATCAAGATAAACATTATCACTTTTATTGCTACATTTTCAATGGTCAAATCGCCATCCATACAAAGACTGACCAACGCTGAGGCAAGGTACTGCTAGCTGTACGTGGAGCGTTTCTACTCTTGACTTGACTCAGCTGCAGGGGGCTCCGGGCATATTCCGGCAGGCGTTGACTCCCTTTCCGCCAACCCCTGGTGACCACGGGTAGCTGGTGCTGCGCGGTGTCGCACACGGTGATCCAGTGATGCCGGTGGGGCGGTGTCCGCTGCGCGGTCCCCCTCTGGAGGGTCCAGGAGGTGGATGGTCGCTCGCCCGGTAGCCCTTAGGTAGCGGACGAGCTGGCGGATATTCTCGAGCCTGAAAACCTCGAGCCTGTCCTGAGTAAGGGCGGGGCATTCACAGATGAAGTGCTCAGCATTCTCAACACCTTAGAGGCAGAAAGGGCGTTCCTCGATCACTACGCATTTTCCCTGGAGGCAACGATGCCTGGCAAAACGCCATGGCCCCATGGTCACCGCCCTGATGTCCCTGCGGTTGAGTCCAAGCAGGGTCCTGCGGAGGGCGGGGGAAGGACAGGGGACAGTCGTGCGGGATTGCCGGCAGTCAAGAAGGGGGGTTAGCCCACCTTTCACTGTGCTTAGATGCCACCCACTGGTTGATCCGAGTGGTCACAACAGCGGTTGGGGGGAGGGCACGGGCAGGCTATCAATAAAATATCCGGTCAAGCCGGCCTTGGCCACTCTACAAAACGTTTTTTAAATATTTTTCGACAAATTTGTGATTCAACGTCGGACAAAACAAAACACGGAAGTCCAGAAACTGAGATATTACGCTTGTATGAATTTTCTAGTGCTGAAAAAGTGAACACTTCTTACTGGTGCATTTTGCGAGTCCTTCTACTTCAGCTGTCAATGATTTTCATAGCGAGGAATTCTCCGCGGTCTGCACTTATCGCCTTGACTTGTTGACTTGTTTATTTTATTTTACTGTTTTCCAAGACTTGCAACAACTCGGATATATTATTTCGACGAGCATTCCAATATGACCTGTTAACCTTTGTTTGAGCAAGAAAAACACACAACGGAAGACCTTCAGCTTAAAAAACAAGCATTACGCAGACTGTAAATGCATATCAGTAGGCTTGCCCCAAATCCTCTCAGGCGGCTGAAAATAACAAGCTTTGCTGAGGGGTCAATGGATGGCTTCTTGCCTAGATTTGTTGCCGCAAATATTTATAATACCTTAAGCATTGGGCCTCGCCGTTGGATTGAGATGTTATTCAAACAAAAGCATGTCCTCTGCAGGCCGAGCAGCTCTCCATGATGAAGGAAATTGTTGAGGCTTTGATGCGCTGCCTGAACGAGGCAAGCAGTCATCGGCTGCATCAGGCGGCGGCCCTGTCGCCCGCTGCACGGTCGGAGGAGCCCATGAAGGCCCGGACTGCTGGCTTGAACAGCCGGCCGCGCTCCAAGGACGTGCTGAACGGGCTGAGGCAGGAGATTCAGCACCGGGCCAGCCAGCTCGTACGGCGAAGCAGCGCCGCCCTGTTCAATGCCAACAGGTGCAACAGGTGAGGCGTCGGGTGTGCCGGGGCTATGCTGGATATAATGTACCTATTTGTATCGTTTCGTGGAAACTGTTGCAGAATAACACATCATTCATTTTCCGGATTGATTTTGTCTTTTTTAATCAATATTTGCACAATATCAAGAGCATCAGATCAATCAAACTGAATCAAACGTATTGAATGAGTTACATAAGGTTAATCGATACTACTGAGAAAAGTACTACTGCAGACTGGCAAGTGAGCCAGCTCAAAGCAATACATTTCTCCAATGCATTTCTTGCTATTGAAATTTCAGTTGACAAAAGTGTAAATCCATTTGAAGTCGAACCATACTGTCTCAATACAGGTCTGTTTATTAGAAGGGCAGAAGCTGAGAAATTAGTCCATCTATTGATACATGTAGTTGATTAGCGGTCCTTGGCAAGAAACATGTTGGCTTTAAAGCCAATAGTCCACTTGTGCAGCACTCTCTTCCACTTGAGCAATGCTCCCACCTCTCCGCCCGCAGCGCAAGCCAGCAGCCGCTGAGCTCGTCGCAGTGGAGCGGCGCAGTCGGAGCTGGCACCCTGCACTGCGGCCTGCGCTCGTCAAGCCAGCCGCTGTCTCTGATGCCGAATGAGGGCGGCGAGGGCGAGGGAGACTATCTGGACCTCAGTGGAACCGTCGGGAGCGGCCTGCTGCGCGATGCGGCCAGCCAATCGCCGAGCTCCGCATCGTCCGTGTCGGTGTGCGGCGCCGCCTCTTTGGCAGATTGCACCACCAGCGATCGGGCGTCCGCGGTTGGTAAGCATTTTTTTACCACAAATTTTGTTTTCTACCAAATAATTCGAACGTTAATACCCTACACAGCATACTATACCTATATTGCATTCATTCTAGTCGTGCTTATAGTTAGAATCACCTGAATATAGATGCTAGCAAATTCAACACTTTTTGTTAAATTTAGTGCAAGTCAGAATCATGTGACCAAAAATAGCAGTTTACTTGTGTCTTAAATTTAGTGCAAGTCAGAATCATGTGACCATAGATAGCAGTTTACTTTTGTGTTAAATTTAGGCAGTCGTATTAGTGGAAGTCAGAATCAACATCTATATCAATTTATTTGTGTGTTCAATTTAGGCAGTCGCATTAGTGGAAGCTAGAATCACGCGACTATAGATAGCAGTTTACTTGTGTTAAATTTAGGCAGTCGCATTAGTGGAAGCCAGAATCACGTGACCATAGATAGCAGTTTATTTGTGTTTTCAATTTAGGTAGTCGCATAAAGCCAGAATCGCGTGACTAAATATAAAAGTTTACTTGTGTGTTCATTGTAGACAGTCGTATTAGTGGAACTCATAGTCAACATCGATATCAATTTATTTGTGTTCAATTTAGGCAGTCGAATTAGTGGAAGCTAGAATCACGTGACTATAAATAACAGTTTACTTGTGTGTTCAATTTAGGCAGTCGAATTAGTGGAAGCCAGAATCCCGTGACTATATATATCAGTCGTCATGCGTCATGTAATACATAAAGAAGCGTATGTTAGACTACTTCGGGTGTGTCATAAGTGATGTCACTGCAGGCCTCTGTCTAAAATATGTAGGCACATGGACTTGTGGGTAGTGTAGCTGCAAAGAATACTTAGTGAAGCAATAGCAGTGCATTTGAGACGTGCATAGGTTGTTTATGGCCCAAGCTATCGCAAGAATACGCCAAGCAGATTTAGCAAGTGCAACGCGATGAAAACTCGTCTATGCAGCGAAAAAAAATAACCATGAATCTCGACAAGACGCCTGCACCTAGCAGATCTGCAAGGTGTTCAGCAGCCGGGGCTTGAATGACATCCTAAACTGCCTGGTTGCTGAGGATGAAAGCTGGCTCCACCTGGATGGCAAGGGCAGCAAGGCAGACAACCGCTGCTGGCTGGGAGCTGGGGTCTGCTGCCAACCGTGACCACGAGGTCCGTCTCGGACAAGAAGACCATGCTGCTGGTGGCCTTTACGCCAAACAAAGATGTCTCATCGAGGGTCAAACGTCAAGTTCGATTGTCAGTAGTTTTTATCCGCTTTTGCCCGGCCCACTGGGGTCCTTTGGCGCACTCTTCGGTCAAATCCATGTCTCCTGGACGAGGTTCTGTGGCAGGTGGACACCGCACGGTCGCACACCTGTAAGCCTGTTTCGGATTTTCTACCTGCACGGCGAGTGAATCTGCTCTGACAGAGTCCCTACAGCCCGGACCTCAACTTGTGCGACAGATTTCTGTTCAAATGGCTAAAGGCTGACCTTTCCAAGAAGAGTTTCGCAAATCATGAAGAGGTCAAACAGGCCGCGTTGCACTGGTTATGGCTGTTGGATTAAAAACACCTGCAGGCTGAGGTGGACAAGCTGTATGAGCACTGCCAGAGAGTGATTGATATTGGGGGACTCTATATTGTTGAGTGGTACAGTTTTGTTTATCTGCGATTGCAAGTTCGTCTGTTTTCACATCAGTGACATAACTTTTGACACACCCGAAGTAAAAGAAGTTTCATGTAAAAAATAAAAGAAGCCCTAGCCCTTTTGTAAAAAAATTAACGTAATGTAAAACAAAGAAGCGTCACGTGAAACAGCGTCGTGACTCTTAGAGAGAATTTGTGAGATGTCAAGGTTCGGGAAATTTCTGAAATGTCTAGTCACATGCACTCGATAAGAAAGGAATTATTGCACTAGCTGAGGAAATCGTTGCACTAGCTTGCTGGGGGTGCTATCAGGGGGGGGCATCGGGGATGCTAGCTATCTGGGGTTGCTTGCTCGGGGAATTGCTGAGATGTCAAGACTTACTGGGGGAATTGCTGAGGTGTCAACGATCTGGGGGGGGGAATTGCTGAGATGGCAAGGCTCATTGGGGGAATTGCTAAGATGTCAAGGCTTACGGGGGGGAATCGCTAACATGTTAAGGCTTAGTCTGAGAACTGCTGAGACGTCAAGGCTTAAAGTGGGAATTGCTGGGCATGGGATGTCAAGGCTTACAGCTGGAGGAATTGCTGAGATGTCAAGACTTGCGGGGGGAATAGCTAAGATGTCATGGCTTACTGGAAGCGTGGGTACATTCTATAATATTTTCAGTCATATTTTCATTTTCATTTTTGCGCTCCCCAAACGGGCTGGATTGCTAGTAAGGTGACTAAATTAAACACAAAATTCTAAATTCACTTGGTCCAAATAGAATGCAAATATGTACGAGTACCGAGTATATTATCGTGCGAAGTGCTCCACCACAGTTATTCTGCTAATCGTGTTGACTGTTGCTATTTGCTGAATCTCTTCTGTGCTCCTAGTGACTTTGCATTAAGAGCAGGGGAACTAGAATTCGAATTTTTGTCAACAGAGTCTTTTTTGGTCATTTCTCTACCCAGCTGGCGCCCTCTGTAATTAACTAAAAAAGATGAATAACGCGGAATTCGTCTTTCGGCACCTTTAGATTCGGTGTTTTTTGTGACGGGAAATCGCTCGAAAAAAATAATCACGACCCGAGCAAAACAGCTGCAGTTTCTGCACTCGGATCCGGAAATTCAGCCTATTTTGAGCAAAACAACAGCCATTTTGCTGATCTTGAAGCTTAAAGCAGCAGGTGTTTATTTGCGTCCTGAAGTAGCTAATAATTGGCGATTGTATAAATAATTTACGGAAATTCTAAGAGAAAACACAAAATCCAAATGGAGAGCGAATTTATTGCATGGTCGAAGGTAAAACAAAAATGATTTACGTCCATTTAAAACTGGTCTGAGCTGTTTTATCGGGGCGGTTGTTTTTTATTGAAAAAAAGATTATTTCCTGAAACGTGCCGAACCGCCTTTGATCTGAGGCCTGCTGCCTCACCGATTCCCACTGCCTTCTCAGCTCGTGGCAAGAATTTCCAAATCAACACGTTTCACCCATCTCTTCGCTTGTCCACCCGAGGAAATGTAGAAGGTCAGGCAACCTCAGAGCTCAGAGACGTGTCTATAAATAGCAATTTATTAGGGTGTGCTTATCGTGGCTGCTCAATCCTCAGCAAAAATAGGATTCTGCTCCTAAATTACCAGCGGTGAATTCCAGGCATATTGATCAAGAGAAACGGAGTTTGCATATTACAGCTTAGTTAGTTAGTAAGTCAGTTAGTCAGTCAGTTAGTTAGTTTAGTTAGTTAGTTAGTTAGTTAGTTAGTTAGTAGTTTTAGTTAGTTAGTTAGTTAGTTAGTTAGTTAGTTAGTTAGTTTAGTTAGTT